>FJUW01000054.1:0-325127 GCA_900074885.1 Rhynchosporium graminicola
TATTAAAGCGTACCTAAGTAATCTTTAATACTTCTCCGGAACTCTTACCTATTACTACTTTTAAAGCTACGTCTTATAGTTAGCTAAGAATACCTATTAGGATAGCTAGAACCTTGTCGGCTATTAGCTAAGTATTCGCTAGAGAGAGGAAATTTATATTTATATCCTCGTAAGATTTACCTTTCTTAATATAGTTTATATACTTATTAGTAACAGAGTTAGGAGCTAAAGTACACTTTAACTTAAGGAATAAAGTATACTCGCTAGCGTATCGCAGGTAAGTCTCCGGATATAGTATCTTCTCGTTCAATTTAGCACGAGCTTTCGACTTTATCTATATATTCTTTCGACTAGTATAAAGAGTCTTATCGTAATAGGCAGAAGGGCTACTATCTTAGCTCGGCTCGCCTTTAGTATCCTCGTTATTATCTTCCGCTTACTAGCGCTTAGTCGATAACCCGCTAGCGACTGTAGTTTTTCCCTTATTAATAAGGGTAAAAGTATTACTAGAAGGAAGGGTATCTTTAAGCGAACTACTAGTAGCGCGCTTACGAAGGTTCTTAGGAGCTAAAAGGTTAAGTTAGTACTACCTGATACCTTATATTTATAACTTATGTATAGTTATTATTATTATTATTAGTTATTTAAGAAGGGAGAGAAGAGAGAAAGTTAAGAGTTATATAGAGGAGTTACTTAGCGCTATACTCCGTATTCTAGCCTTACTAATAATAAAGAAGAATTAGAATAAAGGTGAATCCTGAAAGGAATACCTTGCCGGCGCCTCGCTAAAGTATCGCTAGCTAGGGTATTTTAATGCCTTCACTTCTAGGATAGAAGTATTTAAGAGGGGAGATATTATAATAGGTCTATACGCCTAGTGCATCCTACTCCTATATTTCAGAATTAGAGAGGAAGGAAGAACCTTCTCTCTTTAGTAATTAGTTTCTATATTAACCAGATTATTACTAGCGAACCTCCAGCGACTGTTCTACTATTCTATTGTGCCTATTTACCTCAGCGTACTAAGTGATCATTACAAATATTAACTAGGAAGTTAGAGATAAGGTATTTCTCTCTATAAGGAACTTTAAGAATTACTAGCTAAGTAAGAAGTTATTTAGTCTCTAAGTAAGATTATACTAAGTCTTAGCTAAGATCAGATACTCTTATAAGCTAGATTTACTCCTAAGATCTTCTATTTATAATATATTCGCTTCCGAATTACTCTTTAAGGACTCGGATAACTTATTACTAAGCTAGAAGTTATAAAACTTACTCCCGGAGGTTATCGCTACTTAAGAAGAGTAAGAGTTATAAGATATACTCGCTATATAGCTCCTAAGAGGTAATCTAAAGTATTAAGTTAGCTAGCTAAGCTATAACTCGGACCTAACTTAGTATAATACTTCTGACTTAATAAGTACTTTATATAAGCTTAGAGACTTCTATACTATTAACTTAAGTAAATCTAGACTTCCGCGTAAACTAGATTAATAGATTAAAGCTTAAGAAGACGGAATAGATAACTATAGTTACTTAGAGGATAATAAGCTATTATAGTTACTAGTATTAGAATTTATTACTAAGGATAATCCCCTAATTATACTCTATAATAACGCTATATTTAAAACTTTACTTCTTTAACTATTTCTATTTTACTAGCTTTCTCCTTTAAGTTCTCCGGAGCTCTTAGTAATTCTAGAATATCTAGAACTAGAACTATTATATCTAACTCCTTACTTAAATCTACTAATATAGCTCTAGTAGTAGACTAAGTATAATAGCTAATCTTACGAGGTTTCTTCTTTAGAGAAGGTCCGAGAGTATCTAAATCTAACGCTATCTCTGAACTAGAAAGTAAATTCCTTTTTCCTTTAGTATTAGATATCGTAGCTTTAAATATAGCTTTCTTCGCAAATTCCTATATAATACTATTTAACTCTTTCGTTTACTTTAATACTATTTATACTATTAACTCAGATTTCGCCGAATCTATTATTAAAAGATCTAGATCTTATATTATATTAGTATTATACTAGTATCTAAGGATTTAAGATCTTAACTTATTACTTTAATAAACTCTAACTCCTTAAATACTTTCTCTATAGAACGCCTTAAAGCTTAAGTCTCTGCTAATTATATAGTAGTAATCTCTAATGTAGTAATAAGAGTAGTAGATTTCGTAAGATAATAGATCTGATTAATCGCCTTATAAGTAGCTATAATACTACTCTAATTTAGCTCTATATCCTTAGCTTCGCTACTAGGAAGTAACTCGGATAAAATAGCGTACTTTATATTAATATAGTTAAGTAACTATAACGCGTTAGTATATATATTTATATTTAGGTTTAAGTAACTTATAAGCTCGTAACTGCTCTTTAACGCTAAATAATACTTATAAAGCTTAGAGTTAAGCTTATTAAATAAGTATAAGAGTTCTAAAATAAGAGTATTATTATACTTTATCTTAAGGAAAGCGCGAATATACTATAGGTAATATATACGATACGCTACCGAAAGAGCACTAGTAGAAACTAGTAAAGGTACTATAGGAGTTAGCGTTATAGATCTATGAAACTTCTATACTATACTTAAGGACTATCCCTAAAACTAAGATAGGAAACTTACTTATATTAAGAGAAGAGTTAATTAGGTCGATTAATATATAAGATTATAGTAGACTATTATAGTAGTTAGTAATAATACTTACTCTAGAAGCTATATTATAGTCTAGGGAGAATAAACTTATAAGTTGAAGTAGTTATCGTAATTAAAAAGGAAAAGCTCTAATATTAATAAACTCCTTCCTTTATATACCTTACGCCCTACTTAAACTCGACTCTTACTATAAATAGATAAAGTAAATACTACTTACCGCTCGATTTAGAAGCTATAACTAATATAGTACTATTATAGCGATATAACTAGTCAGAACCTGATAAAGAATTTATTACTACTAAAGAGCGGCTAGCGCCTATTACGCGAATATCGACGAAAACAGTTATAATAAAGACTAATTCTAGTATAAACTATAACTTTCCGAGCTCAGGGTTAAGCTCTTCTTAAGGGGGGGGTAATATAACGATAGCTTATCTGAATATTATATAAGAAGAAGGATAGATAATAGAGCCTAAGTTTATAGGTGTTGGTCCATAGTTGTTGGTCCATAGTCACGTGTTAGTCGAGTATCTGCGCCGGGGTTTAGCCGGCCAGATATATCTCCCTTCCGGAGTCTCGACTACCTAGGAAAGACAGCCACGATACAACAGATAATACTACTACTATTATCACTATACTTTGGCTCACGCAGACTACTTGATTATACGTACTACGACAGAGTAATACTAATATTGATCAATAGACGCATAGATCATTTTACTCTTTGAAAGCAGTCAAATTCTTAGATTCTAAGAATTCCGACTACTGAAAAGAGCGCGCTAGTAAATCTTAAAGAGTAGAGATATCTACTATAGTAATAGCTCAAGTACTAGAGAAGACACGGTCTTTTCTATGCTATTTGACTTGAATTGCTAAGATAATTTACCTAGATTCTACCTGCGATACGGTCAAAGGATTCGAATTCTAGTATATTATACTACTATTACCTTCTACGTACCTACCTTCTATATACCTACCTTCTACGTACTTCGATTACTACCGCAACCCGACTTCAAAGAACGCGCTTTTAAGTTGCGCTGAAAACTCGAAGTCAAAACTTGAACGCGCTACGCTAGCGCTTCCCACTACTATATAACACTTAAGAATAACTCTATAACTACTATTCTAAACAACCTCGGAATAGCACTAAAATACTCATACGAATCAGACCTTCAATATAGTAAGAGATAATAATACTACCGAAGGTAGTGCTCCCGGTAGTGCTCCCGGTAGTGCTCCCGATATACCTGCCGGTAAGGACCTACTAGAACTAGAGACTATACGGAAACAGGGAGAAGGTCTTATTAGATAAATCAAGAGCTCCGACTACGTGGATAGATCCCTACACTCCTTATTTAAGGAGATCTACGAAAGTTAGATAGTAGACTCTTTCAAATCTATTAAGAAATCGTCAAATAATAACCTCATATTCACCCTACGTACTAAAGGCGTATTTGTCGAAGAAGGCGACGAAGCTGCGTAGGAGCTATATAAGCTTCTATATACTCCATGGAATACTATAAGTAGTAATTAGACCTTGAAGGAGCTAGAGAGCATAGTAGGAGAGAAGATACTCTCTGGACAGCTATAGTATAAGGTATTAAACCTACTTATATAAGAGAAGCTAACTATACAGATATCCGCGTAGCAATAGAGAGATAAAAGAGAGAAGGAGCGAGATGAAAGAGAGAAGGAGCGAGATGAAAGAGAGAAGGAGCGAGATAAAAGAGAGAAGGAGATAATAAACAATATAGCTACTCGATAAGACGAATTAGAGTATATAAGAGAATAAGGCTATTAAGGAGCTAGAGGAGGAGAGGGAGAGTACTATGATACGGTACGGAAGGAGAAGGAGAAGATGTATAGAAAGGAGATTATTACTACTTGCTAAAGCTCGGAAGCCTGCTAAATTACTCTAGCTCAACCTATAACTTCTACTGAAAAGACGATTATCAGAACCTCTATCGTTAACTACGAACACCTATACCCTGCAACTAGTACTACCTTCTATACTAATCGAAAATTCCGAAGCGATTCTGATAAAGGATAAGTATACGGAGAGAAGGGAGATAGTAATATATAAGCTTATACTTAGTCTACGTTATACCTAATACGTGACTTCTTCGTGCGCCCCCTAAAGGAGATTCTGGCTTAGCTATATTGGGTTTTGCGGTACGTTGGGCCTATATACGGTGTACTAGAGTCAGCGAACTATTAGTTCGGTACATACTATAGACATAAGGTTAAGAAGCTCTATATGGTGATAGAAGGGAGACGTTAAAGGGCGATTCAAAATATAGGGAGAGAAGAAGATAAATACGCTAGATAGAGGGAATTTGGATGACTTAAAGCCGGAAGAGAGCTTCTGAGGCGTTTAGTTCAGTTATCTAATCTTTGGACCTGATCACGTGGAAACCTATATACTATATAATACTTCTGCACGAATAGTACTACGGTACTACTCTTGCTAGAAGGCAAAAGCGTTGCTTTTATACGGAGAAGTAGATAGTTTGGAGCTACTTTAAAGTACTCCTAGTGTTAGTCCATAGTTGTTGGTCTATAGTCACGTGTTAGTCGAGTATCTGCGCCGGGGTTTAGCCGGCCAGATATATCTCCCTTCCGGAGTCTCGACTACCTAGGAAAGACAGCCACGATATAACAGATAATACTACTACTATTATCACTGTACTTTGGCTCACGCAGACTACTTGATTGTACGTACTACGACAGAGTGATACCAACAATAGGTATCCCGGTACTACTAGTATCTGACCCGGTATAGTATCGGACTAATACCGGTATATATATATAAGGTACCTTATACTCTATCTCTCTTCTTCTTCCTTTCTTATCTTTTTATTTCCTTCGTAGTAGACTATATAAGATCGCTCTTAGCCTCCCTACTCGTTTATTCTTACTTATATACCGCCTTGAGTCTTGTGTCGTTATACTAAACTACGTACTCGACTACCTTCTGCGCTAATACAACTAGCTAAAATAACCCTGAAAATCAATACTAAGAGTACTACAACTGAGTCTACTAAGCCTACTATAGACTCAGTTGCAGCTACAGTACTAGCTATAGTACTAGTACTAGTACTAGTACTAGCTATANCACTATACTTTGGCTCACGCAGACTACTTGATTATACGTACTACGACAGAGTAATACTAATATTGATCAATAGACGCATAGATCATTTTACTCTTTGAAAGCAGTCAAATTCTTAGATTCTAAGAATTCCGACTACTGAAAAGAGCGCGCTAGTAAATCTTAAAGAGTAGAGATATCTACTATAGTAATAGCTCAAGTACTAGAGAAGACACGGTCTTTTCTATGCTATTTGACTTGAATTGCTAAGATAATTTACCTAGATTCTACCTGCGATACGGTCAAAGGATTCGAATTCTAGTATATTATACTACTATTACCTTCTACGTACCTACCTTCTATATACCTACCTTCTACGTACTTCGATTACTACCGCAACCCGACTTCAAAGAACGCGCTTTTAAGTTGCGCTGAAAACTCGAAGTCAAAACTTGAACGCGCTACGCTAGCGCTTCCCACTACTATATAACACTTAAGAATAACTCTATAACTACTATTCTAAACAACCTCGGAATAGCACTAAAATACTCATACGAATCAGACCTTCAATATAGTAAGAGATAATAATACTACCGAAGGTAGTGCTCCCGGTAGTGCTCCCGGTAGTGCTCCCGATATACCTGCCGGTAAGGACCTACTAGAACTAGAGACTATACGGAAACAGGGAGAAGGTCTTATTAGATAAATCAAGAGCTCCGACTACGTGGATAGATCCCTACACTCCTTATTTAAGGAGATCTACGAAAGTTAGATAGTAGACTCTTTCAAATCTATTAAGAAATCGTCAAATAATAACCTCATATTCACCCTACGTACTAAAGGCGTATTTGTCGAAGAAGGCGACGAAGCTGCGTAGGAGCTATATAAGCTTCTATATACTCCATGGAATACTATAAGTAGTAATTAGACCTTGAAGGAGCTAGAGAGCATAGTAGGAGAGAAGATACTCTCTGGACAGCTATAGTATAAGGTATTAAACCTACTTATATAAGAGAAGCTAACTATACAGATATCCGCGTAGCAATAGAGAGATAAAAGAGAGAAGGAGCGAGATGAAAGAGAGAAGGAGCGAGATGAAAGAGAGAAGGAGCGAGATAAAAGAGAGAAGGAGATAATAAACAATATAGCTACTCGATAAGACGAATTAGAGTATATAAGAGAATAAGGCTATTAAGGAGCTAGAGGAGGAGAGGGAGAGTACTATGATACGGTACGGAAGGAGAAGGAGAAGATGTATAGAAAGGAGATTATTACTACTTGCTAAAGCTCGGAAGCCTGCTAAATTACTCTAGCTCAACCTATAACTTCTACTGAAAAGACGATTATCAGAACCTCTATCGTTAACTACGAACACCTATACCCTGCAACTAGTACTACCTTCTATACTAATCGAAAATTCCGAAGCGATTCTGATAAAGGATAAGTATACGGAGAGAAGGGAGATAGTAATATATAAGCTTATACTTAGTCTACGTTATACCTAATACGTGACTTCTTCGTGCGCCCCCTAAAGGAGATTCTGGCTTAGCTATATTGGGTTTTGCGGTACGTTGGGCCTATATACGGTGTACTAGAGTCAGCGAACTATTAGTTCGGTACATACTATAGACATAAGGTTAAGAAGCTCTATATGGTGATAGAAGGGAGACGTTAAAGGGCGATTCAAAATATAGGGAGAGAAGAAGATAAATACGCTAGATAGAGGGAATTTGGATGACTTAAAGCCGGAAGAGAGCTTCTGAGGCGTTTAGTTCAGTTATCTAATCTTTGGACCTGATCACGTGGAAACCTATATACTATATAATACTTCTGCACGAATAGTACTACGGTACTACTCTTGCTAGAAGGCAAAAGCGTTGCTTTTATACGGAGAAGTAGATAGTTTGGAGCTACTTTAAAGTACTCCTAGTGTTAGTCCATAGTTGTTGGTCTATAGTCACGTGTTAGTCGAGTATCTGCGCCGGGGTTTAGCCGGCCAGATATATCTCCCTTCCGGAGTCTCGACTACCTAGGAAAGACAGCCACGATAAAACAGATAATACTACTACTATTATCACTGTACTTTGGCTCACGCAGACTACTTGATTGTACGTACTACGACAGAGTGATACCAACAATAGGTATCCCGGTACTACTAGTATCTGACCCGGTATAGTATCGGACTAATACCGGTATATATATATAAGGTACCTTATACTCTATCTCTCTTCTTCTTCCTTTCTTATCTTTTTATTTCCTTCGTAGTAGACTATATAAGATCGCTCTTAGCCTCCCTACTCGTTTATTCTTACTTATATACCGCCTTGAGTCTTGTGTCGTTATACTAAACTACGTACTCGACTACCTTCTGCGCTAATACAACTAGCTAAAATAACCCTGAAAATCAATACTAAGAGTACTACAACTGAGTCTACTAAGCCTACTATAGACTCAGTTGCAGCTACAGTACTAGCTATAGTACTAGTACTAGTACTAGTACTAGCTATAGTACCAGCACCAGCTATAGCAAGCTAATCGACGCCTCTACCTCTACCTGAATCGATTATACTCTCTTCTTCGCCTCCGCAGATTATTATATAGGTTATAGAGTTAGAAATTTGATACTACCTAGATAGTAAGCGTATTAGCAATATAATTAGTAGTATTTCAAACAACCTAGGAGAGGAGGGATATACCTACTAATCGATTAAGGAGACTACTAGAGAGGTAGCAGATAATACTATTAATTCAAGGGGTATTTCCAGCCTAAGAAGAGATTATACTTACTAGTACGCTACGTATAGAGCTAATAGTAATCCGACTAAGATAGATATAAGTAATTCAGCTGATTTCGACTATATTATTAAACGAGTTTTAAACTAGGGAGCTAAAGGCAAGAAGAAGATACTTAGACTCTAGATTTACTTTAGTATTATCTTAACTCCTCAGAGTATAATTCGACCTCTATAGAAAGATCTAGTACTAGTAAAGCCTCTAATTATTACTATTCTAAAGCGTATATATAGAGATCTGAGAGAGGAGAGAGAGAAGGTGCTAAAGCCTAAGAAACCTCGTATAGCGATAGTATAGTTAATAGAGAAGGAGAAACTAAGCTGTTAAGCTGAAAAAGGAACCTTTAAGGAGCTCTTAACCTTAATTCAAGTACTATAGGCTTATAAAGTTAGCTCTTATAGTTCAACTACTTGCTTTTACTAAGTAAATAATAATAAGCACCATTACCTTTCAGGAGCTGATTTAACTCGCTAGAGCTATAATATTGAAGAAGGAGTTACTACAATTAATAAGCCTTCTATACTTTATAGAGGAGACTTATTAAGAGAGCTTACTAGGCGTCGAGAGGCAGAAGAAGTAAAGGAGAGAAGAGGAAGGAAGAAGAAGAAGAGAGAGTCTTACTATAATTTATCTTTATTACTGAACGTCGAACAGGAGCCTAATACCCTCTGCAGATGCCTTATTAGCCTCTAAATAGCTTCCCATATTAGTACCTTATAATATAACCTCCTTAACCTCCTCCGGTATAGTCTCCTTATACTCCTAGCCTATAGGGCTATTTTCAACCTCCGATATACTCTTAACTTAATATATATCCTATAACGATAGCTCACCTGAATATCATATAAGAAGAAGAATAGATAATAGGGCCTAAGTTCATAGGTATCCCGGCAGAACTAGTATCCGACCCGGTATAGTATCGGACTAATACTAGTATATATATATAAGGTACTTTATACTCTATCTCTCTTCTTCTTCTTTCCTTATCTTTTTGTTTTCTTCGTAGTAAACTATATAAGATCGCTCTTAGCTTCTCTACTTATTTATTCTTATTTATATATTACTTTAAGTCTTATATTATTATATTAAATAAAAAGATTAAGATAGCCGGAGATAGCTTATNATAGTCACGTGTTAGTCGAGTATCTGCGCCGGGGTTTAGCCGGCCAGATATATCTCCCTTCCGGAGTCTCGACTACCTAGGAAAGACAGCCACGATAAAACAGATAATACTACTACTATTATCACTGTACTTTGGCTCACGCAGACTACTTGATTGTACGTACTACGACAGAGTGATACCAACAATAGGTATCCCGGTACTACTAGTATCTGACCCGGTATAGTATCGGACTAATACCGGTATATATATATAAGGTACCTTATACTCTATCTCTCTTCTTCTTCCTTTCTTATCTTTTTATTTCCTTCGTAGTAGACTATATAAGATCGCTCTTAGCCTCCCTACTCGTTTATTCTTACTTATATACCGCCTTGAGTCTTGTGTCGTTATACTAAACTACGTACTCGACTACCTTCTGCGCTAATACAACTAGCTAAAATAACCCTGAAAATCAATACTAAGAGTACTACAACTGAGTCTACTAAGCCTACTATAGACTCAGTTGCAGCTACAGTACTAGCTATAGTACTAGTACTAGTACTAGTACTAGCTATAGTACCAGCACCAGCTATAGCAAGCTAATCGACGCCTCTACCTCTACCTGAATCGATTATACTCTCTTCTTCGCCTCCGCAGATTATTATATAGGTTATAGAGTTAGAAATTTGATACTACCTAGATAGTAAGCGTATTAGCAATATAATTAGTAGTATTTCAAACAACCTAGGAGAGGAGGGATATACCTACTAATCGATTAAGGAGACTACTAGAGAGGTAGCAGATAATACTATTAATTCAAGGGGTATTTCCAGCCTAAGAAGAGATTATACTTACTAGTACGCTACGTATAGAGCTAATAGTAATCCGACTAAGATAGATATAAGTAATTCAGCTGATTTCGACTATATTATTAAACGAGTTTTAAACTAGGGAGCTAAAGGCAAGAAGAAGATACTTAGACTCTAGATTTACTTTAGTATTATCTTAACTCCTCAGAGTATAATTCGACCTCTATAGAAAGATCTAGTACTAGTAAAGCCTCTAATTATTACTATTCTAAAGCGTATATATAGAGATCTGAGAGAGGAGAGAGAGAAGGTGCTAAAGCCTAAGAAACCTCGTATAGCGATAGTATAGTTAATAGAGAAGGAGAAACTAAGCTGTTAAGCTGAAAAAGGAACCTTTAAGGAGCTCTTAACCTTAATTCAAGTACTATAGGCTTATAAAGTTAGCTCTTATAGTTCAACTACTTGCTTTTACTAAGTAAATAATAATAAGCACCATTACCTTTCAGGAGCTGATTTAACTCGCTAGAGCTATAATATTGAAGAAGGAGTTACTACAATTAATAAGCCTTCTATACTTTATAGAGGAGACTTATTAAGAGAGCTTACTAGGCGTCGAGAGGCAGAAGAAGTAAAGGAGAGAAGAGGAAGGAAGAAGAAGAAGAGAGAGTCTTACTATAATTTATCTTTATTACTGAACGTCGAACAGGAGCCTAATACCCTCTGCAGATGCCTTATTAGCCTCTAAATAGCTTCCCATATTAGTACCTTATAATATAACCTCCTTAACCTCCTCCGGTATAGTCTCCTTATACTCCTAGCCTATAGGGCTATTTTCAACCTCCGATATACTCTTAACTTAATATATATCCTATAACGATAGCTCACCTGAATATCATATAAGAAGAAGAATAGATAATAGGGCCTAAGTTCATAGGTATCCCGGCAGAACTAGTATCCGACCCGGTATAGTATCGGACTAATACTAGTATATATATATAAGGTACTTTATACTCTATCTCTCTTCTTCTTCTTTCCTTATCTTTTTGTTTTCTTCGTAGTAAACTATATAAGATCGCTCTTAGCTTCTCTACTTATTTATTCTTATTTATATATTACTTTAAGTCTTATATTATTATATTAAATAAAAAGATTAAGATAGCCGGAGATAGCTTATTATAATATCTTATTACTAAGTTAGTTATTCGATAACTACTTATATATAGCTAAGATACTAGAGATCTCTCGGATAACTATAAATTAGGGTTTAATTTAGCTTATTATAAATAGTATAATAGAGGAAGTCTTTACTAACGCTCTTTTAATAATTCCCTTAGTATAAAGGAATTATAAATAGATTTTAAAGAAAGTATAATAAATACCCCGGAACTTTAATCTCTATATATTACTACCGAAATAGCTCTAATATACCCCTTTTTAAGCTACCGGAATAGCTCTTAACTAATAAACTAAAGACCTCTCTAGTTCTAAAGGGACCTAACGCGACTCCTTCTGTTTTACCTCCGAACCTAATCTATTATACTCTTCCTTACTCTAAACGTCTCTTACTCTAGAGAATATTAATACTTTATTAAGGAAATACTAACTAAGAGAGAAAGGAAAATAAAAGCGAAATTCACTAGGAGTATAATCGCTAAGTACTCTTATTACTATAAGTAACTCGAACCTGATTTATTCTCTCTTATAATAATTAGCAGATTAAGAGAAGAAGAATAACTCTCTAGAAGATACTATAGATAAATTAATCTCTATATAAGATAAGTTCCTTATAAGAGTCTCTCGCTTATCTTCGACTCTCCTATTAGAACTAATACTATAATCTCCGCGTATAGTAGAGTTTAATAAGCTAATAAACTCTATTCTAATACGTAGTACTAAGAGAGAGGATATTATTCCTAATAAACTATCTCCTTCTCTTAGCGCCGAATCAGTAGAGTTATACCTTAGGAAGTCTTATCTTACTAAGAAGATCCTGCCTTTAGATAATAGGTTAGACTCTACTTTCCTCTAATAGAAAGTATCGATATAAGACTAGCTAGCTATAAATACTAACTATTACCTTATAGACTTCTCCCGGCGCGTTCTCGTATAGGGACTAGTTACTAGATTAGCTAAAGAGTATCTTACGCTTTAGTACTTTACTAATAAGTTTAAGACTAGCGATAAAATAATCTTTTTACTAGAAAAGAACTTCTTTACTAGTTTAGAAAAAGATAATTACTATAACGCTTTCTACTACTTAGAAATATAATAACTTAGCTATATACACGAGACTTTCGCTGAGTTTCGTAGTTGATTTTAAAGCGCTATTATCTAAAGTAAAATTAAAAAGAAAGAGTAGTTCTTTTATATATAAGATAAGATTATATTATCCTTATACGCTTTAACTCTTATTATTAAACTAACGTAGAATAAGGACTATATTTCTATAGTTAGATCCTTACTTTCTTTTAATACCGAATATCGCTATAACTCAGAATATACTTATCCCGAGAAAGCTATTACCTTAGTATAGTACTATAAGCCTACTATTACTACTACGACCTCTATTAGTTCTACTCCTTACTAGTCCCTAAGCTTAGCCCCTTAATAAACTACTCCTATACTATACGTATATACTTCTACCCTAGTATAATCTAATACTCCCTCCGCGCTAAAACGCCTTACTATCTCGACCGGAGAACTCCTTAGGTATTATAGTTATAGATAGCTTAGTTATATTAAGCTAGATTACCTTAACTTACTTAAGATTTAATTAATCGATAAATTTCCGGAAAAGGATTAAGTAATTAAGGAAATAATAGAAGATATACCCTCCGAATCTGAACTAATACTAGAGGGAAATAATAAGGCTTAAGTAAAAACTCCTTCCTAAGTCTATATAAGTATAATCTCTCTAATCTAGACCTTAACTTCCTAATAAGAAGTAAATAATTTATATACTTAATTATAGTTAGTATAAACGGGCTAAGAGTCTCTATAAGTAGCTTAATCGATACCAGAGCGAATAGTTATCTATTTATTAATTATACTTTTACTAGATAACTATTAAAGGCCCTTAGTATTAAAATCGAGCTACTATCTTATTCTATTCTAATATATAAGTTCTAATAGTCTATTAGAACTTATATTACCTATTTTATATATTTATACTTTTTTATTAATAATAAGCGTATTTATAACTACTCTTTTATTCTCCTCGATTTAGGATAATAAGATATAATTATTAGTATTAAATAAATATAATATTTTTAAGTTAAGCTAGATACGCTTTACTATAAGCTTCTATAGTCGGAATACTATCTAGCTACTCTTTAATATAATAAGGAGATAATTATAACTCTATTACCTTATAAACTTAATATTAATTAATCTTACTAAATCGATACTAACGCGCGGGACTTAGCTATAAACTAGCTAGACTAATAGCAATTATACTAAATAGTAGTAATATAATATATTAACGTATTATCCTTACTATTTAACTTATTTCCGCTTATCGCTAAGGAATCTGAACCCTTTCCCGCTCCGAATTTATTAAAAAAAGTACTTACGCCGAAACCTTATTATAAGTACTCCTCTTAACCTCTAAGGATCTAGAAACTAGTTCTAATTTATTAAATTAGTACTATAGCTTTTTACTTTAATATAAAATATAAAAGCTCCGAATTATTCTTTATTAGTATCTATAAGATAAACTACTTCTTATAAGATTATTTAAATAATAACTCTCCTAAGGATCCTAATACCGAACAACTTATAGCTAAAAAGCTACTAGAATAATACTATACTCTTAAGGAAGCCTTTTCTAAGCGGGATTCTAATATTCTTCTGCCTTATCGCTTATATAATTATAGAATTATCTTAGAAGAACTATTACTTAATATATATTCGCTCTTATATTAGTAATCTATAGATAAACTATAAGTAACTAAGGAGTACCTTATAAAGAACCTAAATAAGGGATTTATCGAATCTAGCTAAAGTCCCTTTATATTACTTATATTATTCGTTAAGAAAGCTAATAGAGGATTACGCTTCTATATTAACTATTATAAGCTTAATACGATCACTCGAAAGGATTCTTACTTAATACTTAGGATTAATAAGCTCTTAACTTATATATCTAAAGTAATAATCTTTACTAAACTAGATATCTAAGTAATATTTAATTATATCTATATAGACCCCGAATCCGAGGAGTATATTACCTTCTGAACTTACTTCATATCTTATAAATATAAAGTACTATCTTTTAGGCTCTATAATAGACCTAGTACGTACTAGCGATATATAAATAATATATTACTAAACTACTTAGATAACTTCTATATAGCTTACTTAGATAATATTCTTATATACTCGGAAACGCTCTAGGAATATAATAAATATATTAAATTAGTATTATAACGATTAATAGATACTAGACTCTAAGTAGATATTAAGAAAAGCGAATTCTATATTACTAAGACTAAATACATAAGATATATTATTAATAATAATAGAATCGAGCCAGATCCTGAGAAAGTAGTACTATTAGTAAACTAGAAGTACGCCGAAACGGTAATAGCTATGAAATCCTTCTTAGGATTCTATAGGTTCTACTATTAATTTATTCGGAATTTCGGCCTTATCGCTAAACCTCTCTTAGTACTTACTCGGCTTATAGTACTATAGAATTTTACTAATAATTATAAAAAGTCCTTCGACGATTTATATTAATAGCTATTATTAGTATAGAAACTATACTATTTCGACCCTGAATTATAGACTAAATTAGAAACTAATACTTCTAATAATATAATAGCTAGAGTTATCTCCTAATTATATAAAGATAACTAGTAGTATCTAATTAGATTCTACTCTTATATTCTTAATAGATATAAACTAAACTAGGAGATCTATAATAAGGAGCTATACGCTATTATTAAGTCTTTCCGGAAATAAAGACTAGAACTTATATTTTTATAATATTATACTAGCGTATATATAGACTATCGATCCTTAGAATACTTTATAACTACTAAGGTCCTAACTAGTAAGTAAGCTAGATAGATAGAATTCCTTTCCGAATTTAACTTTTAAATTATATATATACTTAGTAAGGATAACGCTAAAGCTAATATCCTTAGCTATAGGGAATAAGATCTAAAGATATAAGAATAATAGAAATAGAATAATAGATCTTAGGTTTTATTACTTCTAGATTACTTAGACTCTAAGATTAACGCGGAACTAGCTAAGTATTATATTAATTAAATCAGTTATATATACTTAATATTACTAAGGACTAATATATTACCGGAACTCGTATATAACTCTTTTAATTTAATCGAGAAACTATATTAATTTAATTAAGAATTATTCTCTAAGGAACGAAATATATTAGGAGATAGCTATATTATTAATAATAGTTTACTACTTTATAATAGTTATTTATATATATAATATTATACTTTATTATATACTTATTTAATTAGTAAAGTCTACGATTAAGTTTCCTCTGCTTATCTAAACGCTTATAAGACTACTAAAATAATTTCTACTTATTATTACTAGAAAGGACTTATATCAGATATAAAATAATATACTTATAATTACTACTCTTACTAGTACTCTTATCCGAAAAAGATAAAATAATAAGGATTCTTTTACTTATTACTAATACTTAGCTACTTTATATAGTACTTAGCTATAGATTTTAAAGACTTCTCGCCTAATAATTAAAGATTTAATAAGATATTAGTATTTATCGATTACTTAAGGAAAGACTTTATATTAATATTATACTATTATAATATTAATACTTATAAGATAGCGATATTATTTATCTAATAGATATATCATTTCGGATATACTCTTAAGTTAATTATATCCGACCGAGGAGCTTAGCTAGTCTTATCCTTCTAGTAAGAGTTTTATTATATAATTAGAGTTAAGGTTAAGCTCTTTATCTCCTTCTACTAATAAACCGACAGATAAATAGAGATTATAAACTAGTATATTAACTAACGCTTTAAACCTTTTATTAATTACTACTAGAGTAATTAGGGCGAACTATTACTAATAATAGACCGCGCTTAAGTAACTCTACCTTATAATTCTATTAATATAGCGCTATATACTCTTAAATATAGTATACTACTGTAACGGGGTTGAGGTTAAGCTCTCACCAACTACGCCATCTGGACCAAAAGATCACAATATACTGCGCAAGCAGTATACGCTTAACACCGTACATATACAATCGACTACCACGTGACCATTACAATATCTCCCCTCTTAGTAAGCTCGCCCTCGAGCGCCTTAGGCCGAAGAATTGCCGTGACTACGCCGACTGATATGCTACGTTAAACCCCTAAGGGTTATGACGTAATGTACCGATACGAGAGATCTCGAAGTCGATACTATCACCCCTTGTCAGCCTGACGTAGGCAGTTTGAACATGTCACGTGCGTCTCAGTGCTCAGAGGTACCCGCAGGTTGTAACATAGCATATCAGGCTCTGCGCTTTGCGCTAGGCCGACTCTACGCCACATGCGCCACGCGCTATGTGCGTCATACGCCCCGTGCTCAGAGGTACTCTACCAGAAGACCGGTTGCGCAGTATATTCTGTAACGGGGTTGAGGTTAAGCTCTCACTAACTACGCTATCTGGACTAAAAGATCACAATATACTGCGTAAGCAGTATACGCTTAACACCGTACATATACAATCGACTACCACGTGACCATTACAACTACCGCGGAATAGCTAGGATTAGAAGTAACTTATAGTATCGATACCGTAAGAGAAGCTTAATTATACTAATACTAAATACTTAGCTAAACGTACTAAATCCGCTATTAAGGTTATAAAAGCTAATATACTAGCTACTTAGTAAATGATAAGCGCTATAACTAACCCGAAATAGCGTAATATCGACTAGGAAGTTAAAGATAAGGTATTTCTCTCTATAAGGAACCTTAAGAATTACTAGCTAAGTAAGAAGCTATCTAGCCTCTAGGTAAGACTATACTAGATCCTAGCTAAGATCAAATACTCCTATAAGCTAGATTTACTCCTAGGATCCTCTATATACGATATATTCGCTCCCGAATTACTCTTTAAGGACCCGGACGACCTATTACTAAGCTAGGAGTTATTAAACCTACCCCTGAAGGTTATTACTACTTAAGAAGAATAAGAGTTATAAGATATACTTACTATATAACTCCTAAGAGGTAATCTAAAGTATTAAGTTAGTTAGCTAAGCTACGACTCGGACCTAACTTAATATAACGCTTCCGATCTAATAAGTACTCTATATAAGCTCAGAGACTTCTACGCTACTAACCTAAGTAAACCTAGACCTCTATATAAACTAGATTAATAGATTAAGGCTTAGGAAGATAAGATAGATAACTATAGTTACTTAGAAGATAATAAGCTATTATAGTTACTAATATTAAAATTTATTATTAAAGATAATTCCCTAATTACGCTTTATAATAACGCCGTATCTAAAACTCTACTTCTTTTACTACTTCTATTTCTTTAGCTTTCTCTTCTAAGTTCTTCGGAACTTCTAGTAAATCTGGAATATCTAGAACCGGAATTACTATATCTAACTCCTTACTTAAATCTACTAATATAGCTCTAGTAATAGACTAAGTATAATAGCTAATCCTATGAAGTTTCTTCTTTAGAGAAAGTCTAAGAGTATCTAGATCTAACGCTATCTCTGAACTAGAAGGTAAATTCCTCTTTCTCTTAGTATTAGATATTATAGCTTTAAATATAGCTTTCTTTATAAATTCCTATATAATATTATTTAACTCTTTTATTTACTTTAATACTATTTATACTATTAACTTAGACTTCGCCGAATCTATTATTAAAAGATCTAGATCTTATATTATATTAGTATTATACTAATATCTAAGGATTTAAGATCTTAACTTATTATCTTAATAAACTCTAACTCCTTAAATACTTTCTCTATAGAACGCCTTAAAGCTTAAGTCTCTACTAATTATATAATAGTAATCTCTAATATAATAATAAGAGTAGTAGATTTCGTAAGATAATAGATCAGATTAATCGCTTTATAAGTAGCTATAATACTACTCTGATTTAGCTCTATATCCTTAGCTTCGCTACTAAGAAGTAACCCGAATAAAATAGCGTACTCCGTATTAATATAGTTAGGTAACTATAACGTATTAGTATATATACTTATATTCAGGTTTAAGTAACCTATAGGCTTATAACTGCTCTTTAACGCCGAATAATACTTATAAAGCTTAGAGTTAAGCTTATTAAATAAGTATAAGAGTTCTAAAATAGGAGTATTATTATACTTTATCTTAAGGAAAGCGCGAATATACCGCAGGTAATATATATAATACGCTACTAAAAGAGTACTAGTAGGAACTAGTAAAGGTACTATAGGAGTTAGCGTTATAGATCTATGAAACCCTTATACTGTACTTAAGGACTATCTTTAAAACTAAAATAGGAAACTTACTTATATTAAGAGAAGAGTTAATTAGGTTAATTAATATATAAGATTATAGTAGACTACTATAGTAGTTAGTAATAATACCTACTCTAGGAGCCGTATCGCAGTCTAGGGAGAATAAACTTATAAGTTAAAGTAGTTATCGTAGTTGAAAAGGAAAGGCTCTAATTGTGACGACAGCTCACCTGAATATCACATGAGAAGAAGGATAGATAACAGGGCCCAAGTTCATAGGTATCCCGGCAGAACTAGTATCCGACCCGGTATAGTATAAGACTAGTACAAGAATATATATATAAGGTACATTAAACTCTATCTCTCTTCTTCTTCCTTCCTTATCTTTTTGTTTCCTTCGTAGTAGACTATATAAGATCGCTCTTAGCCTCCCTACTCGTTTATTCTTGCTTATATACCGCCTTGAGTCTTGTGTCGTTACACTAATATTAATAAACCCCTTCCTTTATATACCTTACGCCCTACTTAAACTTAACTCCTACTATAAATAGATAAAGTAAATACCGCTTACCGCCCGATTTAGAAGCTATAACTAATATAGTACTATTATAGCGACGTAACTAGTTAGAACCTAATAAAGAATTTACTACTACTAAAGAGTAGCTAGCGCCTATTACGCGAATATTAATAAAAACAGTTATAATAAAGACTAATTCTAGTATAAACTATAACCTTCCGAGCTTAGGGTTAAGCTCTTCTTAAGGGGAGGGTAATATAATAATAGCTTATCTGAATATTATATAAGAAGAAGGATAGATAATAGGGCTTAAGTTCATAAGTATCCCGGCAGAACTAGTATCCGACCTAGTATAGTATCGGACTAGTACCGGCATATATATATAAGGTGCCTTATATTCTATCTCTCTTCTTCTTCTTTCCTTATCTTTTTATTTTCTTCGTAGTAAATTATATAAGATCGCTCTTAGCCTCCCTACTTGTTTATTCTTGCTTATATACCGCCTTGAGTCTTGTGTCGTTACATATCCTCTAGACTATGAATATCGACTGCCTGAACCTTAATTACCTCTAAATCGAGTATAGAAGAGAGCTAGGAGTGAGTTTCTATCGATAGCAGATCTGCGAGAGTCGAGCCTACTACGTAGCAGTAGTATGACGCTTGCTCTAGAAAGGTCTCACGCATTACCTAATAGGTAAGACCTCATATTGCATAGAATATGAAGTAGTAAGAATCAACTTAGAATCTATAACTAAAGAGCTAAGAAGTAGAAGAGAGGAGAGAAGGTATATACAAAAGGGGCTCTCGGTAATCTCGCTTAGTATACCCGATTAGGAGTACTTGCTAGTCTCACTAAGTTTATACTAGTTATATGCTATAACTATCATACTACCCCCCCCTCCGAAAAAAGCTCGTCCTCGAGCGCTATACTATCTCCTTGTTATTATTAAGGTAGTCGTAATCATCTATTCTATCGTAGAAAGCCTTTAGCTAATCAGGGAGCTTTATAGGGGGACCTGCTTACGTCAGGTTATCGAGGTGGAATTACTAAAGCTTTATAGGAGCGTACTTAATATCTCAAGTATTATACTACGTGAGATCGACGTCTTAATTCGACTAGGAGACGCAGTAGGAGAAGTTACTACGCTACTTATAGTACGCTAGTACGTCCTCTATTTCTTATTCGTTATCGCTAGTAATATTAATTAGTAGTAGTAGTAACGTTTATCTAAGTAATAGGTCATTAGTATACTTACGTAACTTCGACGCAGGGAAGACGTTATATACTTTTATACTTATAAGTAGCTCTAATCAGTATAAGCTACCTACCTTTTCAAGTACTCGGAACAGTCTATTAGTCGGGAAGTCGAGCTTTTTACTTAGCTATATAGACGTAAAGTAACGTATATCTAACTAAACTAAATCGTCTTTACTGAAGTCGACTTCTCTATAAGTACGATTATAAGAGCGTGATATTTTTACTTAAGCGCGAAGGAGATTAGATTAAGCTATAGTTTATATAGCTCGTAGTTAGCTAGCGTACTCGATAGCTTATTAAGTATTCAGCTTATTAGCAGGAGTAGCCAAGTTAAGTAAATCAGATTTCTAATTCTAGTTAGCGCGCGGAGTATAACTATATACTACCTCGAAGGGTAAGAGACCTCCTAGAGAGTCGTAAGGGAGAGTTATTTAAGCGTAGTCCATAATAAGTAAGAATTCCGACTAGTTATCTTAATAGTAAGAGATAAAAAGTCGTAATTAGCGCTAGAAGTATTAGTTATAGATTTCCGTCTAGCTATCTATTTAGGGGTAGTCTACTGAAGAAAGCTATCTTTTAGTGCCTAGAATCATATAAATATCTATCTAAAAGCGTGAAACGAATTAAAGCCCTCTATTAGACGTAATTATCAGTGGAGCTCCGAAATAGTAGTATATATAGTATAAGTAGAGTTTTATAAGGTCACGCGTATTAGAGGTTTTTCGGCATGGAATACTAATTGCTTATTTACTGAAACGATCTATAAATACGAGAATATTATTATAGCTATATTTATCGCGATTGAAACTATAGTAATCGACTATAATATGCTCCTATAGGCGTAATAGTACTAGTAAGGGCTATAGGAGTCCGGGCTTCTTATCTCGTGGCACTTGAATTCGTCGGCAAGTATAGCAGTTATAGTAGTACTAGTTAATAGTTGAAGCGATTCCGTACTAGTAGTACTATAATAATAGGAGTTATAAGGTCTTCTTTGCACTTAGATAAGCAGTTTCTAATCAGTCGTATATTTCGCGTATAAGTAGCATGCGAAAGTATAAAACGTTAGGTATGATTAATCTTCTTTCGTAGGGTAAGAGATCTTTTTCTATAGTTAGTTTTTCAAGAGTAGTAGAGAGAGCTTATTTCTATAGTACTTAGAGTAATAGCGTAGTGCGATTAGCTTTAAGTACTTACTATACTATAGAGAAGACTAGCGATAGGTCAGCGACTTCTAAAGCGTTAATAAGTTTAAAGCTATCTATAGAATCGGAACCGTTTCGGAGGTTACTCGTAAGTAGTACTAGATCGATCTGGTCTTCACGTAGTAGTTATTATAAATATTAAGCTCTCTTAGTGTTATTTTAATTATCTAATTTATCTGTTCTACGAGAGAGAGTATTAGCGAGTAGATTATATTTCCTAGGTCGATAGGTAATTATAAAGTTATAATCTGCGAGTAGCTCTGCTTATCGTGCTTATTATACGTTTAACTATTTAGAGGTTATAAAGTACTTAAGAGCTTTATAGTTAGTAATAACTCGGATTCGATATAGTACGCTTACGAGCTCAGATCTCTAGTTACTAAAAGATTATATAATTACGAGTATTTCTTTATCGTAGATAGCGTAATTAAGCTTAGCTAGTAATATAGTCTTAGAGAAGTAAGCTACTAGGAACTACTCTTTACTATATTACTGCGATAGTATATCTACTACTACTCTATTACTAGTATCTGTTTTAATTATATAAGGTAGATATTACTAATAGTAGTAGAGGAGAGGTACCGAAGTAAGAGCGTGCTTTAAGTAATTAAAGGTATCTTTATACTCTTTAGTAAACCGAAATAATACGTTATTTTTAATTAGTTATATAAGAGGTTTTGCGATTATTCTGTAATCTTTAATAAATCGCTAGTAGAAGTTATAAAAGCTTAAGAACGATTATACGCTTTTAACTATCGTAAGGTAATTCTAAGATCGTATAATATTAACCTTTTCAGGGTCTACCTCGATCCTAGAAGTAGAGATAATAAATCCGAGGTATTTAGTATAAGTAATATGAAATTTATACTTCTTAAGGTTAGCTTATAATCTAGTATCTTATAATCGTTATAGTATCTTATACATATATAATTAATAATTAAATAGATCGTCTGAATAAATAAGAATATTATCTAGATAAGCGGTACAGAAATCGTCTAAATAATCGAATAAGATATCGTTCATATAGCGTTAGTAAGTTATAGGGCCGTTAGTTAGGCCGAATAGTAACACCTTACATTTATATGCTCTATAACGGGTCCGAAAGGTCATATACTCTTTAGAGGTTAGATCTATCCGGATTCGGTAGAATACCTAGCGAATATCTAGTTTAGTAAAGATCTTAGCAGTAGAAATTCTAGCTAGTATTTTATCGATTAATAGAAGGGGATATCAGTCTTTCTATATAAGATTATTTAAGGTATAGAAATCGATATAAAAGCAGAGACTTCTATTCGCTTTCTTAACGAATAGTACAAGTACTACGTATAGAGCTTAAGACAGCTCGATAAAACCTTTTAATAAGTTATTAGTAATATATATCTTTATAACTTTAAGTTCTTCCGCTAATATTTTATATAATAAAGAGTACTTTAGACTCTTTTCAGCCCCTTCCTCTAGCTTAATTCAGTGATCGTATAAACGATAAGGAGGGAGAACGTCGCTAGCTTCTTTAGAGAAGACGTATACCTACTAGCTATACTCGTGAGGAATCTATAGTTCTGAATCTAATTCGCTTAAGCTAATAGTAAATTGCTAGGCGGTTTTATAGTATTCCGTAAGATCGATAGTCAAAGATACAATAGTAGTATTACGTTATTAATCTGCGATTCGATTATTAAGAAGCTTATCTATCTCGTAGAGAGTAATAAAGAAGATCTTATTATTAGAAGACTTCTAGCGTTTATATAAGAGATGAAAAGCTAGGCTGCTAATTATATAGATCTCTAGCGTAAGAGGCTCTTAGAGAGGCAGGAGCACGTGATAAAGTAATCTTTATCGCTATTAGCGCTTCTATAGTAGCATAGTAGCTGTATTTATACCTAGATTAGCTTCTATTGCCTCGTGAGACGGTCTTACGAGTAGTTTTAACTATTAATCTATCGTATGAATTATATAAGCGTAATCTTATACGTAGGTTTTTAATATAGAGACTTCTATTTAGGTCTAAATTAGAGATTCACGCGGGATATAAGTAGTAATATTACTAAATCGTATATACTTTAGGCGTATATTAGTAGCTTTTCTAGCGTATAAAGACTTATCTCTGCTACTCTTTTCTTATTCTTTAGATAATAAAGACTTAGGCTCGGCGTGTCTATAGGAAGTAATAGAAACACTAGGGAAATAGTTCTCCCTGAGTAGTAATAATAGCAGGGGGTTTATTACTTATAGGATACTCTCTAGGGGAGAGTTTTAGATATTCTTATAGCTAGAAATCTCCCTTAAAATACGTCTAGCGTTTAGTAGCAAGTATTTAATAATAGATAGAGAGTTAATAATAGCTTAAATATTAATAGGAGAGTTAGCTGCGCTTCGCTATACGTTATACGCTTCCTAGAACTAATTAAGACGTTCGTTTCTTTCGTTAGTATCGTGTTAATAGCGCTAGTAAATATAGTATTTACGTAAGTCCTTGATTTCGATCGGAGAGCTATAAACGTTACTAGGAGGAGTATCTAGTAGCTAAATAATCTATCGTTTAGAGGTATCTAAGAGTACTTAATATTCCGAAAGTATAACGATAGCTTACCTGAATATCATATGAGAAGAAGGATAGATAATAGGGCCTAAGTTTATAGGTATCCCGGCAGAACTAGTATCCGACCCGGTATAGTATCGGACTAGTACTAGTATATATATATAAAGTGCTTTATACTCTATCTCTCTTCTTCTTCCTTCCTTATCTTTTTATTTCCTTCGTAGTAAACTATATAAGATCGCTCTTAGTCTCCTTACTCGTTTATTCTTACTTATATACTGCCTTAAGTCTTATATCGTTATATTAAATAAAAAGATTAAGATAGCCGGAGATAGCTTACTATAATATCTTACTACTAAGTTAGTTATTCGATAACTACTTGTATATAGCTGAGATACTAGAGATCTCTCGGATAACTATGAATTAGGGTTTAATTTAGCTTATTATAAATGTGACGACTGGTCAGGTTTGGAGGTTTCTCCCTATTAGTAGAAACACTTACTACTAAGCGAGATTACACGAGTAGAGTTTAAGGGCCCCTTATCATATATATACTTCCCTTCTCTCTCTACTTCTTCACTCCTTAGTTATAGATTCTCAAGTGATTCTTACTACTTTATATTTATAATAATATAAGATCTTATTACTTATATAGTTTTAAGACCTTTCTAGAGTAAGCGTTATATTATCTATAACTCTTTTACTTATATCTAGGAAGATAGTAAATATCTACTTATATTATACCTCTATGCCTAGAGCTACTAAACGCAGGAGACTACGCTATACGGAGAAGGCCTATACTAAGTATAAACTTAAAGAATAGTACCTAAACCGAAGTAACTTAAGTCTAATAAATCGACTACTAGTTCTCCGATTCCTTTTACCTCTTATTCTTCAGCGACTCGTAATACTCGCTATAACCTACCTCTCTCTATAGTAGAGAGTACTCGCGATAACGCCTCGTCCGAGTTAAGCTCCCTAACTCCTAATATAATAAACGAACTAACAAAGTCACTAAACCTACAAAATAATACACATATATTAATAGTAACTATAAGTAACTTATAAGAAGACTACGCTTACTAGCTATAAGAGGTAGAAAGGAAGCTCGCGGAGGAGAGATAATTAAACGCCGACTTATCTGCAGAACTACGTTAGTTATAGGATAAGTTCCTAGAACTATACTAGTTAACTACTTAGCGCTTTACTAAGTCTATATTATTTAATAATATTTAATCGCGTATAATACTACTACTATTAATTAAAGAAGATAATACTACTCTTACGCTTAATAATCGTCGTCGAGAATAATCTACCGGAGGAATATCATTAATATTATACGCTACGCGTATAGAGAAGATACCGAACCTTCTAAATAAGCTCTCTAATAGAATCGACTACTCTCTAAAACTCTAGGAAGTATAAATACGTAACGCCCTCCGGCGCTACTCTAGCTACTTTATCGACGAAGATTACTATAAAGATTAGTTACTTAACTAAACAGAAGGAATAGCTAGAACTTACTTAGAACTCTTATTCTTAGAACTAGAATATAATAAAGAAAGTAGTATAATCGATTCACTCGATATAATTACTTAACTTATCTCCTTCTTATCTAATCTATACGACTAATAAACTATAAGAGCTAGCTACTCCGCGCTAAAGATAGATTATAAGTAGACTTTCTAGACGTTCTATTACGAGTTTCGTATACTAGCTCGTAAAGCTAGAGTAAATAATCAATCGACTCTGAAAATAGACTTATAAGAGAAGCTACCTATATAGCTATAGAAATAGCTCTTCTAATAGTACCGAACTTTAAGGACACTAGAAGAATATATTAAAGCTATATAAGCTAAAGACTAAAGTTAATTTATTAAAAAGACTTACTATTCCGAGTCTTTAGCTAAAGCTAACGCGACTCGGGAACACCCTATAAATACCTTCTCTTAGCGCTATAGTACTAACTCCTTTTCTTATCTGCAAATTAGTCTTCCTACGCCCGAGAATACTAGTACGACTAGTAAATAAGTACTATACTCTATACGAAATAACACGCCTCGTACATAATCGCTAGCGAATACTCCTCGTTACTTTACGCTTACCTTATACTTACGCTTATTATTAGCTCGACCTAATACTCCGTATCGAATTAACGTAATTAACGCTAATAACGATATTAATAGCGAGTCAGAAGATAATAATAATAAAGAAACATACGATAACGCCTAGGAGTATATTAAACCGCTAGCAAAAGACTATACCTAAGGAAAGACTCCTTCTTAAGTAGTATATAAGATATACGATATCTTAACCTTACGAAGCTTCTTAGTAGTTAATCGTTTACTACACGTGCTACTCTTACTAAGAATAGACTCTCGTATAAGCTACCTATACTTCTCGATTCTGGAGCTAATAGATATTATTTTATTAATTATTCTTTTCTTAAATCTCTTTCCTTCTTCTTAAAACCTTTAATTCACCCTCTACTAAATATAATTCCTATTAAAGGCTTTAATAGCGTTAATAGTAATACTATTAGTCACTATACGACACTTAATTTAATAGTAGATTATCGCGTTTAGGTATTTACCCCCTTTCTTATTACTACTCTCGGAAACTATAGTATTATACTCGGAAGGGCCTAGCTTTCGGAATATTAAGTACTCTTAGATACCTCTAAACGATAGATTATTTAGCTACTATATACTCCTCCTAGTAATATTTATAGCTCTCCGATCGAGATTAAGGACTTACGTAAATACCGTACTTACTAGTACTACTAATACGATACTAACGAACGAAACGAACGCTTTAATTAGTTCTAGGAAGCGTACGAGGAATAGCGAAGCGCAGCTAACTCTCCTATTAATATTCGAGCTGTTATTAACTCTATCTCTATTATTAAATAACTATTACTAGCTCGGAAGCGTACTTCTAGGGAGACTTATAGCTATAAAAATATCTAAAACTCTCCTCTAGAGAGTATTCTATAAGTAACTAACTCTCTATTACTACTGCCGATTAGTCAGGACTGTTTCTCTAGCGTTTATACTACTTATTATAGATACGATAAGCCTAAGTATTTATTATCTAAAGAATAAGAATAGAGTAATAAAGAGAAGTCTTTATACTCTAGAGAAGCTACTAATATACGGCCGAAGTACGTACGATTCAGCGATATTATCGCTTATATCCCGCGTGAATCTCTACTTTAACCCTAATTAGAAGTCTTTACGTTAAAGACTTACATATAAAACTACGCCCGTATAATTTATACTATAGATTAATAGTTGCTCGGAATATTATCTCGCGACTTAATAGAAGCTACTTAAAGTATAAATATAGCTATTACAATATTTCGGAAGCGACTAAGATCACCTCGTATGCTTAGACCTCTTCTAGAGCCTCTTGCGCTAGAGATTTATACAATTAGCAGCTTAGCTTTCTATCTCTTATATAAACGCTAGAAGTCTTCTAATAATAAGATCTTCTTTATTACTTTTNTAACTCTCTATTACTACTGCCGATTAGTCAGGACTGTTTCTCTAGCGTTTATACTACTTATTATAGATACGATAAGCCTAAGTATTTATTATCTAAAGAATAAGAATAGAGTAATAAAGAGAAGTCTTTATACTCTAGAGAAGCTACTAATATACGGCCGAAGTACGTACGATTCAGCGATATTATCGCTTATATCCCGCGTGAATCTCTACTTTAACCCTAATTAGAAGTCTTTACGTTAAAGACTTACATATAAAACTACGCCCGTATAATTTATACTATAGATTAATAGTTACTCGGAATACTATCTCGCGACTTAATAGAAGCTACTTAAAGTATAAATATAGCTATTACAATATTTCGGAAGCGACTAAGATCACCTCGTATGCTTAGACCTCTTCTAGAGCCTCTTGCGCTAGAGATTTATATAATTAGCAGCTTAGCTTTCTATCTTTTATATAAACACTAGAAGTCTTCTAATAATAAGATCTTCTTTATTACCTTTCACGAGATAGATAAGCTTCTTAACGACCGAATCGCAGTTTAGTAATATAATACTACTATCGTATCTTTAACTATCGACCTTATAGAACGTTATAAAACCGCTTAGTAATTTACTATTAGCTTAAGCGAATTAGATTCAGAACTATAGATCACTAAAAAGTATAGCTAGTAAGTATAAATCTTTTCTAAGGAAGCTAGCGATATTCTCCCTTCTTATCGCTTATACGATCACCGAATTGAGCTTAAGGAAAGGGCCGAGAAGAGCTTTAAATACTCCCCCTTATATAAGATATCAACTGAAGAACTTGAAGTTATTAAGGCGTATATTACTAATAACTTAGCTAAAGGTTTTATTAAACTTTCTTAAGTACTATACGCTGCACTTATTCTTTTTATTAAGAAAGCTAATAGAAATCTAAGATTCTATATCGACTTTCGCGCACTTAATAACCTCACAAGGAAGGATTAATATCTACTACTATTAATCGATAAAACGCTAGCTAGAATCTTTACTACTAAGATATTTACTAAACTAGATATTCGTTAGGCGTTTTACCGAATTCGAATAGATCTAGCCTCTAAAGAGTATACGACCTTCCGGACCTATTATAATATATATAAGTATAAGGTACTCCCTTTCGGTCTAACTAATAGCCTTACGACGTACTAGCGATATATAAATAATATCTTATTCGACTACTTAGACGACTTCTATATAATATATCTAGACAATATTCTAATTTACTCTAACGACCTACTATAATATTAATTATACGTATATAAGGTACTATAATAATTATAAGACGCTAGATTATAAGCCGACCTTAAGAAATATAAATTTAATATTACTTATACTAAATACCTTAGATTTATTATCTCTACTTCTAGGATCGAGGTAGACCATAAGAAGGTTAATATTATATAATCTTAGAATTACCCGACTATAGTTAAGAGCGTATAATTATTCTTAAGCTTTTACAACTTCTACTAATAATTTATTAAGGACTACAGAATTATTATAAAACCTCTTATATAACTCACTAAAAATAATATATTATTTCGGTTCGCTAGAGAGTATAAAAATACCTTTAATTATCTAAAGTACGCTCTCACTTCGGTATTACTTCTCTATTACTATTAGTAATATTTACTTTATATAATCGAAATAGACGCTAGTAATAGAGTAATAGTAGGTATACTATCGTAATAGCACGACAAAGACTAGTTCCTAGTAGCCTACTTCTCTAAGACTATACTACCTGCTGAGCTTAATTACGCTATCTACGATAAGGAAATACTTATAATTATATAATCTTTTAGTAACTAGAGATCTAAGCTCGCAGGCGCACTATATTAGATCCGTATTATTACTAATTATAAAGCTCTTAAGTACTTTATAACCTCTAAATAGCTAAATATACGATAAGCCTGATAAGCCGAGCTACTCGCAGATTATAACTTTATAATTACCTATCGACTTAGGAAGTATAATCTACTCGCTAATACTCTCTCTCGCAGAATAGATAAATTAGATAACTAGAATAACGCTAAAAGAACCTAGCGTTTATAGTAGCTACTACGCGAAGACTAAATCGATCTAGTACTACTTATAAGTAACTTCCGGAATAGCTCTAACTATATAGATAACTTTAAGCTTATTAACGCCTTAGAAGTCGCTAACCTATCGCTAGTCTTTTCTATAGTATAATAAGTACTTAACGCTAATCGTACTACGCTATTACTCTAAGTACTACGGAAATAAGCTCTCTCTACTACTCCTAGAAAACTAACTATAGAAAAAGATCTTCTACTCTATAAAGGAAGACTAATTATACTTAACGTTTTATACTTTCGCACGCTACTTATACGCGAAGTATACGACTAATTAGAGACTGCCTATCTAAGTATAAAGAAGACCTTATAACTACTAGTATTATAATACTAGTAGTACGGAATCGCTTTAACTATTAACTAGTACTATCGTAACTATTATACTTACCGACGAATTCAAGTACTACGCGATAAGAAACCGGGCCTCCTCTAACCTCTGCCTATACTATTATATCTATAGGAGTATATTATAGTTAACTACTATAGTTTTAACTACGATAAATATAGCTATAATAATATTCTCGTATTTATTAACTATTTCAGTAAATAAGTAATTAGTATTCTATACCGAAAGACCTCCGATACGCGCGACCTTATAAAGCTTTACTTATACTACGTATATCGCTATTTCGGAGCTCTATTAATAATTACCTCTAATAGAGGGCTTTAATTCGTTTCCTGTTTTTAGACTGCAGTTATTACGATTCTCAGTACTAAAAGATAGCTTTCTATAGTAGACTACCTATAAATAGATAGCTAAACAGAGATCTATAACTAATATCTCTAATACAGATTATAACCTTTTATCTCTTACTATTAAGATAACTAGTCGGAATTCTTACTTATTATAAACTACGCCTAGATAACTCTCCCTTACGAATCCCTTAGAGGTCTCTTACCCTTTAAAGTCGTTTATAGATATATACCCCGCGTTAATTAGAATTAGAAAGACTTACTTAACTCTACTACGCCTACTAATAAGTTAAATACTTAGTAAGCTCTAGATTACGTTAATCGTCTACGCGACACCTAGATTACCGCTTAATTAAGCCTCTAACGTATATAAGCTAAGATATCCTAATCCTATAATCGCTTACGCTATGAAATCGACTTCACTATAAATAACCTTATCTAGCTAGATATACGCTACTTTATAAGTACTCGACCTAATAAAAAACTCGACTTCTCGACTAATAGACCCTTCTATATAATTAAAAAGGTCAGAAGCTCTTATCGTCTAGAGCTCCCTACTAGTATAAAAGTATATAACGTATTCCCTACTGCTAAGCTACGGAAGTATCTAAACGACCCCTTACTAGGATAAACCTTACTACTACTACTATCTATCAATATTACTAGTAACGATAAATAGGAGATCGAAGATATACTTATGTGCCGTAAGCAGCGTAATAGCCTCTTATACCGAGTTTCCTAGTTAAATCAAGATATCGATCTCATATAGTACGACGCTATAGATATTAAATACGCTCCCTCTAAGCTAAAATAATTCTACCTTAATAACCTAACGTAAGCTAGACCTCCCGCTAAACTACCTGATTAGCTGAAAGCTTTCTACGATAGAATTAATAATTACGACTATCTTAATAGTAATAAGGAAATAGACTAACGCTCGAGGGCGAGCTTTTTTCGGAGGGGGGAGTAGTATAACGACTAGTCAAGTTTAGAGGTTTCTCCCTATTAGTAGAAATACTTACTACTAAGCGAGATTACACGAGTAGAGTTTAGGGGCTCCTTTTTATATATATACTTCCCTTCTCTCTCTACTTCTTCACTCCTTAGTTATAGATTCTCAAGTGATTCTTATTACTTCATATTTATAATAATATGAGATCTTATTACTTATATAGTTTTAAGACCTTTCTAGAGCAAGCGTTACAGTAAATAGTATAATAGAAGAGGTTTTCGCTAACGCTCCTCTAATAACCTCCTTAGTATAAAGGAATTATAGATAGATTTTGAAGAAAGTATAATAAATACCTCGGAACTTTAACCTTTACGTATCGCCGCCGAAATAGCTTTAATATACTCCTTTTTAAGCTATTATTATAGCTCTTAACTAATAAACTAGAGACTCCTCTAATTCTAAGGGAACTTAACGCGATCTCTCTTGCTTTACTTCTGAACCTAACTTATTATACTTTTCCTTACTTTAAATATCTCTTACCCTAGAGAATATTAATATCTTATTAAGGAAGTACTAACTGAAAGGAAAAGGAAAACAAAAGCGAAATTCACTAGGAGTATAATCGCTAAGTACTCTTATTATTATAAGTGACTCGAACCTGATCTATTCTCTCTTATAATAATTAGTAGACTAAGAGGAAAAGAATAACTCTCTAGAAAATACTATAGATAAACTAATCTCTATATAAGATAAGTTCCTTATAGGGGTCCCTCGCTTATCTTCGACTCTCCTATTAGAACTAATACTATAATCTCCGTGTATAGCGGAGTTTAATAAGCTAATAAACTCTATTCTAATACGTAATACTAAGAGAGAGAATACTATTCCTAATAAATTATCTTCTTCTCCTAGCGCTAAATTAGTAGAGTTATACTCTAAGAAGTCTTATCTTACTAAGAAGATCTTACCCCTAGATAATAGATCGGACTTTACTTTCCTCTAATAGAGAGTATTAATACGAGACTAGCTAGCTATAAACGCTAACTACTACTCTACGAACTTCTCTTAGCGCGTTCTTATATAGGAGCTAGTTACTAGATTAGCTAAGGAGTATCTTACGCCTTAGTATCTCGCTAACGAGTTTAAAACTAGTGATAAAATAATCTTCTTATTAGAAGAGAACTTTCTTACCGGTTTAGAGGAAGACGATTACTATAACGCTTTCTATTACTTAGAAATATAATAACCCGGCTATATACGCGAGACTTTTACTAAGTTTCGTAGTCGATTTCAAAGCGCTACTATTTAAAGTAAGGTTAAAAAGAAGGAGTAGTTCTTCTATATATAAGATAAGATTATATTATCCTTACGCGCTTTAACTCTTATTATTAAACTAATATAGAATAAGGATTACGCTTCTATAGTTAGATCCTTACTTTCTTTTAATACTAAGTATTACTATAACTCAGAACGTATCTATCCTAAGAAAGCTACTGCTTAAGTATAGTACTATAAGCTTACTATTACTACTACGATTACTACTAGTTCTACCTCTTACTAGTCCTTAAGCTTAGCTCCTCGATAAACTACTCTTATACTATATATACGTACTTCTACCTTAGTATAAGCTAGTACTCTCTCTGCGCTAAAACGCTTTACTACCTTGACTAGAGAACCCCTTAGGTATTATAGTTATAGATAGCTTAGTTATATTAAGCTAGACTACTTTAACTTACTTAAGGTTTAATTAATCGACGAATTTCCGGAAGAAAAGAGAGTAACTAAGGAAGTAGTAGAGGATATACCCTTCGAATCTAAACTAATACTAGAGGGAAACGATAAGGCTTAGGTAAAAACTATTTCCTAAGTCTATATAAGTATAATCTCTCTAATCTTAACTTTAACTCTCTAATAAGAGATAAGTAATTTATATACCTAACTATAGTTAGTATAAATAAGCTAGAAGTCTCTATAAATAACTTAATCGATACCGGAGCGAATAGTTATCTATTTATTAATTGCACTCTTACTAGACGACTATTAGGAGCCCTCGGTATTAAAATCGAGCTACTACCTTATTCTATTTTAATGCGTAGTTTCTAATAGTTTATTAGAACTTATATTACTTATTTTATACGTTTATACTTTTCTATTAATAGTAGGCGTATTTATAATTACTTTTTTATTCTCCTCGATTTAGGATAATAAGATATGATTATTAGTATTAAATAGATATAACGATTTCAGGTTAAGCTAGATACGCTCTACTATAAGCTATTATAATCGGAACGCTATCTAGCTACCTTCTGATATAATAAGAAGATAATTATAACTCTATTGCTTTATAAACCTAGTATTAATCGATCTTACTAAATCGATACTAATACGCGGGACTTAGCTATAAACTAGCTAGATTAACGCTAATTATATTAAATAGTAGCGTTATAATATATTAATATATTATCCTTACTCTTTAACTTATTTCTGCTTATCGCTAAGGAATCCGAACCCTTTTCCGCTCCGAATTTATCGAGAAAGATACTTACGCCGAAACCTTACTATAAGTACTTCTCTTAACCTCCGAGGATCTAGAAACTAGTTCCGATTTACTAAATCAATACTATAGCTTTTTATTTTAATATAAAACATAAAGGTTCCGAATTATTCTTTAATAGTATCTATAAAATAAACTACTTCTTATAAGACTATTTAAATAGTAACTCTCCTAAGGATCCTAATACCGAACGACTTATAGCTGAAAAGCTACTAGAATAATACTATACTCTTAAGGAAGCCTTTTCTAAGCGGGATTCTAATATTCTTCTGCCTTATCGCTTATATAATTATAGAATTATCTTAGAAGAACTATTACTTAATATATATTCGCTCTTATATTAATAATCTATAGATGAACTATAAGTAACTAAGGAGTACCTTATAGAGAACCTAGATAAGGGATTTATCGAATCTAGCTAAAGTCCCTTTATATTACTTATACTATTTATTAAGAAAGCCGATAGAGGATTATACTTCTATATCGACTATCGTAAGCTTAATACGATCACTCGAAAGGATTCTTACTTAATACTTAGGATCGATAAGCTCTTAACTCGTATATCTAAAGTAGTAATCTTTACTAAACTAGATATCCGAGTAGTATTTAACTATATCTATATAGACTCCGAATCCGAGGAGTATACTACTTTCCGAACTCGCTTTAGATCTTATAAATATAAAGTACTACTTTTTAGGCTCTATAACGGACTTAGTATATACTAGCGATATATAAATAATATACTACTAGACTATCTAGATAATTTCTATATAGCTTACCTAGATAATATTCTTATATACTTAGAAATACTTTAGGAATATAAAGAATATATTAAATTAGTACTATAATACTTAATAGATACCGGACTCTAAGTAGATATTAAGAAAAGCGAATTCTATATTACCTAGACTAAATACCTTAGATATATTATTACTATTAACAGAATCGAGCCAGATCCTGAGAAAGTAGTACTATTAGTAGACTAGAAGTACCCCGAAATAGTAATAGCTATAAAATCCTTCCTAGGATTCTATAAGTTCTATTATTAATTTATTCGGAATTTCGGCCTTATTACTAAACCTCTCTTAGTACTGACTTAGCCTATAGTACTATAGAATTTCACTAACGATTATAAGAAGTCCTTCGACGATTTATATTAATAGCTACTATTAGTATAGAAACTATACTATTTCGACTCTAAATTATAGATTAAACTAGAAACTAATACTTCTGATAGTATAATAGCTAGAGTTATCTTCTAATTATATAAAGATAACTAGTAGTATCTAATTAAATTCTACTCTTATATTCTTAATAGATATAAACTAAACTAGAAGATCTATAATAAGGAATTATATATTATTATTAAGTCTTTCCGGAAATAGAGACCGGAACTTATATCTCTATAACGTTATACTAGCGCATATACGGACTATCGATCCTTAGAATACTTTATAACTACTAAGGTCCTAACTAGTAAGTAAGCTAAATAAATAGAATTCCTTTCTGAATTTAACTTTCAAATTATATATACGCTTAGTAAAGATAATACTAAAGCTAATATCCTTAGCTATAAGGAATAAGATCTAAGGATATAAGAATAATAGAAACAGGATAATAGATCTCGGGTTTTATTACCTCTAGATTACTTAGACCTTAGGATTAACGCGAAACTAGCTAAGTATTATATCGATTAAATTAGTTATATATACTTAATATCGCTAGGGACTAATATACTACCGGAACTCGTATATAACTCCTTTAATTTAATCGAGAAACTATATTAATTTAACTAAGAATTATTCTCTAAGGAGCGAAATATATTAGGAGATAGCTATATTATTAATAATAGTTTACTACTTTATAATAGTTATCTATACGTATAACGCTATACTTTACTATATACCTATTTAATTAGTAAAGTCTACGATTAAGTTTCCTCTTCTTATCTAAATACTTATAAGATCGCTAAAATAATTTCTACTTATTATTACTAGAAAGGACTCGTATTAGATATAAAATAGTATACTTATAATTGCTACTCCTATTAGTACTCTTATCTGAAGTATACGAAATAGTAAGGATTCCTCTACTTATTACTAGTACTTAGCTACTTTATATAATACTTAGCTATAGATTTTAAGGACTTCTTACCTAATAACTAAGGATTTAATAGGATATTAGTATTTATCGATTACTCAAGGAAGGACTCTATATTAATACTATATTACTATAATATTAATACCCGTAGGATAGCGATATTATTTATCTAATAGATATATCGTTTCAGATATACCCCTAAGTTAATTATATCTGACTAAGGAGCTTAGTTAGTCTTATCTTTCTAATAAGAGTTTTACTATATAATTAGAGTTAAAGTTAAGCTCTTTACTTTCTTCTACTAGTAAACCGACAGATAAATAGAGATTATAAATTAGTATATTAACTAATACTTTAGACCTTTCGTTAATTACTACTAGAGTAACTAGGGCGAATTACTACTAATAATAGACTGCGCTTAAGTAACCTTATCTTATGACTCTATTAGTATAGCGCTATATACTTTTAAATATAGTATACTACTATAGAATAGCTAGGACTAGAAGTAATCTACTAGATCGATACTATAAGAGAAGCTTAATTATACTAATACTAAATCTCTAGCTAAATATACTAAATCCGCTATCGAGGTTATAAAAGCTAATATACTAGCTACTTAGCATAAGATAAGCGCTATAACTAACCTGAAACGGTATAGTATTAACTAGGAAGTTAGAGATAAGATATTTCTCTCTATAAAGAACCTTAAGAATTACTAGCTAAGTAAGAAGCTATCTAGTCTCTAAGCAGGACTATACTAGGTCCTAGCTAAGATCAGATACTCCTATAAGCTAGATTTACTCCTAAGATCTTCTATTTATAATATATTCGCTCTTAAATTACTTTTTAAGGACTCGGATAACTTATTACTAAACTAAGAGTTATAAAACTTACTCTCGGAGGTTATTACTACTTAAGAAGAGTAAGAGTTATAAGATATACTTACTATATAGCTCTTAAGAGATAATCTAAAGTATTAAGTTAGCTAGCTAAGTTACGACCCGGACTTAACTTAGTATAACGCTTCCGATCTAATAAGTACTCTATATAAGCTTAGAGACTTCTATATTACTAACTTAAGTAAACCTAGACTTCTGCGTAAACTAGAATAGTAGATTAAGGCTTAGGAAAACGGAATAGATAATTATAGTTACTTAAAGGATAATAAGCTATTATAGTTATTAGTATTAGAATTTATTACTAAAGATAATCTCCTGATTATACTTTATAATAACGCTATATATAAAACTCTACCTCTTTAATTACTTCTACTTTACTAGCTTTTTTCTCTAAGTTCTCCGGAGCTTCTAGTAAATCTAGAATATCTAGAACCGGAACTACTATATCTAACTCCTTACTTAAATCTGCTAATATAGCTCTAGTAATAGACCGAGTGTAATAGCTAATCCTATAGGTTTTCTTCTTTAAAGAGAGTCCGGGAGTTTCTAGATCTGACGCTATCTCTGAACTAGAAAGTAAATTCCTCTTTCCCTTAGTATTAGATATTATAGTTTTAAATATAGCTTTCTTCGTAAATTCCTATATAATACTATTTAATTTCTTTATCTATTTTAATACTATTTTAGCTATTAACTTAGATTTCGTCGAATCGATTATCAGAAGATCTAAATCCTATATCGCGTTAGTATTATACTAGTATCTAAGGGTTTAAGATCGTAACTTATTACTTTAATAAACTCTAACTCTTTAAAAACTTTCTCTATAGAACGCTTTAAAGCTTAAGTCTCTACTAATTATATAGTAATAATCTCTAATATAATAGTAGGAGTAGCAGATTTCGCGAGATAATAGATCTAATTAATAGCTTTATAAGTAGCTATAATACTACTCTGATTTAGCTCCGCGTCCTTAGCTTCGCTACTAGGAAGTAAACCGGATAAAATAGTATACTCTATATTAATATAATTAGGTAACTATAACATATTAGTATATATAATTATATTCAGGTTTAAGTAACTTATATACTTATAACTACTCTTTAATACTGAATAATACTTATAAAGCTTAGAGTTAAGCTTATTAAATAAGTATAAGAGTTCTAAAATAGGAGTATTATTATACTTTATCTTAAGGAAAGCGCGAATATATTATAGGTAATATATATAATACGCCGCCGAAAGAGTACTAGTAAGAACTAATAAAAGTACTATAGGAGTTAGTGTTATAGATCTATAAAACTCCTATATTATACTTAAGGACTATCTCTAAAACTAAGATAGGAAACTTACTTATATTAAGAGAAGAGTTAATTAGATCGATTAATATATAAGATTATAGCAGATTACTATAGTAGTTAGTAACGATATCTACTCTAGGAGCTATATCGTAGTCTAAGGAGAATAAACTTATAAGTTAAAGTAGTTATCGTAATTGAAAAGGAAAGGCTTTAATATTAATAAACCCCTTCCTTTATATACCTTACGCTCTACTTAAACTTAACTCTTACTATAAATAGATAAAGTAAATACTACTTACAGAAAAATTTAAAAGCTAAAACTAATATAGAACTATTAAAGAAAAATAACTAATAAGAACCTAATAAAAAATTTACTACTACTAAAGAGCGGCTAGCGCTTATTACGCGAATATCGACGAAAATAGTTATAATAAAGACTAATTCTAGTATAAACTATAACCTTCCGAGCTTAGGGTTAAGCTCTTCTTAAGGGGGAGGTAATATGACGATAGCTTATCTGAATATTATATAAGAAGAAGGATAGATAATAGGGCCTAAGTTCACAGGTATCCCGGTAGAACTAGTATCCGACCCGGTATAGTATCGGACTAGTACTAGTATATATATATAAGGTGCTTTATACTCTATCTCTCTTCTTCTTCCTTCCTTATCTTTTTGTTTCTTTCGTAGTAGACTATATAAGATCGCTCTTAGCCTCCCTACTCGTTTATTCTTACTTATATACCGCCTTAAGTCTTATGTCGTTATAGAAAGCCAGGTCCTTCCGAGTATAATACTATAGTTTCCGAGAGTAGTAATAAGAAAGGGGGTAAATGCCTAGATATAGCGATCTACTATTAAGTTAAGTATCATATAGTAACTGATTATACTACTATTAATGCTATTAAAACCTTTAATAGGAATTATATCTAGTAGAGAATAAATCGAAGGTTTTAGAAAGAAGGAAAGAGATTTAAGAAGAGAATAATTAATAAAATAATATCTATTAGCTCTAGAATTAAGAAGTATAAGTAACTTATATAAAAGTCTATTCTTAGTAAGAGTAGCACGTATAGTGAACGATTAACTACTAAGAAGCTTCGTAAGGTTAAGATATCATATATCTCGTATACTACCTAGGAAAGAGTCTTTCCCTAGGCGTAGTCTTTTACTAGCGGTTTTAGGGTCTCGTTAGTATCTTAAAATACTACTTAGTCGTTATCTAACGATTTATTATTAATTCTATCTCTAGTATTAATTTTATTAATACGTTAGAGAGTGTTTAGACGAATTAATAATCGATTAGGAGTAAAGTAACAAGTAGCGTTAGAAGGCGATTATACACGAGATATATCGCTTCGTGCAGAGTATTAGTATAAGGAACCGTTTTCCCGAGGGAGTATATTAGTAATAGTAGTAAAAGAGTCTTTTAGACTAAATTTAGTATAAGTCTTTAGAGAGTTAGAAGAAGAGGAGCTTTCGTTATATCGTTAAGAGGAGGTATTAATAAGGTATTCCCGAGTCGCGCTAGCTTTAGCTGAAGACTCGGAATAGTAGGTCTTTTCGATAAAGTAACCTTAATCTTTAGCTTATATAGCTTTAACGTATTCTTCTAGTGTTCTTAACGTTCTATACTATTAGAAGAGCTATTTCCGAAGCCGTAAAGGTAGCTTCTCCTATAAGTCTATTTTCAGAGTCGATTAATTATTTATACTAGCTTTACGAGCTAGCGTACGGAATTCCTAGTAGAACGTCTAAAAGGTCTATTTATACTCTATCTTTAGTACTAAATAGCTAGCTCTTATAGTTTACTAATTATATAAGTTTAATAAGAAGGAGATAAGTTAAGTAATTATATTAAGTGAATCGATTATATTGCCTTCCTTATTATATTCTAGTTCTAGGAATAAGAGTTCTAGGTAATATTTAGCTATTCCTTCCGTTTAATTAAGTAACTAATCTTTATAGTGATCTTCGTTAAGGAAATAGCTAGAGTAGCGCCGGAGAGCGTTACGTATCTATACTTCCTAGAGTTTTGGAGAGTAATCGATTCTATTAGAGAGTTTATTTAGAAGGTTCGGAATCTTCTTAATACGAGTTACATAAGATATAGAAGAAATTCCACTTATAGAGTATTCTCTACGAGAGTTTTCTTTAATTAATAATAGAGGAGGAGTTAGCGACTGAGGATGTCGAAAGATATAGATTTAGCAGTACGAGTAGCTATCGTTTAGCGTACTTCATATAGTTTAATCTGTAATTATCGTAATTGATCTGCTATATCCTTCTTTAATTATATTTCCTCCGCGAGCTTTCTTTCTGCCTCTTGCAGCTAGTAAGCACGATCTTCCTATGAGTTACTTATAGTTACTATTACTATAGGGGTATTATCAGGGAGGTTTAGTAACTTAGTGAGTTCGTTGATTATAGTAAGAGTTAGAGAGCTTAACTCGGATAAAGCGTTATCGCGAGCACTTTCTACTATAGAGAGAGGTAGATTACAGCGAGTATTACGAGTCGCCGAAGAATAGGAAGTAGAAGTAGAGGGAGTTAGAGAACTAGTCGTCGATTTATCGGACTTAAGTTACTTCTATTTAGGTACTATTCTTCAAGTTTATACTTAGTATAGGCCTTCTCTATATAGTGTAGTCTCCTGCGTTTAGTAGCTCTAAGCATAGAGGTATAATATAAGTAGATATTTACTATCTTCCTAGATGTAAGTAAAAGAGTTATAGATAATATAACGCTTACTCTAGAAAGGTCTCACGTATTAGCTAATAGGTAAGACCTTATATTATATAGAATATAAAGTAGTAAGAATCAACTTAGAATCTATAACTAAAGAGCTAAGAAGTAGAAGAGAGGAGAGAAAGTATATATAAAAGGGGCTCTCGGTAATCTCGCTTAGTATACCCAATTAGGAGTACTTGCTGGTCCCACCAAGTCCATGCTAGTTACATGCCACAACCGTCACAAGTAGTAATTCTGAGGAGGTATTATTTACGCTGAAAACGTTTCTTCATAAGCTCTTACTACCCCCTAAAGCTTCTATAGCTTCGTAATTCGACTTCGCATTAAGATATTTATAGAGCAAGAGTATAGTATAGCTATAATATCAGAGATAACGATTAGAGAGGGAATAGAGCTTAGAATTAAAGCTAGAGTCTTAAAGGTTATAAAGATGAATTTAAAGGTATTTAAGAAGTAGTATAATCAGTAAGAAGTATAATAAACTATAGAAGAGGAGGAGAAGGATAAGAAGAAGGAGGAGAAGGAGGAGGAATAGAGAGCAAATTTCTAGTAATTATAGCTATTTATATGCCTTCTTCTTCTTCTTCTTCTTCTTTAAGACCTTAGTACCTATAATAGCGAAAATATGCCCTTACTCTACGTTAAGCTTCAGCTCTAATTCCAACTATACGTATAGCTAGTATTAAGAAGCTTTTAAACTCCTCCTAGGTATACTATTTCCAACTCTAATTTCTTCTAATCAACGCCTTTAGATCTACGAAACTCTCTTTAATTAAGTTGAAAAAGAGGAAATATAATAGGAGATAATAAAGCTAAAGACAGAAAGTAGAAAATAAGATAGCAACTTTAGGAGCTCTATAGATAGAGGCGTTATCTATAATAATAACTCTAATTCTAAGCTTAATATACTCCGGTAAGATACTCTTTTCAAGCTATTAAGTAAAGATCTCTATAGTAATAGAGCCTTAGAAGATAAAAAGCTAATAATACCCTCTTATAGAGTATACCGGTAATATTAACTACCTTATCGACCTTTTTAGAACCCTCGATACCTCTACTAGAGCTCCTCTTAGAGCCTAACCTCTCCTTCTTTCTGCTATATGTTTATTATAAGCAGATTTATCGATAAAGTAAAAGTAGTAAGAATTCCAGAATACTATCTTACGCCTCTAAGTAGCGATTAATTCGTCGTTTCATTAGGCCGCAGATACTAAAAGTACTTTCTTAGTATATTTGATTTGTTTAAGAGCTTTAGAGACTTGATTAATCGATATATCAATATCGTAAGCTTCGTAAAAGTAAGTAGTAATCTTATCTAAGTACAGATCTGGATCTCTCTCTAATAGAGCTATAATATATAGCTCTATATCATCAGTTATTACTAGCTAAGGACCTCTCCGGTATCGATTTAGAGCCTCATCTTATTAGATTTGACGATTTCGCTAGTAAATTATCTTATATATTATTCTATACTCTCTTACTAAGGCGCGCAGGTTAAGATTCTCTCCTGAATATAGTACTTGATCGATTTAGTGTATTTTCTATACTAGCAGATTAGGAGCTATGATATTAACGTTATAGCAGACTTAATATATACTCTATAGATCAAGAGCTTCAAAAAGACATAGTTTAGAAGCAAATCAGTATAGTAATCATAGAGCTTTAGTAGTTTCTAGTTCTGATAATTATAGTATATTAATATTTAGTGGGGTTCATGCCAAAAGGCGGTGTACCGGCGTTATTTACTGAAGAATCACGCTAAACCGAAGAATAGCTTATAACCAGGTCCAACCACACGACCTTGCTGTGATCAAAGCATTTTGCGGTTGCGCTTGCCACTCGCAGTTCCCATTTGCATCTGAGACATTGCTCCGCCTCATACATTAAGCATTCGGTCGGGACTGATGAATGTTTCGGGATCCCGTTACCATAGTCGGGATTAGTATATTAGTATTTTCGGTCCCTCTCGTATGGCTTGGAGTAGCGCTTGAACAACACCCACCAAACAGCGGCCCGGGACGTGTTCGCCGCATGATTAGTAGATGGGTCCTCATTCTCCCGAGATATCTTGACTCAATTTACCGAGACAGAAGTTGGATATGCATATTCTATTCTCTATATTATATTGAGCTATTTATGGATCCCCCTTTTATCTTTTTCTGGTCACGTGAAACGCCCTGATTGGCTGCATCTACGCGTGACGCGGTGCACGGCCGAAAAGGAGGAACACGAAAATCTTACTCACGCCCGAATCAAAACAGCCCCGAAGCTTGCGTAGGGCAGCTGTTTGTGAGGACCCCTAAGTATAAATAAGTACTTTCTACGTACTTTCTTTATAGACTGCGCGAAGCAAGGTCCCTCAGCCCCGAAGCTTGCGAAGGGCCGCCGAGGAGTAGACCTTGTCATATCATACTGATACCCACCTAAAGGTATAGAGCGGGTAGAGAGGAGCCAGCGATAGAAGCCAGCGATAGGAGCAAGTCTGGAGTTGGGTTCTACAAAATTGGAGCATACTCCGTAGGTAGTACTGTAGGTATTTAAGAGCGTACGACAAACACTGTGAAGGTACAGGTTGAAGTAACGGAGATATCAATGTACTTTCTCATTATTCGTACTGCATCACGATCATAATCAGGTCTGTCTGTAAGTGATAGTCAGTCTGAAAGACTGCATCAACTGACTGGAACGATCTTTTTATACTGCCAATTTAGTGCCAGATTGCCTCGATCACAATAGCTACATAGATAGTTCATAGGTAGGTATCTAGAGGTATTTACACTTCCCAAAACTAATTAGATCAACCAGGACTCAACGGTACCTAAACCTTTTACGTACTAGTCCTACCGGTAGCTCGCGGGCCGCCCAAACTATCCGACCTGCCCCTCGCTCTCATTAAGCTCAACCTTACAACAACAACCAAACCCTCGATTCGTCTACTCATCTCCCTCTCCTCGCCTCCGCTCTTCATTTCCTGCCACAACTCTGTTCTCGGAAGCGTCTATATCCTATATATTTCTGACTACTCTATCTGCATCTACCCTTCCAGCCTTCCCTTGCCTTTTCCCCGACCCGGTCCACATGCAATACTACGCCGGCGAAACCAGATGAGATGTTGACTGCCACACTGCAAGATACCACCCAATCAATGACCTGACACTGAGACCCCAGGTTAGAGCCCTGGCTGCCTGTCACCACCACCCTTGAACGCTCGCCTCCAAATTCACACCCATACATTCATTCCACTTCTGGTTGAATCCTCAAGTCCGTTCGTTCAGTGGCTTTCGACAATCCCTGTGACAGTGGCAGTCTCTCGTCTTATCCACCCTGGTGATCTGCGGACGAGGCCCCACGCTTCTTGTTCGCAAGCAATACCCAAACCAGCGATTGTGATTTTCGGCTACATCTATATCAGAATATCCATTCTGATATAGAGCTCCTTTGGATCCTACAGCTCCATTTCGAGATTGAAAGGGCATGCTAGATATAAGAACGAATTGCCAACCCGCGAGAAGAAACCCATTTGTGTATGCAAGTTCCTCCCAGACATCTTCCTTGTACTCCTCAATTCCATCGGCGATTCCACGATTTTTTCAAGGGACGTACTACGTGACAACCTTCCTCAACGACCTCTCCGATATTACACCAACACTCTTCGTCATACATTACGAACTCGCCACCATACAAATAGCTCTATACACCCGTGTTGTCCTGATTTTTCTCAGTCAAAGATTCTTTATTTACCTTGACTGTGGTTAAAGGAAGGTTGTGTCGTCTCCTCGTGGAGGGCTGAGATATCTTTTTAGAGATACAGAGCCAGCCTTTACAATGGAGACTACTTTTATGACAATCCACAGTTAGTACTCATGATACTTAATCCAACGGCAGCACCGTTCTAATTACAATCGGCAGATCTTAGCCCAGAAGCCAACATATTGTTTGCTTCCGACTCTATCGTTGATATCTTGGGCTTTCAGTCAGAAGAAGTCATTGGCAGATCGAGTTTCGATTACTTTCATCCTGATGAGGTCCCCATGGCCAGGACTATCCACGAACGTGGTGTTCTGATGGACAAGGCTGCTGTTCTCCATTACGCTCGAATTCGAAACCGGACTGGCCAGTGGGTCGGCTGCGAGTGTGTGTTCACAATCGTCTATGAAGTCCTAGTCGCTTGCACTAGTATCTACAGAGGAGATGTGAATAACGAACGTAAGGACTTGACGTTATCATAATTGACCGCATGTAGACTAAACTTTATGGCCAGGCCGAGCTTTACAAGCTCCTGCAATTCGCCGTCTCTTCGCATCTTCCCCAAGAGACCCGCGCTACCACATGCTAGAGCACTTATCTGCCAAGTTCAGGGCACCGCCCCAAGCTTCCCTTCTGGAACCCCGAGCTGCTCTAATCCTAAACAGATTCACCAGGACCCTCACTGTCATGTACGCTACGAATGCTGTTAGCAGCATCCTTGGTATATCTCCTGAAGAATTGAAGGACAAAAGTTTCTACGAGTGCATGCAGGAAAACTGTCTGGCTGGGGCAATTCGCTGCCTGGAAAGTGCAAAAGCCAACGATTCCATCGCATACCTTCGATTTCAGTATCGGAACCCTCGTACAGAGGAAGACATGGATGCAGATATGCGTGAGGCTAGTCAAAGCAGCGACTCTGAGGACGGAGGTGTTGAACTTCATGGACACATGGATGTAGATTTCAGCCCGGTCAGAGAGAGCGGCATTTCTGCTGGTGTAGCTACTGAGACTCCTGGAAATGGGGAATCCTCCAACGCGCCAGCACCCAATCACCTCAGTGCCAGTACACGGACATCTTCGGGAGAAAGTACAGATCTGGGACAGGATTCAGCTCATGCTATTTTTGACCAGGCTCGAGCATCTCGATCGTCGACATCGTCTTCAGCACTCGTGTCTCCTGAGGCGCGAGTCCAGCGACGTAATGCACGCCTTCCGAGGTCTGCTGCTGCACCTTCTCCTGCACCAATCGAGATTGAAGCTGTTGTTTCTTGCACATCCGACGGACTAGTCGTAGTACTACGGAGAGCTCGACCAGTTATTCCATCTCTTCAGTTGCCTATTCAAACTGTCCAAGCTCCACAATACGCAAATGGTCTATTTGCTGCCCCTTGGGCTGCAAACCCGATTCAAACTCATATGTACCAGCCTGACCGCCGGTTTCCTTTCCAGCACGGCATAGGCGCTGCCCAGCTTCCGCCCGGTGGACCACCCCTGGCCGAGTTCATGAACTCGATTCGTGAGGTCGCTGTCTTCGCTTGGTCATTGACAGGTATCAATGGAAACATTGCTTCCTACAGCCGAGGAATTCCTCGAGGCGAGAGTCAGCCCCCAGGTGGACTTCCAATTTGGGATCCTTATGGCCAGCCAAGTATTGGTTATGTTCCACCGGAGAATCAAGCAGCAAAGAGATGGTCGCGACTAGATGAGAAAACCAGCGAGTCTGGTAGTGTGGATCAGGTGTTTTACCAACACTCCCGGCAGACACAACTTCTCGAATTGCAAGGATATAGGCATGATTATTCAATGGCTCCTAGCCACTCTGGGTCGATGATGGGACGACCTGCTCCGGCCTATACTTATGGACCACAACCTGTTCATAGCCCAGGGCATCGTAACTGGGGAGTAGGCCCGTCAGCAGCCCAGCAGTCACATGGCTCCCAGGGCCCACAACAACCCACGTTTGAGAATCGAAATCCGTGGTACTAGCATCATACTTGAGGGAGATAATGATAATCTAAATGTATTTTTTTCTAGCTCTGCATGCTGATTGCAACCTCCGGGTACCGGCGTTGGAGCTGCGTATGTCTCGATGTATCCGTAGCACTTACGAATGTGCCACTGCCTTGACATTGGAATCTTCCATGTGCGTGTGACTTTGCTGTAAATAAGACTGTGTTCAATGCAAACACAAGACCGAAGATCTTGAACGTGTAATTTGGTACTGCCGGGAAATGACGCTAATAGGTTTACACTTCCTCTTTGAGCTTAGAGCTCCCGTGGCTTGGCAGTCGACGCGCAATTGAGGAAACCGTGGATCCAAGCTCTACCCAGTCAAGTTGAACATCAGCTTCAGCCTTTAACCACAACTTTCGTAATCACGTCCCCCAGTTCACAAATCATTGCGAGAAGTAAAACTGCAGAGGCTTCCATACTTCAGCTTCACAAGCTGTACTCAACAACGAAATGGCGTCCTCCTCGAACCCTTACGAACATTACAACCAACCCCATATTGAAGACGATGACCTGATAGATCCAGATGATGGTATGTCGCTGTTTCCTTCCTGGAGACAAATTACAGTATACAAGAAGAATGTTCTCAATTAATCTCTCCCAGCAAACTTGGACGACCTGGACGACCCTCTTCAACCTTCACAGACCCATTCCTCTCGCGCGCCCCTAGTATCAGGCAACATAAACAGCGGATCTTCCTCCTCCGCACCCCTCAACGAATCGTACCTCACATCACGAATCCCAGGTGAAGACCGCCGCGCACCGACCAACACAATCGACGAGTCAGTATGGGACACACTCAGCCGGGATCTCCTCGCCGTCTGGTCCAAGATGCGCGAAGTCCTGTGGCCAAAATACCTCTTCGGAGGCTCAATGCTGGAAGGCACGATGTCCTTCCGTGGCGCATATGAGAACATACGTGGTGCGGGTATTAGTGGTGCGAGGAGTGAGATCATGGGACTTGCGGGCAGAGCGCTGGATCCTGAGACCCTGCTTGCCCAGGGCAACATGAGCGAGGGGCTTAGGGACTGGGATCTTTGGGGTCCATTGGTGTTTTGTCTATTGCTCAGTCTCTTCTTGAGCTTTAGTGCAGATAAGGAACAGAAAAGTCTGGTGTTCAGTGGGGTCTTCGCGATGGTTTGGATTGGCGAGGCGGTTGTCACAATGCAGATAAAATTATTGGGAGGAAACATGTGAGTACTTCTTTTCCGTGCGGCTCGGTAGTCCGAGATTGGCAAAATGGAACTCGGATCCGGAAACTGACTAACATGCTTCTCATAGCTCCTTCGCTCAAAGTGTTTGTATCATTGGATACACCCTCTTCCCGCTGGTCATCGCAGCCCTGCTCTCGGTTTTCAGACTACCAACCGTAGCTCGGGTACCTGTCTATATCGTCTTGGTCGGCTGGTCTTTAGCAGCAGGCGTCAGCATTCTCGGCGGAAGTGGCGTGGTGAAAAACAGAGTCGGCATTGCGGTCTATCCACTTTTCGTATTCTACCTAATGTTAGGATGCCTGTGCTTCATCAGCTAGGTCGATTTTAAACATTGGCTTGATCAGAATGCACGATTTTACTGGACACGTATCCTTTCATCTGGAAGCTTGGGAGATTAAGAGCCTTGTTGTGTACTACTAGATATACTATGATGAGATTATGAATTGAAGCCAAGTCAGACCGCGGGGTAAAGCTTGGCTCATCTATTGAAGCTTCTTATTTCAGTACGAGGCTCTGTACCAGCGATGACACTCCGTCCTCATGAAAGATACGAACGCAAATTTCAAAATGATAGGACGACTTTCGCGGAGCATTTACCGATCCAACGCTCCCTTTCCCTTTATCACATAGCGCGACAGGATAACTTTGACATCAGCTCGGTTTCATTTAAGCAGATTTGGGACACATACCATACCGACTACGTTGTGTCTGCCATCCTCGGGTTTATGATCTGCGCACAGCTTGGTGGGGAATCCGTCTGCATCGTTGTCCTAACCTGAAACATTTAAATGCCACCGTCAATAGTAATCTCGTGCACTCTCCCCAAGAGAAAGAGAGAATGAGAGCTGGAGTACAATATTTCCACCCTGTTTTTTTAAAGACAAAATGAATGACTGCATTGACTTTATCATGGCTAGCTCTCAATTGCTAGATCTCGGGGTACATGATAGTTTCGAAAGCCGGGATCTTCTCGCTACGCTCTTCCGAATTAGGAAGTCAGTAAAGAGTTCGAAAATTCGAAAAATGCGATGTGCAACAAAACTGCTTGGCCCCCTTATCACTCAAATCCGCACGAAAGCTCGGATGATAAATCCACTGTTGGAAAGATTGTGCGACTTTGCAACAATGCTTTTGCTCATGCTTCTCATTGCGTCAGCCATTCAAGGATTGGAGATCCAACAGCTCTTCGACTCAGGGACGGGAGTTCTTGCGACGAAACGAAAGCCAAAAATAGCCTTTATTAAGCGAATCCTGTTTTAGGACGGCAATGGTAACTCGGGAACGGGGTTCTCGACTTATTGCGACGTGGAACAAACTTTGATTGATTCCTCTGATTGAGCTAATCCCATGCTTGACAGTCAATTGTTCTTCGAATGATGCTGGCGAGCGCAACAAACTATTGAGTCAAGTATTCTCATCACGCTACCCCGCTTCAGGAAGTCAACAAATTATCTCGAACGAGTCCGAGGTATGCAATACCAGATTTGGCAGTTCTTCGAAGCGACGATTCCGAATTAGGAGATCAATGGTCACTGAAAGAGGTTCCAGCATGTCACGAAGTTTGGGCAATCTTACCTGGCTGCGCTCTGCCGGCCTAGAATATCAGTGTCAGTCTCCAATCTTAATAGTCATCAGTATTCGAGGATGACATCGCGTCGTGCAAGAAATGCTTTGGTCTTGTCACGAGAAGTCTCAGATATTCTTTCGGTGCAGCTTAATCATGATCGTTGGGTTGGACTGGGATCTGAAATTTCAAGGGAGGTAGCAGCGTCGGGCGAAACACATCCTCCCTAACCAGAACTATATTGGACCATTTGATATGCCAGTCTTCAAGACCTGGTATGATTAAAGACCATATAGCATGCTGCAGTATCTAACTAGTGAATTAGTTTATTAGGAATCGCGGGGGCTGTAACGTCTTTGCGGAAATGCTACACTTTAAGGAACGAATCTGAGTATCACTACAAAGGTTGAGACGCTTCCTCATCACTCCAAGCCACCAAGCTATTTCTCGTCACGTATAATTCAAGTTTTCCGAGATTTCCGAGATGGAGATTGAACGTAGTTCTGCTTGTCCAGAACCTCTGATGATTACTTATTCTCGAAATCTAGTCTACTACAGTCGAAGTCAAGTCGGTGGTCAGAGGAATGGATAATGTCATGAAGAAGAGCGAGTCGAATGGCTCACTATGCTGTCTGTTCTGTTTTGCAGCCGAGGAAGCGCAGCAGCCTATCTCTTCTAATAGTTTCCAACAAGTGATAAAGAGCTTGAAGTAAGGTCATGCACGCGCGGCGAAAAATGCCAGAAACGAAAATGCGAGGCGTTAAAGAAAGCTGCCTTAATCGCAATCAATCTTGTCAATCCCAAGTCAAAGGCGCAAAGCCACTTCCAGAGAATGCAAGCTACTGACTACCAAGCGGCTGATTTTTGAAAGTCATGTGCATTATAGGTATCTATCTACTCGACTTCTCGTTCTCAATCTCCTCCTGCAACTCCGCCAATACCTGCTGTCTTGATTTCAAATGTGCTTCGAGACCATCGACCTGCTCCTTAACAGTCGCTATTTCATTAGCAACACCTTTTAAACTCGCTCCAACTTTGCTCTTTCCCTCCCCAGATTCCATCTCCCGTAGCTCCCTGCGCTTGTAATCCAGCAGCTGTTCCAATTCCCTCTTCACCAGCGCAGGCTTGGTATCTCGTCGCCCTCCGGACCGATTCGCTGATGCAGTCTCGACTTTTTCAATCTTGGCCTCTAGCTCACTTAATTGCTTCTTCAGTCGTACTTCCTCCCAGTCCTCTGTCGTCTTGGTAGTTGAGAAGTCTGTTCCGGCAGGCTTGTAACTTGACTTTCCGCCCATTCCCATCCTACTCAGGTATGTATCTCCGAACTTTGCTTTCCGACCTGTGCTTGTTTCCTCGCCTCCAGTCGAGCCCCATCGCTGCGCAGGTGAAGATGTGCGTTGATTGTCGATTTGATAGTCGATTTTATTTCTTTCAAAGCTCGATCGGAGCGAAGGGGGAACTGTCCGTGGGATACGAAAGCCTTCGTGGCGGTTGTTTAGGATATGTAGAAATGCTAGGGTGGCATCTTTGTTGATGGCGGAAGATGCGGAGGGGTTTATGAGGTTCCATGCCGATCGAATGTCTGTGTCAGGGACGTCGAGGGACGAATATAGTGAGTCGAGCGATTCAACTACGCATGCCGGTTAGTAATGAGTCAAATGTGAGTCGGTGCTGAACCCACAAGTAATATCTCCCCGTCCATCTCGATTCGCAGAGTATATTTCATCGTATTTAGACTTATCTGATGGGCTCATGTACCAATCGAAGCCGTCTTTCAATCCCGGAGAATCGTCCTCATCTTCTATCCTCTCAAATTGAACTTGTTTCCCAGTCAGAGCTCTATTCGCCTGTACCAGATGTGCCTTCGATTCGGGGACCAGCCAGTCCGGAAGTTGTGGGGGAACGTCTGCGTACTCCTATGAACGTATTAGTGAAACCCCAATTCCTCATCCGAACCTCTTCTGTAGCCTGGCTTACTCCATTAACAAGATCAAAGATCAACCGCATAGCCACGCAGAATTCCTCGAAATCCAAGTTTCCATCATTATCCACATCCGCAAGATCCCAGATACGTTCGAGTTGATCGTCTCGTAATTGACTGTTCTTCAGGACTGGTGCCGCTTGAGAGCCTGTAAGATGTGTGCCGCCATTGGAAAGAGACGCGAAGATCTCCCAGTATTTCTGGATTTCGCTTTGTTCTATCCGCTTGTTTGACATGTTGGCGCACGAGGCTGGTCTCTGGGGAACCTCGAGGGTTGGGGATGTATAATCGGGCTATTCTGGTGCAAGATCGTCAAATTTATGGAATCTAGCGCTGGTGATATTCCCTGGGATTGAGGATTGACTCCAGAATTTCAAGAAGCGTTGATGATAAGTAACTGCATGTTTGAAGCTATCGGGCTTGAGCTCTAACCACGGCTGACGTTGAATCGTGGCTGTGGTAATCACGTGACTATCAGTTGTGGCGCAAACTCCCGCTTGTTCGAGATGGAATATCCATTCAAAGCTGCCTATGTATTGACATAGTATTGAATATATACGTCGTAGTATAGGAGTCCATAGTTTTGGTTGATACAAGCCTCGGCGAATATTGGTGTTCGTGGGAAAATGAGCAATTTCGTCATAATTGGCTACTGTGCTTCTTTATTGACATTCAAAATAGCGAACCGAGGGCTAGAAGGATCGCTCTGCTACCAACGCAAAAGCTCGATCCCCTTTTATGACACATCATCTGCTAGGCGTCGACCCTTTCATTAGCTATGATGTAAGTCTCTTCATTATATCTTTCGGAGCTCTTGCGAAAAGATTCCCACGAGCTTCTAGCATATTTTCCCCTTAAGGATCAGGTTAATCACTGTCGCTTGTGTTTTTTCGTTACGTCCATAAAGAAGACCTCAGCTATATTAATCGTTCTCAGGTAGCTCAATGCTTCTTTCAAGTTCTACTCAAGATATTAGGTCTTGGCGATATCTTATGCTCTTCCAGGGCCCGTAGTTCTACTCCTAGGATGAAACCTGCCATCCATCGTTCGGGTGGTTGTGTCCCGTATCAATATCCGAGTGTTTCTAATGTAAGGTGATAGCTAGACTCGTCTCACTAAAAATTTCTGACGATCGAAATTCAAAAAACTGCGAACACTATGTTGAGGAACATTCCAGAGTCGGATGGTATCATTTCTTGGATTTGGAGCATTTTCTTTGTGGTAACCCGCAGGGCAGGAGTCAAGCAATGGATACTGTAGAGAATCACATACCACATGCTTGGTCCTTTCATACCGCTGTCTGTTGTCATAAACGTTTTGACCTCAGCCGGTGCATTTCATCATTTAATGGACAATCCAGGATTTGTCCTCCGACGGTGACTCCTCATATTTACAGCACCTTGTGTATTTCCTTCCTTTCAGTCCTGGGGAAAGGATTGACCTTTGGTAAATGCCAAGCTCCAGCATTCATGCGATGTAGAAACTGAAATGTCTTGTATTGTCCTTGTTTCTTCCGTAATTTTTCTTTCAAATATTTGGGCAGTCAAGTCAGCCTTTCTGGCGCTTGTAAAGACGTACTTACTTCTAGCAGTTAACTCAGCCCATGAATTCCCTAGGATCAATATCTTCTTCGTCATTGCGACATGGGAATTCGGTCTATCTTCCTGAAAAATTATACAATTGAGGAGCACTTTCTGAAGAATCTGATCAATTGAGTTTTGACAAGGAAACACCTAAAGCTCCTGATCTTCAGATCATGTTAAGCGTTTAAAAGGTCAATTTAGCACTCCTAAGCAGGTTATACGTGGAGTGTTGTCTTGAAGCTGACAAAAGGCGTGCAAGGCAGACAGCTGCTGAAATGCAAGAACGCTGGGGCTACGTGTTGTACTCGAAGCTTGGAAAAGTACTTCTTATGAGTTTATCCCCGAGTTTTGAGAGCCCAAAATTTCAGAGGTAATCTAATAGATTGCTCGTAGAATATGTACTTGTAATGATTTGAAAAGCGGCGTAACTTGCAGAAAGAGCATAGAATATAACTTTTCTGACATCGCAAACCAGAAATCAAAGCACTAAAACAAAGAAAGACACCTTACCATACTCAAGCAGATACATCGCACACACCCATCTTCGACTTCTAAAGCCGCCTATTGTATATCCATAACGTAAATCCCCACTCCACCTGACTTAATAAACCAAACTAGTTATTCCTATCATACTCATTAATAGCCTTAACCTTCTCCGCACTCGCACTCCCCTCATCAAACTTATACTCCAACCACTCCCTCACCAACCTTCTCGCCAACTCCAATCCGATGACCCTCTGTCCCAAACACAGCACTTGCGCATCGTTACTCAAGATTGCTCGCTCCACGCTGAAACTATCATGTGCGGTCACCGCTCTGATACCCGTGACTTTGTTCGCTGCGATGGCGACACCAAGACCAGTTCCGCAGATGAGGAGAGCGCGGTCGGCTTTCCCGGCAGCGATGAGTTGCGCGGCGGCGACGGCGTAGTGCGGATATGCTGTTTTATCGGAGGAGTTGAGGGGACCGACGTCGTGGACTGAAGAGACGTGGGGAGAAGAGGAAAGGTCTGAGGAGAGGATGGATTTATAGTCGAATCCGGCTAAAAGGGGAGTCAGTTTGGGGCATTAGGTAGAGAACAAATGGGCAAATGAAGAGAAAAAGAGATGTTAGGTTTTAGGCATGAGATTCAATGAACGATTTGGGAAGTTTGGAGCTGCCGAATGGAGATAAAGAGGTGCAAATACCGTCGTCACCGCCAACTACAATCCTCAGTGGTTTTGGTTCTGTTGGTGCCATTGTGGAGATGCGGGCTACGAAGTATGCTCAGGAAGCTGGTGATGGAATGAAATGTTCAGAGAAAGAATTTCAAGATATTGAGGATGCTGAAAGGAGGCGCAAGAAGAGAAACAAATGAGAGTAGTAAAACCAAAATATTATCCGCCATCTTATACGACCAGGGTAGTACTTCTGTTATGTCCGTCCAGTTCTTGTCTCGCCTCTATTTACCCCGCGGTGGTGGTCCTGGCTAAAGTCATCCGGATGTTTGAATGAGGCAATCCGGCTTCCGATGGTGGGGAAAGATGGATCATGGAAGCTGGTAGGTTTGTAGCGGGGTACTGTGCATGAAGAGCTCCGAGACCTTTGCACGCATTTTGACTTACAGCAATCCCTACCTGGTCGATCAAGAAGAACTCTGATTGTTTTGTTTATTACTAGGCGAGTATATCCACTTCTCGCTTCGGTATACTGTAGATATCGAATAAAATTTCTCACACCAGACTCACAAATCAAATCAGCTTCACCTCATCAAGCATGTCTGCATCATCCTCCGCAAGGAAACGTACCGTGGGAGTCTCCCTAAAAATGTACTTCTCGCTCGAAGAAACCGCAAAATACATACTCGCATGTGCACCTCTCGGTCCCCGCGCCCTCGCCCTCAACGTCGACATATTCATCATCCCAGACTTCCTCTCCCTAACCTCTGCCAGCACCGCGTTACGTCTCGAAGCCCCAACCGTCCGTCTCGGCGCCCAAGACTGTTTTTGGGAAGACAGTGGCGCTTTCACGGGCGAAGTATCGCCTGCTGTATTGAAGAGCATAGGTTGTTCAATTGTAGAGCTCGGGCATGCGGAGAGGAGGAGACTGTTTGGCGAGACGGATGAGCAGATTGCGAAGAAAGCGAGAGCCGCCGAAAGGAATGGCTTGATGCCTCTAGTGTGTATTGGGGAGAAGACGAGGGCTGGAGTGGATGATGCTGTGGGGGAATGCAGGTCTCAGATTGAATCCATTCTGGAGGTTACGAATGAGGAGATTGTTTTTGCGTATGAGCCTGTTTGGGCCATCGGGCAGGCGGAACCGGCTGATTCGGAGTATGTGGTTGGTGTGGTGAAGGAGCTGAGGAAATTATGTGGAGAGAGGAGCGTGAGGTTTCTGTATGGTGGGAGTGCTGGGCCGGGAACTTTTGAGAAGATGAAGGATAGCGTTGATGGATTGTTTCTGGGGAGGTTTGCTCATGATCCGGAGAACTTTGCTAGGGTCATTAGTGAAGTTGGAAGTTAAGTTGTCCATTTCAACCCTCTCTGAGCAGACGGGCTCCTCGTTTGCGACTATGTACATTGTTGATTGAATTGTACGTGGTACAGTGTAAGATACTCGGGCTGGCTACGGAGTCCGATCGATGACTTACAGACGATAAAATCTCATCCGAATGGTTTGAGAATGCTCTACGCGAACGCTGACCAAAGCCGCTTGTCTCATACAAATACTTCTGTTCTGGGCACTAATAACCGATTTGTCGATCTATAAGCGATAGTGGAATCTCGCGGTACGGCTGAAGCTTAGTCTTTCCTTCTCTACTGTCTAAATTGTGGCATACATTACTATTCATACATGAAGTTTGCAGCCCACAAAGCTCTCTAACCCCCTGCTGAAGGCCCCCACCTAAAAAACGCCTCCCTGAACCATAAACTCCGTCAAGACATTATCTCTACAAACTACTCTCCTTTCCTAACAGATCTCGGAACTTCTTAGTATGCCTCTTAGTCTCCTCCATCTCCTCTCTCATAACTTCATTAAACTGTTCCCACCCATCCAAATACAAATGATGGCCCGCCTTCTGAATAATCACCACCTTCGCACCCCCATTCTCATTCTGTTTCTCCTCAGAGGTAGCCTTCTTCATTACCCTCACTTTCTCCTCTTTCATCTTCTGCTCGGCTGCATAGCCACCAGCGATATCCATCCAGTCGTTTTCGCCATACATTAACACCACAGGGATTCCTGTCTCTTTAGCGAGCTTCTTGAGGTTCGATTCAGAGGTCGAACTCGTTCTAGCGCTTGTCTGTGCTGGAGACGGTATTGGTTGTCTTCCCACGCCGTGAATTCTGCGGATAAGAGGACTGCGTGCAAATGCACCTGGAGCAAGGATATACGCTAAAGCGTACTCTCCACTGCCTCTTTGACGGAAGAGAGAGTATGCGTAGTCATGAAGAGCTGCGGACTCCTGCTCTGGAAGATGGGAAAACCGTCTCGATGTCCAGCCAGAAGCGAATCTTGGACCCAGAGGACCGGTCCATCGAACTACACTGAAGGGCGAGATATTGGCGTCCCATAGAACAGAGAGCCATTTTGGTATCGGCCGACGAGCAGGTTCTTTTTTGTCACCGTTCTTGGCGGCATCTGCTTTGGATTTGGCGTTCAAGAAGTTGTTGTTGTCTCCGGTGGTTTTTAGTTTTCCAGATGTGTTGACGATATCGTCTTCCTGGTCTTGCGTGAATTCGTTCGCCATGGCTGATTCTTCGGGCTCGGGCATATCTGCTTGAACCGCGTATGGGTCTTCGGGAATGCCGACTGGTGAAGCTAGGATCAGCTTATTGAGATGTCCTGGGTATTTGAGCGCGTATGCTACGGCCATATAACCTCCCATGCTGTGGCCCAGTAGCGTAAATTTATCGATCTTTTTCAGTATCCGCCACTCTTCCAATGCATCGATAAACCAGTTCTCAGCTTCCGCAATCTTCCCTGCTTGGTCTTTGGCGAGGACCTTGAACGGTGGTCTGCTACTCCGACCCATTCCCAGCATATCCAGAGCGTATATCTTCCAGCCTTTGACTCGACTTATCCCTTCGAAATTCTTGTAGAAGAAGCCAAGGCCAGCGCCATATCCGTGAAGCATAACCATATTCTCCTCCACATCCTCTCCAACTCTCTCTACCGAGAACTCATTCAGTGCTCTGCCTTTCCCGCTCAACGGAATGAGATTCGAGTACCACGCTCTAGGACCATAAGGGTCGTTGATCGAATTGGTTCTTACTGGCTTTGCTTGCGCCACCGGATCCGTGTTCAGTGAAGTGCTCGAATGGTGTGCAGATACTGGCGCCGAGCCCGTCTGTGTATGCGTAGGTGGTTTTTGAAGGTATGGTATGAAGGACATGACATTGTGCTCTGCAACGGCAGGCGACATACTTGCCCACCATTGTCCAACTGCAGCTTTGTACCCAAGTGGGAAGAAACCAAATTTGGGAGGATCAGCATTGGCTTGCTTCGCTCGTTGCGAGGCTAGCATAGGCTGTTGAGGGCGCTCGGCGGGGGAATCTGAATTTGTAGAAGAAGCCATGGTGTAGAATTTGGGGTTTCCTTGAATCCTTCGACTGAATATTCGTCCTTTTCCTAAGTGAGGCAAAACAATGCGCCTCGCGAAGGTGTCGCTGGGAATTGATCGCAGCAAAAACGACGTCGGACTAAGTGGTTGATACAATGCGATTGATGGTACGAGAGGCAGAAGTGACCTCCAAATATTTCGAAGTAGAGTTTGAGTGTATGGTGTCGTTGATGAGTGGATTTAAGTACTGTAAGGCCGGTCTTAACTACGCGGTTGCGAAGCAATGCGGCGAAGGGCTCAGGAACCGGAGCTTCTCCGTTATAACTGTACCTAGGTACCAACCTACCTTAGGTATAAAATCGATGACGCTGGTGGTGCGGTGGGTCGCTTGCCAATATCATAAGTGAGTCCCTGGATTGAATAGGTATCTAAATAATAAAGAGAAGGGGAGTATTGTGGCGGGAGACACTGGTGTCTTATACGCAGAATCTGGAGAGGCGCAGGCTTTCTTTCTTATTGTATATTCCTTCGTGGCACGCTGAGTGACGTCCTGTCCTATTGTATCCTGGCCTGCTCCGAATGCGAGATGGCATTTAAGCGTTGGAGCACTGTTATAAGTACATGTACTTGCGGTCGGGGAGTCGGCGGAACTGAAAGTCCACGTCGGCCTGGCCTTAGGGGTCGATTATATTATAGAGCTTAAATCCGAGCCAATGTTTACTCGCAATACTTATAATTGAGTTCTTTTGGGCATGTCCAGGTCTCGAGTAAATCTCCTGTCATTGTCAATACCATAGGTAAGATGCTCGTGGTCATGGCTATCTGCTTGCCTAGTAGCTACAGTAAGGTAGGTTGACATGATCGCACATCTTGTACTGTAAACCCGAGTCAGGTAAAGTCAAAGAGTCGCGGCGGCGGTAGAAAAGGCTTGAACTTGACAAGGCAACGAACGACGTCAGAAGTGCCAAGTGCGTGCAGCATACAATAACAGCTACAGGGGTGTTGATCGAGGAGATCCATATCAGCAGACAGAACAAACAAAGCTCCTTACTCAAACATCAACTCCATGAAGTCCAACTCACACCCGACCCGAAAGCGAACACTGCAAGGGACTGTTGAGCTATCATCTCTAAAGCGCTGTGCGCCTAAAGTAATATCTACAAGCTCTTCAACTTCCAGCTACTACCTAACAAGAACATAATCATGAAAGCGCATTAACGAGCTATCCGCAAGCCGATCGCAATGTCCAATCTAGACCAGATCGTGAAAGGGGCTCCTCCTCCTGGAAAACACTATCTTGAGCAAGCGACTTCTGGAGTTCAAAGACCCGATGCATCCAGCCCTCCTCTTCTAGCAGACCCATTGGCTTCTTTGCCCTCCTCGCCTCCTCAGATATACCTCAACCTCCTCATCCTCGAAGCTTCACTCCGCGCACAATGGCTACAGCTACGCACCAGGCGGCGCCAGCATACCTTCTTCTTGACCCTCCTCGGGCTATGGGTAATATACTTTGGGTACGCGCTATACTTTGCGCCGCGAGAGGATGGTAGTGGCGTGGGAGGCTCCGTTTATTGGGTGGTTGAGATGACCGAGAGATTATGCTTCATGGGCGGCGTAGTGACTGGGATTCTGGTTTGGGGAACTGGACAATGGGAACGAGGGCTTCGCTGGCCAAGGAGGTGGGTGTACACTACGAATAGGGGTCTAAGGGGGTTCAACTGCAAGCTGGTGGTAATCAAGCAGCCATTATGGAGAGATGTTTTGTCAACTTTGTCTTTCTTATTTTCATACGGATTATTTTCGAGCACGAGTGGGAGCTCGTATCGATTCGTGGATCAGTCCCTTTTGAGGGAATCCGAAAAGGTTCAGAGCAAAGGAGGTCATCATGCGCTTCCGAATATACACGAGGACGATGAGTCGGCAGGTTATGAGGAGGACCTTTCACCGGGAGGAGACTATATCAAGCTTCTCTTGCTTCCAAAGCCCTTCTCGCCCGGGTTTAGGGAGAATTGGGATATTTACCGAACAGAGTATTGGGAGAAAGAGAACGAACGACGCGCTATTTTGCGGAAAAAGATACGGGAAAGGGAGAAGAAAGTTGCTAAACAGGAAGGTGGGTGGTTGTGGCGGGCAAGATATTGGGGGTGGAAACGTGGGAAATCCTCAGATATTGAAAAGACTCACCATGCTCTTCATAAGCATAACAGTCTTCGAGGCGATGATCTGAAGCGGAATAGAAGCGGAAGTTTCAGGTCTGGTTCACATTCCAGGAACTCTTCCCGAAGCACCACTCCAACTGTGGAGATGGAAGATGGGCAAGTTGGGCATGGCCGAAGAGGCAGCAGCGCTTCGAGTGCCAGAAGGAAGAAGACTATCAGTGGAAGCAGAGTACAAAAACTAGCTCCCGGAGGATCGCGTTCTGCAATGCCAGACGTACCATCTCCTCTTGTCAGAGAGAATAGCTTTACAAGCATTTCGTCTCTTGGTAGTGAGCGCACGCCTACGCCAGGCGCAGCTGAAGGGGAAGCGACAAGCAGCGCGAAGGGTCTGAGGTCTTCCTCGAAGTCTGATGACAGCGCCGGGAAAAAGTGGAGTTCGGGTAGTTCATCAAAGGAAACCAAGTTGATCAATTGAAAATGGTCTATCGTTCGAGTCTTGTCTTTAGAACCATTTTCTCTTGTCCTATTGTTTTGGTTGATTTCAAGAACAAGGGATCCACGTGGGGTAAACCGCGCTACTGCAAGCACTAACCGCGTCTACAAATAGTTGAACCGCGCGTAATTGTATGTTAAGATGCTTTCACATTGTGCACATGCAGCCAATGTGGTGTGCCTTTAATCCACCGACGGCTTAGTTCAGCGTCATTCATCTTCCGTATTCCTTCCTGGAGATCTGACCACTGCGCAACTGATTTGAAGATCTCGAGTCGACACAATCAGAGACTACCAGCACATGCTACATGGACTTGATCACACATCATACATGGCGTCTCCTTTCACAACCACGAATCTCCGGCACGATCTAACAGATGGCCCTGTACGAACGCCACAGCCCCAAAGATACATTCGTGAGCTCGACAATCGACCAGAAGCAAATATGAGTACAATATCGCATCTGACGGGAGCGCAAGCTACGAACGAGTACTCATGGCGGGTAGATGCATCCCGTCCCAGATCATACATGCATGTATTAACAGGTACAGGCACCTTCACCACCTCACATATACGTTCCGCAGGCTCGAGAAGACCAACTGCTCGCACAGCCCTCCAAATTCGTAGCTTTGGGATATACTGAGGAGGAGAGAAATATTTTGTCAGTAGTAACGTCGGGCAATTCCTGGGTTAGCAGGTCGACGCAGTGGAAATACTCGTGGAGGAGAGATGCGCAGTCGATCCTTACATTCCTCCAACTCGGTCCTTCGGTTGCCTCAAGAAATTTAGACGCTTTGAGAAGAGATGGAGTTACGATGCTTCTAGTCATCCGGAATACTGCGACTGCAGCAGCGAGGTTATTGAGTGGGGACAAAGCTGCACAAGCACTGGGTATCGAATCTGCCGCCATCGACGTTGGTAGCAATAACGAGCTCATCGCGGCCTTCCCACGAGCGACACGAATCATCAACAATCATCTCATTTCGAAATACCGTCAACACATGGCAGCCAGCGGAAACGCTCCTCACCCCTGCGGCAAAGTCCTCGTGTTCTGCGAGTCTGGCAACGAACGATCAGCAGCTTTTGTCGTGGCATTCATCATGAATAATTATGGCCTTGAACTCGTTCAAGCTATACAATTCGTCCAATCACAGCGCTTCTGCGTTGCTTTCGATGATGATCTGAAATATATGCTTGACAGCTACCAGGGTATCTTACAGGCGCAGCGTTCTTTCGCCGATGTTCCAGTAGCTCCTTACGTTAAACCTAAGAGAAGACGAGATGAGATCGAGGACGAAGATGGCGATTTTGATATGATAGGCCACGGAGATGACAAGGAGAGATTTGGAGGCCGCACCAGTTTTGTTCCCTTTCAATAGAGAGGACGGGCATTATTCATGCTTGATCAATCAAAGCAGTCATCATTTGCAGCGAGGAGTTCTGCGGGTCGGAGGTTATGGCTTTGGAGTTTGGGGATGTATCCCACATTTTCAAGGAGGCTGGCGTTTTCAATACCCTACGGCAAATCGGAAAGCCATGGCGTGGATCCATGAGGACTGTGTATCATAGAGAAGATGGATATCGACTCGGAGACGAAATCAGTGTGATTTATTTTCCTTCTGGTCGGTGTTTTTATTTGCACACTGCCATCCATCAAATGCTCATGACAGCAAGTTTCTCAATCTCTTAAACACTGTTCATTGCATTTTGACTTTGGCTCAAATCTGGAGACTTATAAGCGCTGTGGCCGAGTCTTATTTTCCGCATCACTTGTTAATCCTGCAATGCATTGCTTTCTTGGTATAATCCAATCATTCGCAAGTACTTGACAATAGTAGCCTAGATACTTGGAGTGAACTAACACGAGATCACATTTTCACAACTTCACAATTTCATATCCATACTACAACGCACAAGGGCAGCCGTCAAAACTAGCAGAGCGATCTTTGCTGGGACGGCGACGGGAAGGGGAAATATTTGGCTGAACAAGAAATCCCTTGTGACGGCCAGTACCTGACACCGCGCTCTAGCATCAAGCTCTCGGGCCATTCTGTAATGTCACCGACATCCCGAACGCGAGTTGGGTAATGTGATGTTCCTCAAGAATTAATCCATTCCAACTAATTTGCACTTCGGGACGCATTGGGGAAATCAGTCACGCTGGGGACATTGGGACGCTGGAGAGGCTTGCCCACAGGTAGCTACCTAGATAGGTAGAGGCGGAACATCAAGAAGTGCACCGCCAAAATTGCATGACTGGCACACAGATGATGAGATTATTCTCAATCTATTGTTGATTTCCGTGTAAAGGTTACATTGTCAGTAAAGTCGGACTTGGCCGTTCTTGGTTGATTTACTGGAGACAGCAAATTCCTGCGAGGCAAGAGATGTGGAAGATAGGAGTCCTGAGTACCTAGTCAAACGGGCGTGAATTGCCACTTTTGACCAAGACGAAGAGCTCTCCGATCTGGATTCGAGACTAAGTGGCCCTCAGACAGTGAACTCGCTCAGGAAGGGAAGGAGCATTGGATCTGATGCAACAAGCGCGAGTAAAAACCCTCCCTTCGGCCTTCGGGTTCAAAACTTCTCGCGATCTCCGACTTGCATTGCTGAAATCTTTCAGCCTCGTCTCAACCTCGTCTTCCATCAACTCAGCATCCTGAATTCCAAGCGCTCTCCTTCACCCCGCCCTGATCTCCCAGACGTCCGCAGTCATGCCCCCTTAGCTCGCCTTACAAAGCTCACACTCTCGATATCCTGCAAACTCAACCTCCTTCCCTCGAACATCCCCAACCTGGTCAAACAATTCTCCAGCACATCCCCCTCCCTAACATGCGCCATCAAAATCCTTTTCGCATCCCTAACATCCATTTTTTCAATATCGTACAGCTTGATCCTAAGTTCCGGCCAGAGCAATTTCTCGATGTCGTCGATCTCGTGTTGCTTCAGATGAAGGAGTTCGAAGGTTTCGGAGAGATGGAAGTGGATGGTGAGCACTTTGAGGAGTATGAAGATGCCACCGGGGCGCAGGACGTTGATGTCGTTGAATGGATAGGAAATGTCGTCTATGATGACCTCGCGGATGCCGTTTGGAGGGGCATAGCGTTCGATGTCGCGCCAGGTGATGGGAGGGAGCTTGGAGGGACGGGCTGGTCTTGATACTGGTGTCGATACGGTGGTGGAGATTTGGTTTGGAGGTATGTTATTAACTGATCCAGGTACTGATGACGATGCTGGTACGGGGATAATGCGAGAGACGCTTGGAGGACGGCGTGGACCCGATATTGGTGCTGATACTGTAGTAGTGGACTGATATTGACCCATATTGATGTTCGGAGCAGATGCTGTTTTTACGTCAGGTGTAGGCGTCCCTCGAGTTTCAAGTGCGGCAGCAGAAGCAGAAGAAGATCGTTGTGCTAAGATAATTCCAGAGCTCTTGCGCATTGTCACCTTTTGAGCAGGTAACACAATTTCCTCGACCCTGAATCGTTTCGGAAGATTTCTAATTCTTTCTGGCAGAGTTTTGATCATTAAAATTTTAGTGAAAGATATGGAAATATGACGGTGTCGGCTTGAATGGAATTGTGGAAAATCCTGTGGTTCGAAGTTCGAACTCGCGATTGTAGCGGGGAGGGAGGAAGTGAAATAAAGAGGAAGTGGTAAATGAAAACAAATATCGATATGATGGATATTGCTCACGTGAATGTGATGTCGTGACAAAGTATCGTTGGCAGAACTATGTTGGTTCCGGGTGGTGAATGTCTCGAGACGGTTTATTGACATTGGTGACGCGAAGCGAGATTGCAGTACTGTTGAAGATACACTAACAGCCATCCTCATCCCTAATCCTAAGCTGAAGATTCTGAAAGGAACTAAATAATCAAAATCATGAGCTGTGTATCTCCATTTTGAGATCCAGAATAGCTTGCTTGGTAGCATCGGGTCGTTGTATGGGTCGGAAATATCCAACCTTAATCATGGGATCAGCACCCCCAATAGGGCATCAACAATTTCAAACTTCGGCCAGATAATTATCATTAGCCGCGTCGCTGGAATTTATTCGCCAGATTAATTCATCTTGCTGCCCATAGATTTTATCCCAATATATCATCGACTCAATCACTACTCGTCAGCTGCCTTATTATTCTTGGAATTTTACCGACCGGCTTGACCGATGGTCGTTCATGATCTACAGTTCTTCAAAGTGACCTCTCACTTTACTTACCCGATGCTCAAGGCTTCGAGCTAACCAGTTCGCTGGCGCGCGATTATCTTTGGATTCGGCATTATCATTTCTTTTACGTCTCTATGTCGCTTTCAGACCGCATTTTCCGTTTCGAGAGAGAGTCTCTCGAAGGCTGACTCCTCAATTTAATTGGGTGTGTAGATAAAGTAATATAGTCTTCAGCCCTTCCACGTAGAACTCAGTCACCCATCTTCACTTCAGACAAAGTTGCAGGTTACCTAACTCAAAGGACCTCGACCGCTCTCTCCCACGTCAATTCTGTCCCATAATTTGTGGCGTGCGCAAGGTAACTGATTTTAAGCTTTCGCATCCATAGCAACTCATATTCCAACCGCTACACAAAAGCGAGCCTACTCATTTAACTGGTGGGCTGCAACTTCCAAGTATTCAGATCTGCCTGACCACTGTGATGTCGGAAGCAACTCGGATCCAGGAGCGTCCTCAATGTCAAGCCTACTGGAACGATATAGTCCGAAGGTACAACATCTCGAGACACTTTTCAGATTCAGCTGACTCTCTGTTCGGGCAAATGTTGTTGCATCAATTGCAGAATCGCCTATCTGTCTCAAAATGGTATGAAATTTTCGGTTTCCGCGCTGGTCCCGATGATACCATCCCGATGTCAACAGTTTTGATAAGTTTTGCAATCTTTCAAGGGCTTGTTAAGAACGTGGCGAAACATTTCATCCTCAAGAGAATACTGTGGTTCCAGACATCAGCAGACGAAATTGCTGGCATGCCTACAAGTGCTGGATTCACTGGACTGGTTCCCCGCTCTTGAGTTTCTGACATTGACTACCAATCAAGGCCCCTTGCTTTTGTCACTTGCGAAATTGTACTTCTGCTCCTTGGGAGTTTGTTCCACAGGAAATATCTTTGCTGTACTTCCGCGAGACTACTAGATCGTTCGAGAGAAATTACGGTTTCCAACCGTCACGGCAATTGCAGCTTTCATCGGTCTTTTGCATGATAACAAAGTAGTTACTAGGAAATTATGTGTGGAGCGCATGCTCAACAGAAATGCTATCGTGCAGAATCCAATGATGGGCACGTAGTACGCAAAAAGCCCCGTTTCGGTCTACTACTGGAACTTATGATAATACTGAGCGGAGCAATAGATCGCTTCTTCTCATCGCCAATCATCTTTGTTTGGCTCGGTGGTTCCATTGTCCTTGCTGTGATCTCCACCTTGGTTGTGTTCAGATCTAGCGTTCCAGCTTAGGCAGTACCTTCAATTGTTCTCTCGGTCTTCCCGTGAGCATCGTTTCTTTCTCTGCTACTGTGGGAACCAAGGTGTTACCCGTTGAAAAAATCAGTACGTACTTGAGCCAGAACTTACTTCACGCGACTTGTGGCTAGTATTCTGAATACATAGGTCAAGTCCGCAAGTTGATCTTCGTGTTCCACGATCCACTCCTGGCGCGATGATAGCCAGTATGGCTCTTACTATTGTAGTAGAAGGAGGGACTTGTCAAGCCGTAGATCTCATGCCAGATTCTAAGACTGGTAAATTTGTAGTTGTCTCTCTCCTCAAGCTCAATTCTTTCATCAAATGATAAGCACCATGATTGGTGTTTCTGTACATGCCACACACAGCTTACAAAGGCTTCACAACAGGTTATTGCAGAAATATACTAAATGATGAGCTCCAAGGATCTATAGCACACTTAGAGACTCTCACTGCAAGGCTCACTTATGTCAAAAGGGCGCCAAATCATTCCACCAATTTCGCTCTCGCTATCGCAGTATTATCGACCGGCTTTGTTGTACATGGCTCTGCGCAGCTGGCAGAAGATGGTGGCGAAAATTTATCCCTGGCGGTGTTGCAATAGTTATTGTTATACCTCCGCTATCCAAAACATCGATTCTTAGCTAATATCTCAAATATGTGTCTCTTGCCATCCATTACTCTAGACCAAACCTTGTGGCAATTCACCAAGTAACTATCCAACTCTCTCGCTTGTACCCATCTCTCAGGTTCCTCATACTACCTACCCCTCTCAGAAAATCCTTTCCATGTCCCCTAGCTCAGTTATAATAAGCGAGCCTTTTGTTTACCTCACTTACACAGCTGGACCGACTTGAATCTCCACTAACACCTCCCCGACACGACAAGATTCCCATAATCGCTCTCCTTCCTTAACCCCCATTCCAAAAGCCAATTCTCGAGGGACTGTACCTTTAATCTCCTCAATCGCAACGATCCCCACATCAAAGTGAGGCAAAGTTCTAGAGACGACAAATTCCGTCCGGCACTACCTTCTTTGCTACCTTCTAGCGAGCTATCACCATCATCGCACTACTTCGCACTTGCCCACCTCTCTGCTATGCGTCAGCACCTCCAACTTCAAGATCACACCCGAGAGACCTTCAAACGGTTCATGATCTCTACAGTCTTGTAGAGCCCTAGGTCTGGAAATTCTTGCTACCTCCGCCTGCCCTCCTAGACTGATTCGATTCCTGATACGAACGAAGACGTGATTTTACGGATCGCGAGTTATCGATATTTTGGCTTTTGGCACACGCCGAAAGCTGTGAGGATGGAGGCTTTGAGCTTATTGGGCACTGTCTAAGGTATCGATGGATGGAAGAGATGGTATGATTATTCGTTGAAGTGTAAGCTATTCCATCCTTCAAGTTGAGTGAGCGGGAGCTATTTTAACATCGTACCCATCACCAAGTAGAGATACTTCGGGGGTCATCTCATAATGGCCAGCGCGTAATCATGTCCCGTTGACAAAGCTCTGATAGGTACACATCACAATACGAAAACATCAACAGGCGAATGAAGAGATCGATGTATCAGGCGCAGTTTGCATACTTGCATTGCAAAGCTATCTACACGTCTTTCTCTCCCTCCACCCTATCCATAACCAGCCATCGACATTTCTTATCCTCCGTATCATCTATCCCTGCTAACGCCAGCATCCACTCGAAAGAGAAACAAAAGACTCATCAAAGTCAGCATAGCACAGCTCGCCAACTGCTCCATTCCTCCACTGCCACAACTCTCATTTCCAAGGTCTCGGAAATAAGCTAAAATGCAGAGCAAGCAAGTCAAAGAGAGAAACCTGAAAGTCTTCTCATCAACTTGAGCTGTTGACCGCATTCAAGCCCACGCGCACCTCTTGAATCTTCCGCTTTCTCTAATCCACCTGAAAAGACACAAAGGAAATAAAGTTCGAAGAACCGATGATCTACACACATACACATTACTAACAGAAGTTGAGAGCAATATGTGATCTTCGGAGAAGAAAACTGCAAAAGAAGTAGAAGAGTGCGCAGAAGATAGCACAAGGTGGCAATCTTTCCAACGTATTTGTAGAAAGAACCAGAAGATGATTGTAAAGAAAAGGTATACATTTGTTCGTGTCCTTCGTATGCGGTTCCCTCGCCCATTGCGCCGGTGCCGATTTTTCGCTAAGCAAATTCCTGTTCTCAGTGGCCTAGTTTGTATGAAAAGTGAATCTTCTACAAGGCTTGTCCAGGTACTGGTTTCCGGCTGAGGACGGATCCCTGAGGAGGAGAACCTGCAACGTCGAATTGAGGCATTGGGTTCATTTGACTTGGGCCGGGTGCGATTCGAGGGCGTTGTGTCTGAGCGGCGGAATTGCTGCGAGCACGACCTCCTTCTTGTCCTTGGACCATAGGTCTAGGTTGACGTTGTTGCATGGATCCAGCTGGGGAAGCGGGGCGTGGATGTTGGCCATTCGGAGTAGATGGGCGGATTTGAAGAGCATTTGGTGCCATTCGTTGACCGTTCATGGCGTTCATGCCAGGTGACATGGGTCGTTGTTGTTGTTGTTGTTGAGGGGGACCGCGCATTCCTGGTGGTGGAGGGCCTCGAGGACCATTTTGCATTGGACGAGGCTTGACTGGTCGAGTAGACAAGCAGGTACGTGGTACAACACCTTGCTTAGATCTGTCCAAGCGAATGCAAAGGGCCCAACCGTCATCGTACTCGTGCAATACACGGATCAGTTGACCTTGCTTCAAATCAAGCTCGTCCTCCATAGATGGGTGAAAGTCAAGCTGAACTCGGTGAACAGCCGAATTGACAGGACCTCCAGCAGCAGCGATCGCGGCACCGGAGCTTGTTTGGACAGGAGTACCAGGTGCTTCAGAAGACATGCTGAATTCGGTTGCAGCAGGACTTAGCTGCCCCTTGTACGGACCGGCTTTGGTGAAGTCCATAGGGGCAGGAGTGTTTTCACGTTTGGAATCTCCCCGCTTAAGACCAACTGGAGCAGTAGCAGCGGCGGCGATAACCATGGGCTCGGACGGCATTTCAACAACGGCTGGCCCGGAAGCATTTACAGGATCAATGTTTGCATGATTACTGAAAGGATTCTGGGGAGGGATGGTCTCGGCGTGGTTTCCAAATGGATTCTCCTGGTTGTTTGACTGGCCAGTCACTTGTCTATCCCAAGCACCTTTCTCCCCTGGTTCCGCAACAGGGGCGAGGTGAATTGCGAGAGGGTTTCCACGGCTTCCACGCTTCTCTGCAAGATTTGGCAGGAATTGGGTGATTGGTCGGAGGGAAAGTCGAGGAGCGGTTGCAGTCGTCCGGATACTGGCTGCGCGATCGACCTGGTACTTCTCATTTTCATGAGATTCGACTTCCTTGGCCGCAGCCTTCCGTTTCTTGAAGCAGAACAGTATAATGGCTAGGATACCTCCTAGGAGTAAGAGAATACCGACAGCCATTCCAATCTTTCCACCAGTACTCATACCACCACCTTCATTTGAATTCGAATCGGATGACGATGATGAACTACCTGCTGTGGCGCTCGAGGTGGGTGCCGAATGAGTGGAGCTGGTCTTCGATACATGGCCAGTGGCTGCGAGGAGTGGGAGTGACGAGGCAATGGCAGTCTTTGGGGCAGTGATTTCAGTGGGAAGATCTGAGGTCTGGGTCTGGAGGGTTGTTTGCCTGTTGCTAGGCTTGATGACTGCGGGAGGAGTTTCGGCAGGCTCGGCAGGTTCGACGAAGGTCTTGGGCTTAGGAGCCACGGGGGTTGAGTTCGAAGGCGTAGGTTGTGGTTTAGGTTTGGGAGCCTCTGATTTACTAATCGGGATCCCGACTGTCGAGTATCCCCCAACCGGTCCATCGAAGGTCTTAGCAGCCGTTACGTAGACGATTTGTACGGCGGGTGCGGGCGCTTCTTGACGCGCGTGCGCTCGGTGGAGGTGGTTGTGGTTGTGGTCCATCTTGTTCGATACCAACACGTCGAGATCGGGGTGTTGATTAGAGATTGAAATAGGGCAGTATCGCGCAGATAAGCGGAACCGCGGTAGATTATCGTCGAGTTATTTATTGGTCTTGTGGGAGGTGGTATTGTCGGTTTGTGATATTGTTGTTCGGGCGACACAAAGGAGGATTGAATTAGAGATCGCGGGGGGGGTAAACTGTTGGGTTTGTTGGTTGGTAGAGAGCGTGGGTGCAGAGCGAGCGTATGTAAACAAATAAACGATCAGATTCGAGTCGATAAAAGAAGGACGACCGAAAGGATGAAGTGCGTGAAAGAGAGAGAGAGAGAGAGAGAGAGGGAGGCAAGGAGGGAGTGCGATCCTGCTGGCTGCCGTCGACGGGGATTGACGTGGGTGACGACGATGAGGTTGCGGAAGGGGGAAAGAGTTGGAGAGAGGGAGGAAAGTGAAAGTGAGTTAATTGAAATGAGGAGCAGCGGTCAAAGTGAGGTGAGGGTAGCGGAGAGCGGGAAGGTGCAGCTGGAGTGTGGACCGGGATTTACATTGAGGCTATTTGATTGGGTAACCTATAGCTTTTTGATCCAGCCCCCCCAGCTAGCGTGGCTTCATCCATGGGCATATCCTTGCCAGAGAGCTGTCACTTACTTGATCGGGTCAAGCGTCAGGAACAGCAGGAACCGCACGCCAAGAATTTGTTGCTTCCTCATTCGCTGAAATTCAGATATGAAATTAAAGATGGCCAGACCCCTGTTATATTGGATGAAGGGACGAACAAGTGAATAAGCGCCAAGTAGCTAGGTACTAGCTAGCGAGGTCGGTCTTTTCTGTGCAGCGTCGTATGTCGCGCATCATGATGATGGCGAAGAAAAGGGAATTTGCTGGATATCTATAAGAGATTAAGAGATTAAGAGATTAAGAGATTAAGAGATTAAGAGATTAAGAGATTAAGAGATTAAGAGATTAAGAGATTAAGAGATTATGAGATTATGAGATTATGAGATTATGAGATTAAGGAAATAAGAGATTCAGAGAAGAGCGATAAGACGAGAGATAAAATGCATTGATTGATTCCGCATGATGCTGCATTTCCTCTCGTCTCCATCTCCTCTCGTCTCACGTCACGGCACGGCACCTCACCTCACCTCACCTCACCTCACCTCACCTCACCTCACCTCACTACCACAGCAGCCGATGCCTGCTTGCTTACAATACCTGAGGTACCTTCTGTATGTATATTAATCTCATAAAGGGGGAAGGAAGACGTGCCTGCCGTTCCACGAGAAGCCGAGATGAGCTCCTCCATTATTGTAATAGACAACTAGCTGGGCGACGTCGTAAAAATATCAAAGACAATCAACGCTCTGCACGCCACGCCACGCCAACGCCACGCCACGCCACGTACCTGCAGTGAGTGGTACAGTCTGTCTGGACTACTGGTGCTGGGTGTTTAGTGTTTGATGGTCCGGTGTACTCTACAAACAAACAAACAATCACCACTTCTAATTTGGGATCAAAATATCCATCCGCTTTGGTAATACGGTAGAATACGCTAGGGTAGATAGGTATTCATCCGCGTTGGACTTTCCACTGACAGTAATGCATCAAAATATCCAAATTACCTGACCGCTCGCTGACATCTTATCTTTCCCCCTTTTTGAGTCACCTCCTCTCACCCGCCAGATAGAACTAGCAAGGAAGGACTCGCTCGATTCTACAGATGAATCGATTCAATTGTCCATCTTCGTCACTCTTCCCCAGCTTCTTCAATCAATTCCAAACCTGCCACACCTTATTTTCTCCGATGCCACGTGCACGCCACACGATATTACCTTTCGCTCGGCCTGGAAAGCGATGGGACTTTCCGTGTGCTTACGCCAATTTTCGATTTATTTTGGACTCGAAACCATTAGGGAGGGCCGTATCTGTGCGAAAAAAAACCCTCTTTCATAACAGCCTCGATCCAAGATTCCCTAGTAGATGATCTAGCTCATCCCGAATCAAGTGGCTGGACTCCCTCGTCTGTGCAGTCCGAGACCATGGGTCCGAGTCGCGATTGCTTCAACTTTTCCTATCCAAGAGAAGCTTAGCTTAACACATACCTCCCCCTGTTTCTATCTGTGTGTTTATTTTTGAAATCCATATTATGTGGGCTGAAGTTGATGAGTGAGTATAGCTTGTTTTATGTTTCACCAGTCAAGAGAGCATGGCACCTGGTAAGCTAGGCAGTAACCTAACTTACTCTTAAAGAATTAGTCACTGTTGTCACTACACGCAGATGTACAATCTGGTTGGAGGATAGCCCTATATAAAACATTTCCTCTTTGCTCATGGGTTCAGCAAATTATTCGCTTGTTCTTTCATTCCCGCATGTCATACCATGCTTATCATCCAAACACCAACCACTGCTGTTATCAACCACCTTAGTATCTGACAACAAAGCCTCTTGTCTTATGCTTTCGCAACTGCCAACACAGAATTCCTTTATATCCCTCCTGAGAATATCAAGCCGCGCCAGCTAGCTACCTCAAATGTTACTCTAGACAAATACATTTTCAAAGGCGAGATTCATACAAGCTAAAAACACTCCATAAACAGAGCATTGCAACTTGCTTCGAGTAGGGGAGTCTTTCTGCTTCAGACCTACTTAGAGGGAGTAGGGGCCTTGCTTTATACTTGTCAGACAACAGAGTCGTGGGGTAGGGTAAGTATTCGCTCATAGACTTTCCTGTTCATATTCGTATTCACGATCACGGTTTCGCGGGGTGGGGTCAAGAAAGAAAGCAAAATCCACGTAAAGATAAATCTACAGAAACGCTCGCTACCTTTCACTTGAGAGATGAAGGGACTGTAAAAATATAATTTATCGGCCTGTTTTCTCGTCTTCTCGATCAAAAGTGAATAGAGTCTATCGTATCGCGACGTCCGGCGAATGAAATGATTGTACCTGCAGAATTAGTAACAGTGAGATACACAATAGGCAGTTTTATACTAATCTTGGCTATATCAGATGATAGCCTCCTGTAAAACGTTACACAGCATACGTGCTCTACAGATCTGTGGCTTTCAGGCTTGGCTTTTGCATCTGAGCTGGATGAAGTAGGTAAGTAAGTAGGAGGGCAGATGCTACGCAAGAAGACTGGTGCGGTTTAAGCGAGAATGCCACTCCTCGACTCATAGCTCGTCCGTCCAACATTAATTGATTATGGTATTCAATCCGTGTTAATAACATCAGACATCTTCTTTCTACTTTTTCACTCTTGATCTGTGTTTCTGGGAATGTGAAAACCCCAGCTCATCCGACAATGAGAGATACTAGAGATGATTTCGTGAATTTGATCTGGGACGCGAAGAACGACGAGGAATGGGTCAAGGTGCAAGTAGAGCTACGCGCAGATCTGAAGGTCAGTCAGTCTCACAGAGGCATCAGTAATCAAGAAAGAACCTCGACTATCGAGTACCCTGTGTCGCACTGATGAAAATCAGGAGCTGCAATATCGCATGCAGATTACAGCCTTTTCGCGGGTAAAGGAGCATGCCTACCTCTAGCTGTTGTGACTCGTCAAGGTGATGAAGACCCATTCCATACTACAGGATCTCACCAAGAAGAAAAACCCGATCGAAGATCCCATTGCGCGTTGCATTGATATAGTGTATACCTACTCAGGTCCCAATTTTCACGGTGCTATTGCATGGCAAGATTCCTGAGCTGAGCTGGGATGCAATATCATGAGATACATTGGACACAAACACTCAATGAAGACTACCCTGGATACGAAAATCGAAGACTCACTGTTATTTGTCCCGCTCATATACTCGAGGGCATATACCAGAATATTCTATACTGTCTATTCAAGCTCCCACGGCATATATATCTGGCCCTGGATCCTTAGTCGAATAACCAGAAAGCACAATCCCTAAGCCTCAAAGCCATCACTCGCAATATGAATGACATCCTTTAACTTGCCGGCATGCAGAGCTTAATTTTGCGCTTCGATGGAGAAAATGTATATGACCGCAGATGAATGCTACACGGAGGTAGCAACACAACTTATTTTCCCCAGCACAATAACGTGATAATTCCAGCTAATGATTGCTGGAACAAAAGCGCGGCTCAAAACAAAGCTCGAAAAGCTCGCCAAGGAAGGGAAGTCTACATATCTAGATGGAAAAAGCTTATTGGTTCCTAAAGTTTCAACACCCAAATCCTCTTCTGATTATATTGCGATGATCGCCCGATCCATAGCATAATCCTTGAAAACTTTCGGTAGAATAGCAGATGTCATTTTTCGAGGAGGCAGTCACCTACGCGGCCGACCCTACGTGCAATTTCACGCCTTTCCACGAAGCCGAGCTCAGGTACAACGATACAATTATCAGCTTCGATACAACCAGCCAAAGCAAACTCCAAAACTCAACAGCGAGCCCTGCCTCGCACACCAACGACCAGAAACCCAGCTCTCGAATTATTTCCCTCACTGAAAGTCGCCGATCTTTTATTACATATCGCAGATATGTCGCCAGTCCTGAGAGCGTACTAGAGCGGTATGGCGACCGGCGAGTTTCTGGACCTTGGCGGCGGAACGCGCCGGAGATCGTAGAGTATTAATCTTTTGGGCTGTTCTGAATATGGTATTATTTGGTTGAGAGAGGATGGTGTTTTAGGAGAGGAGGTGTGGAAGACCGGGCTGGGTTTGTTGAGTGGTGGTGGGAGAGATGCAGTGCAGTGGAGCTGTTTGTGGTACACAGGAGAGATGGAGAAAGGAGCGTAGGATTGTGGACTAGGGTTCGGATCGAGCATGCGATTGGATAAGATTGTTTTTGACTGAGAACAGCTGAAAGACAGGAAGGATTTCGCGTTCGACCATGTCTGGCTAAGTAGCGATAGAGTCTGCTACACGTAGGAGTACTCCAATGTTTCAACGATTTGCAGCCAGAATTGCCTCAAACAATCGAGTGCAAGTAGACGAAGATCTGCATGAAGCAAATTTTCCGAGGAAAGACTTCTCAGAAGTCTCTGATATAGAGAATCTCAAAATAGCAAATATCTAGGTACTCTGTTATCCAGGTCGGTTCGCGTGCCGTATGTTGCTTCGTCCAAACGCCCACAGTACATCTTAAATGATCAGAATTGGATGATTTTATTGAATTGGAGACAGAATTTAAGTGTTCAATCAGATCCGATACGATCATATTGACCTAGAGCTTTGAGTCTTCACTTTTGTTTGACTTTTGTCTACTAACTAGCCTGGCAAATGAGCTCGCTAAGGCCCGTGAGATTGCGAGTGAGAAGTTGACTCATGTGATAGCCTTAAGCGATTTGATTGATTGCCGATAAGCACGCCTTCATAGTCCTGAAATCCCATTGTTCTAGTAGTCTAGGCTAGTAGTCTTGATATCTTGTTATTGCACCCTATCAGCCACCCAAGAAACGATTGACCTGCTTAGTGGGCTGCTTCGCATTTGTTTGAAAACGATATGTATTGTAGGTCGAAATTTGTTGAGATGGTTCGTAATTTTAAGATTGAGAGTCGAACACGGGTCTTCAATATGTACGCATACATAGTCAACTTCATGTTCATATTATCTAATGACAAGTCCATTGAACATATGCCGCTCTAGTCGTGATTCGATGTCAAATCTGATCCTAGCCTTACCCTTTTTGATACTATTAGCAGCTGCCAGCATCAAAAGGCCTTGAATAGGCGGAAGGCTAGTATTTTATCGAAGCAGAATTCTATGTCGAGATTTCTTGACGGATGCCCAAATACCTTCATATATAAATATATATACCTCACGTCCTACGAAGGTGCCAGTTTATGTGGAAACAAACTATGGTGTGGTTCGATATCTTCTTCTCAAATGTTGAGTAGGAGTGGAGTGTATGTGGAGTTTGTAATGTTCGTATCGAAGAATTAACAAGCTAGCTCGTGATAGTAGGTTTCTGACAGTGACTTCTACAACCCTCTTCTTCCTAATCTCGGCTTCGAACGCCACGCTTTGCTGTTGCCGTCTAGCGGCTTTAGAGACGTTTCCTGGTTATTGTTTCTGAGCAGATAGTAGGTCATACCCAGGTTGATCTGTTACCTCCGATTGAGTAATCTTCGATCTTGACCAAGTGTATCTCCTCTTTACAAAGATTTTCTCCGATACAGATTAATACGAATCGGAGACTCCGATTGGTATATCGGAGATGAATTGGAATAATTATATTTATATCCATAGAAGTCTTCAAATTACTATCGTGCTATCGCTTCGGCTGTAATTTTTATACTTTTATATATAAGATATAATCAATTAAATATAATTAATTATTATGATTATTACCACCTAAACTTCTAGTTATATATATATAATTGTTATTATAAATAAAATCAATTATACTACGTGTAGCCGGCGCTGAGGCTAGGGTTACGCGACCTTCCCGTAAAATAATAAATCGTCAAATTTTCGGAAAGATTCCGAAACAAAGGGTGAGATAGCTAGAATAGAGGAAATGATACCTAAATCATATATTTCTAATTGAAATTATAAAGAAATAGATGTATATATATGATATTCAACTATTGTATTATAGTTTATATCAATTTCGAGCTTATCCTGATACTACTTCTAGGAAAATCGTTAAGTATTCAAATCACGTGTATCCGATAGGCTAGCTGGAGTCTCCGATTCGAATCGCCCGAAATTCTTAGCTAGGAGGAGATAAATCGACCTCCTATTGGCCAAGTGCAGATATTGCTCAATCGAAGGTAACATATCAGTATTCATATCTGAAGCATATCCTAAATGGGAAATGCTTAGTCTTGTCCAGTGAGTGAAGTATCTCAGGCATTTTGCAGCTGTCTCAGATTACTGCTTGAGCATAATTCCTCATCTAACTCCAACACATGTTCCTTGCTGATGTTCTCGCTTCCAATGAATTTAGCGTGTTCGTCTGAGTCTTGACTAGCCCGTGCGAATAATTATAAGTAGTCACCATGTCATTTCTAGATAGGATGCTACTCTCCAGTGTCGCACTATCCATGTCCAAGGATTTCCAGCAGTTACAAGGCTTTTGCTTCGCGTGTGATACCTAATAATAAGCACCAATTTAAAACTAGACTTGATGAAACATCAAGAGGAGGTCAGGGTATAAGTAAATGCCAAGTCAATGATTTCTTGTATCTGGTGTGCTATTTTCGCGCGAACTGGAAGAAGCTCCATATTTACTATTATTCTTTCAGGTCGCATATCCAAGTGGCAAAGAATAAAATTTTGGTGGTTGCGTATTTCTAAATGGTCGAGAGCCCCGTCAGCATTTCCTCTGGCATTGTTGAATAAATTGTGGCTTGCGTAAGAACGACTAGGGTGCTCCCTAGCTATCTCCTCGTCCACCCAACCCTATGTCTACTATATCTTTTTTTGTATGAACGAGCTTGAGTACTGAAGCAGATGGTTTCTCTTTTCGCAGATTTTGCTTGATGATTTGTATCAACTATCTCGAGAAATATTGGTGTTGAGGAGTGTAACTGATTCCGCCCCGCTACATCCGGCCTCCAACACTCGCAACGGCGCGCACGTTTCGCACGCGTCGATTTCCTGCTTAACCTGCCGTGGATCTATTGGGTTAACAATTAAAGAAACATCGCGATACACTGGCTCGTAAAAGGCGATTGCTTAAGATAGGCTTAGAAAGAGAGATTCGGTGAAAGCCTCGGTATTTCTCGTGATTCATCATGTGCAGTCCACCCAGCCCGCTGTAACAACCATGGCGGCAGGCTCTCCAGAGTATTTATCAAACAGCGGCTTAGGAAGGGGATCTCCGACAAAGGAGGATGCCGCCACTCTCGAGAAATCGGACACGATCCTTACGTTCGGCAAATTCAAGTTGAGAGGAAAGAACGATGAGTTGCCGCAAGATTGGTGGTTTGCCAGCACAGCAATTCCACTTCTGGCAGCGACTATAGGACCTCTTGCTAACGTTCTTTCAATTGCTGCTCTGGTTTCAAAGTGGAGGGTGCAACTGCCAAATAATGGACGACTACCGGAAGGGCTTGATGTCTTGGGTACTGATATCGCAGATCCTAAATGGTAGGTCATTGTCCCGTGGTGTTGATCGGCTTAGAACTCATGGATGAACGTATAGGGCAATCATTTTGAATGCAATTTCACTTGGCTGTGGCTTCTTTGGTAACTTTTGTCTACTTCTGAATTTTACCCAGAGGATTAGGTATATTGTTGCCTTACCTGCCACTATAATTTCGTGGTATGTTGCCACTGGTATTGTGAGTTTCTTGTCATCTACAGAAGCAATAACTGATACGTGATGTAGCTCATCGCAATCACGGCTGCGATGAATCAATATGTCCCTCCTATCAGGCCTGGAGAAACTTACTCGCAAGGGTTCTGGCATGCTATCATCGCGGCAGTGCTATACCTGATCGGATCCATGATCTTGTTGGTGAACATGCTTGGTTATTTCCTCGGCCACTATCCGCAGCATTTTGATCTAGACGATGATCAACGGACCCTCATTCTCCAGACGATGATGTTCTTCTTCTGGCTAGCTGGTGGCGCTGCTGTGTTTGCCAAAGCCTGCGGGTTTTCATACGCGGACGCACTTTATTTCTGCCAAGTCACCGTTCTCACTGTGGGCTTTGGCGATGTTGTAGCTAACAACACTGTTGGCCGTGGTCTAATGTTTCCTTACTCTCTCATTGGAATCATCTTTCTTGGTCTTATGATCAATAGCATAAGGAAATTCGCCTCTGGCATATCCAAAGATAATGTCATCAAAAGGCACACGCTCAATGAGCGAGCACGAACCTTCAGTCGAACCGTTACGAGTGAGAAGGAATTACGGGATAGATTAGGTCTTCCACCAAAGCAGGAGAGTGACGAGTTCCAACGTCAAACCCGATCATCTCTGGGTCTTAAGCCGATCCGAGGGACATCACTTGATCAGTATGGCCATTTTGACGTCAGTGGCCGAAATATCACCTTCAAAGAACACAAAACTAAACCCACAGGTCAAGGAGGGGGTCGTGGTGGCGCCGGAAGAAAACATAAAGCCAAACCCCCATTGAGCCGTGATGCGAAAATGCAGAAAAGAGCAGCTGGCAAGCTGCCACACGTCAAGCTAGCAAGTCGCCGGGAGAAGTTGATCATGCTGAAAGAGGAGAAAGATAGGTTCGATGCCATGCGGAATATTCAAGCCCATACTAAAAGATTCAAACAATATTACGCTCTCGGTTGGAGTGTTTTCGCCTTTGGCATTTTGTGGTGTATAGGTGCACTTGGCTTTATGTATGCAGAGAGACGGATCCAGAATTTGTCGTACTTTGACGCATTGTATTTCTGCTATGTCTCGCTTCTCACTATTGGATATGGGGATTTCAGTCCGCGTTCTAATGCCGGCAAGCCATTTTTCATCGTCTGGTCACTTGTTGCCGTTCCTACAATGACGATCCTAGTCTCCGATATGGGGAACACAGTCGTCTCTGCCATTAACCGAGGGACATTCACTCTAGCTGACTGGACCGTAATGCCTAAAGAAGGCGTCTGGCATGACTTCGTGCTCAAACATCCCAGACTAGAAAACTGGCTCGAACAACGCGCCGAAAAGCTCGAGGAGAAGAAACGTATCGAGGAAGGCTTCACGGTCCAAAATCCAGATGACGATGAAGCACAGACTGGGAATGTTGAAGAAGATATCGTCAAGCTCCCTACGCTGGAAAAGCTTGCTGAGGAATCTCCAGCTGTGACAGAACATGATCTAGCGAGGAAACTGGCTATTGCTATCAAGCGAACGGCCAATGATTTGAGGTCTGAGACGCCGAAGAAATATTCTTACGAGGAATGGGTGGAGTTTACGAGGTTAATGAAGTTTAGTAACACGAAGAAGACGGAGGACATTCGTGAAGAGGATGAGGAGGATTTGGTCGAGTGGGATTGGATTGGTGAGGATAGTCCGATGCTGGCTGATGTGAGTGAGAGCGAGTGGATCTTAGATCGGCTTTGTGAGAGTCTGAATCGGTATACGAGGAAACAGGCGAGAGATGTAAGTATTGAGAATTTTCTTCCCACTCCATACATTTCTTCTCGCCACATTCTTTTCAGAAACCCCAATACTTTTGGGGGATGTACTCTGACTTTCAACCCATAGATGACGCGCCACATGCTCGAGCACGACCAAGCCTTCACCATCCACTCTCCCGAACAACTCCAACTCAGCAAGATATCAAGTCGTAAACGTCAAGCTCTACACCATGATCACCATGACGATACTTATTCAGCTCATCCTCAATCTAGGAATCCCAGGTTCCGTCAGCATGCGCACGAAGGAGGGTTGAAGACGCCAGTCTTGAGTCGTGGATCGAGTGGGAATGAGGTCATGAGGGTTCGCCCCGAGATACATCTTGATGGGGATGAAGTTGAGAACGGGGGGAGAAGGAAGTAGTCGTGGGAGTAGAATTACTGCTGTGGCTAGTGGAAATGGAGGGAAGAGGGAGAATGAGTGACGGAAAGAGAAGTTCGAAGCTGAGTAAGAGAGGAAGACGATTTGTTTGGAATAGGGCTAGGAGTTTTGGCGTGGTGGCTGGCATTATCTAGTCCTGAGAAAGGAGACAAATAGGCGCTACGGATGGGCGCCAGGATAGGGTTGCATTGACTGGGCAAGACGGGGAAGCACATACAGCTCGGGAGTATAGGTTTCTTGTAAGATTTCAAGATGTATGTAAGTATTGGGTTGTACCTTATCTCTGTATGATTTCACCCGTTACATTGTGGTGCATGGATTTTTGTATTAGCGGAAATTGACATGCTTTTGTACAAATCTTTGATCTGCAACGACGCAAAGTGAAGCTTGCTCTGGAGCTGATTTTACTGGTCACTCGATGATGAAACATATACAAGCATCACTAAAGAAAAGCTCGTGTTGCTCCAGTGTGATCAAATATTGCAATCGCCTGGGAATCTTGGGCTACAAACTGTACAATACCAGAACCAGAATACTCGAATACCGCAATCGCTAGATAACGCCGTCGCCAAAATGCCAAAGAAGCGATTTATAGATTACTCCTCACCCTCAACAACCTCCTTCGGCTTCTTTTTCTTCTTATCTTTTTTCACTTCTCCATCCTCCCCTTCTTCACGATCTCGTTTTCTCTTTTTCTTCTCCTTCTTTTCACCATCTTCTTTCGGTGCCTTAAACTCCTTCTCTCTCTCCTTCAGCTTCTCCTCCTTCTTCTCGCGCTGCTTACCCATCCGCTCTTCCCTCTGCGCTCTTTCCCTAGCCTGCTTGCCCAAGAAATATTCTCCACTCTCGATTTGCAAGTCGACCTTGCTCTTCTCCTGCGGTGGCGGGAATGGCGTGTACGTCTTCTTCGTCTTATCTGTAACCTTGAGCGGCACACGTCTCTTACTCAAATTCCTCTTCTTGAAATGCGGCAAGAAGCGATCCCACGATTCTCCGGCGAGTTCAGGATCCTTGGCTAATTCCCGCTTGATCATAAGTTCCTTGATGTGGTAGATGGGATGAATGTTGTTCATGCAATCCTCGATAATCCTCCGTACCTCCTTCAATCCCTTGTAAGGCCCCATAGACGCGACCGTATTTCCCTGCACCAATAGATAGCACTCCGTCAAAAGCTCCAATGCTTTTAATGTGCTGCCGTTCGGACCAAGGATCCGCTGCCTCCGCTTCACAAATTTCTCTTTACTGCGCACCAAATTCCGAATCTTGATCACGTCGCATGCCATCCCATCTTCTAAGATCTTGACTGCTTGTGGAGCAGGTACACTACGAGCCAACAGCTTGATCAGATCGCGTGCATTGAGCACAGCAGCAGGGTCGTAGGTTTTCCGCGTAGTTTTGACGGTCATAGATCCCTCCACTAAATCCAGCGTACATGCTATGCCATATTTCTCAAGCGAGCGGGTGATGAGGGGCCAGGCTTCGCGCAGGTAGATTTCGCGGTATTTGGGAAAGAGGGTTGCGAAGGACGATTCCTCTGCAAAGGTTCCGCCGGCATTGTCATCTGGTTTAAATTCTTCAAGCTGTGAACAGAGTTAGGGGGGCACTGTCTTTGCTTAGGGTTTCGCTGTAGCCTTACCTTCCATTTGTCAATGTCGTCGGTATCCCAAGGCTTCTCTTTCTTGTGCGTGGAAGGCATGTTGGAGTTTGTGGTGGGGTTGTGGAAGCTTGGAGCTTGCTTCAAAAAAGTTTCGAGAACGAAGAAATCAAGAGCGTAATTCGGCGTCGGTTGCCGTAGAATCTCAGGTCGCTTAGTCTGTATTTGGACTAGCCTCAAAAACCGGCCCTACACTTCTTCCGATATCCAGCACGTGATTTCCCCCTATTCTGCCATTGTTTACTTAACCGAACGCCAATGTGACAAGCAAGGTCTTGGACCTCATGAATACCGTTTTTCCCAATTCACTGACCAAGTTCCATAGCCAAAGGAGCTGATTTTTATTCCTTGATGATACCAGGCGGTCACTCGCTTCGTGGGATCATCAATACTGAGGATGCTGGTATGTCATGCACGATCGCGCTCCTTGAATGCTTCTCTTCTTGTTGTCCAGCAATCCATGGCGTGCCTAAGGTATCATCGTTACAATCTTACGAGTTATCGAGTATCTCAGGGGTAAGACATTCCACAAGCCACACTGGTCGCGACGTGGCTTTCAATTTTCTTGCGCAACCTCAGCCCTGGCGGCTTGGTTGTTTATCAGAACAATCAGCGACTGCCGATTCGATGGATGAGTGATTCGCTCCACGTTTCCCCTGTCCTTGTCAGATCCCATGCCATCCCATCTTTTCATCCCTAGGGCGGATCATCAAATTCGGATCCGCGTCTCCTATCATTATGACATCGAGCTGACGAATTATGAATTGGTACGCCTTCATAGACTGATTGATTCATTGTTCAATATTCTCACCCTGACAGCGGGAATCAATTGCTCCCGTTGTTTTCGAATCATAGATAACCAGGCTTGGATGGCAAGCAATCGCGTGGACATCGATGCAGGCAGGCAGGCAATCTTTGAGAAACGGATTTTAGATGAAGCCATACAAAACATGATTTCAACCACAGCACCATTATCAATGCACAATTGCCCCGAACTTGTGATTACACTCGTCCTTACTGCATTCTTCATGCAGAGCTATCTTGCGTGAGCATTCCATTGGGCATCCGAGGAGATAATTGTGCATTTCAAGCAGGGTGGGTGCTCTTTATAGATCTGCAATCCATAAACTTATCGCACATAGCGCGAGGATAAGGGGCGGCCCCATATCCCAAGCTTGATCAGGGAGCAAGCAATAAACCACAACTTCTTCACTTTCCACCCTTTCTTCATTGATGACATTGTAATATTCATCCACCACACTCGCTGCCTTCTTGTATACCTTCCACATCTTTTCGATTTCCCATCAAGTCACTCGTTTGATCACATCAGAAAAGTCTCCTTCTTCTTGGCCCCTCGAATAATACTTCCTTCACCCTTCCCTGGCCTTTTTACGATTAACAGAACGAATCCAACTCATCACGGCAGATTTTCAGAAAACCTAATTCACGACACCACTTACGGTCACGAATCACCATATAACCTCGCGTCATTACGGACGCGATCTAATAGCACCCCCTTCCAACCGCAACCACGGCTTCCACACTCGCTACCTACAGGGCCTCGCCCGTTGTCTATCCATCTTCAAGAGATCCGGTCCGCGACCTGCCTCCAATGAGAATGGACCATTCAACAGATGACGGACGTTACTCAATGCATTTTCCAGATCCTATCTCTCGACCATCCTCGACATCAACCGTCAACTCCGCCCTCCACCATAGCGCTTCTTTACCTCAGCTTCCTGGCTTATCAGCCCTTGCATCTCTTGCAACTTCAAATGTTCCGCAAATGAGGTACGTGTGGAGCTATTTGGGTCCAAGATATGTTTGGAATGTCGATATCAGTGTCAATACCGGGCAGTAACAGGAAGGTGAACACCTCGAACACGGAGACAATGGAGAACATCCAAGCTGGCTGAGGGACTTTCAGGTGTATCTTCTTCGACGGAACTAGTCAAGAAGCCACCAATGGTCGGAAGCCCGATGGAGATCTACGGATCTGCAAGACATCATTGCTCGAGCTTCGGGACGGGGTCACAATAACGATGCACCTTTGTGTATCTGGAATGGCAATACGGCCTGTTCTTGGAACTCCCTTCATGCAATGTCAAATTTCATCCCCCAGATTTGTTGTGTTTGGTATCCTGGAATATTTGCAAAGATGGATGATGTTGGGCAGCAATAAGCTAATATGCAAGCAGGGCGTTCAACGTAGGACCAACCAGCCTGAGCTATTGCTCTCCATCGGCCACTTCGGGTGGTGGGCAGAGCAGTTCACAGGTACGTGTCGGCTTTGTTCTTCTTCTATCATCCGAAATTCAGTCTTCTCCTTCTTCTGCTACACCTCACCTATCACTACTTTCTACTGTGTGGAGAAGATTACCTGCAAAGACAACTATAATTGCCAATTACGGTTCCCGTCCCGTCCCTCCTCTTCTTCCTCTCCTTGTACCTTCCTTCTTCCCATCCCATCCCCTCTCACCTTCCGTTCCAATATCCTTTGTCAATTAAGATTATTCTATTGCATTGCATTGCATTGCATTGCCCCTATCTGTCTATCTGGCAAGGGCGACAGGGGTCTGGCGCATTCTGTAGTCTGATTGGCTCAGACTTCCCGCAAGGCTTCAAGCCTTCGCTTTTTTCATCCACCCCATTTCTCGCACGATAAGCCCGTATCGCATATCGTATCTCCCTATCCTCGATAACAAAACTCCCGAACATCAACATTCCCACCCACGACTTCGCTCCGCTCCGATGGCTTCACTTATGGGCATGGGAACTAACGAGATCTCACAGCCACCTATTTGCGGAAACTGCGGCACCTCGACAACTCCTCTATGGAGACGCGATGAAGTTGGCTCAGTACTGTGCAATGCCTGTGGCCTGTTCCTCAAATTGCATGGACGGCCTCGGCCGATAAGCCTCAAGACAGATGTTATTAAGAGTCGCAACCGCGTGAAAAGTTCTGGAGCGGCGCAAGGTGTTAAGAAGAAAGTATGCAGTCAATCCTGGGTCTCGATCCTTGGCAGCAAACGATGTTAACGTAGTGTCGCAGAACCCTTTCGACCCAAATGGCCTCGAACAGGTGCGATCGCAAGCCGGGACACCGCCATTAGGGTCCATGGGACATCGTCGAACATCTCAAAAATCAAACGGCCCCTCAGATGGTTCGCGCTCTCCTATTTCGAGAACGGGCACGCCCTCGATGTATACGAACCACCACCTGCCACAATTCAATGGCCAACTCGACGAACACTACAATCACGGCTCACCATCTCTCCCACCCATGCATCTTCGCCAACCATCGCCTGGACGCTCCACATCTCCATTGAATGGTAACAATGGGCTTGAAGTCCCCCAAACATACGAGCAGCTTATCGCATCAAACTCGTCGCTAAAGACTCGCGTCAGCGAGCTTGAGGTTATCAATGAACTTTTCCGTGGGAGGGTCGCCCAGCTCGAGCAGGACGAGAACAATGCGAGAAGGGGAGAAGAGATGCGCCATAAATCGGAACAAGACCTCATGAGACGGCTCGAAGAGTCGCAGCGCAGGGAAAATCAGTTGAAACACCGTCTTGACGATGTTGAGCAACAGCTTATCGAAGCCAATGACGGTGCCCCGCGCGCAAAGAAGATGCGCGTTGCAGATATGGTTGGAGATCACAATAGCGAATCCTCAACACCACAATCAATCACATAAGCTTCTACTATCCTTCAGACAAAGGGATCTCATTTTTGGGCGGCGGCGGCAGCTTCTCTCTTCTTGCTTCTACGTCGATGATACCACCAATAACGATATTTTCTTTGCCCACCTCGCGTTACATGGCCGAGGATCTAATGGATATTCAAAATCCAGCAGTGTACCACCAACAAACTTACATCACCTGAAGCCAGTTGCATGTTTTTCCATATCATAAAAAATTCCGACAGATGTCGTTAATGGCGGTCTAATTCACCCATCTTGCTCTTTCAATGGCTCAATCTGAAGGGAGACTGACCGCAGACTTGAGGTATTTGACCTCGGGAGGACTGCGGACATGAAATTCGGGTTGGGAAGGGGATTGAATGGGAGTTGGGGAAGTGTTGGGAAGAGGGAAAGTAATGGCAAGAAATGCTTTCCTAAAATGTGCTGTTTGCATTTGCAAACAATTCTGGCACGGCACGAAAATAAAAGTTACATGATCGCATGACTCTCTACCTTATAACCATCTTTTTGGTCTGTATCATTGACGCGAAAAGATTTCCAAGTAACCATCTGGCATCCTTGTTCGTGTTCTAGATCTGCTAACGAGTGATATCTTTCAATACTCATCTCCGCATATCTCCACATGATGCGATTAAAAATTCTTATCTTTGCGCCCTCTACCCCACTTTCACTACAACGGCATCAACCTTATTTATCTCTATCGTCCTGCTTCTGTTATCTATCTGATCTGAATCCCTGCACACCCGAGAGAAAGTTCGTGAATCGTCACATGGGGATTCAATGGTACTCTTTACTAAGGCTATTGCTTCAGTGGTTAGGCCAGAGGAAGTCTCACTTGCATCTTAGGCGGGCCACTCCTTTCTCACACAGCATCCATGTGCATTCCTTGAAAAATCTTGGACCAGTTACACAGGAACACAAACGACCATAAAAATTATGCAACCCGTGTAATTGGCAAAATGATCAAGCTGGGATAATCCCCACCACAATGCACAATATGTCATCCTCTGTTCAACTCTCCCTCTGGTCTTGGATCTGAGAAGCTTTTAAAGTCCGCAATACCTGGATATTGACCTTTGACCCGTGCGAGCCTGAGCGCTGTTGAGAGGACTGAATCGTGATGGCATGATGGAATTTTTCGCGAACACTGATATTCTCTCCAGCATCGAAATCGACTCCCATATCTCGAATACCAAGGTTCAATGTAATGACAGTGCCTGGCTCGACCTTATCTTGCTTTGTATGAGGATTGAACTGGAATTGGGGATAGATGCTTCGCGAGGAGTCGACAGCTTGGTTAGAGGCACTTAAGATACCATTCGATCCCGGATACAGATTCAGACTCATCTGGAATTTTTCTGCAATGTCGTCAATGGACTTAGTAGATTTAGCGGCTAAGGGAAACTTCAAGTGTACCCAGATCTTCTCTTTCTTGTCCTTCTTGCGCAGGATAACGAAGACGGTGAAGACGTTGCCGTCGAGAGGCGGTACATAGGGAATCGTCTTTGGAGGCCAATGAGTCGGGCTGTCGCTCCGAAGGTGTGCTTGCATTTTGCATATGAGGTATGCCCTCCTGAATCGTAAGCAGTGGTTATTTTTGAGGTCAGCTTCCCAAATACGTACCAGCGGACCTTGGATGCCAGTCGTTCTCCGTACCTAGCTACGTATCGTTATGAAGTAGCTCTGATACACTACGGGTGGATCTCATTGTGTGTATACTGCCCACGTCTGAACCTCACATGTATGCTGGGCATTTGATCTTTATCATGTCGACCTACTTAGCTTCCTAGAAAGAATTCAAGATCGGCGACCTCCGGTCCATCTCACCGAAGTCGTCTGAGCCTGAATGGGATGGTCCACGAGCCATTTCTTCGGGGATCAAGTCGGAGTTTCTTATTAACAACCAAACGTTCCACGGCAGAACTGCTCTCCGTAGATGTCCTGATTTTTTTCCAAGGTACGATAGTTTTTAAGCGACAGTGGCTGTTGAGCAATGATTGACCATGAGATATAGCCGACGTTGACTTACCAGCCGTTCCAATTCTTCTACACCCGTCGCGAATCCTACGCGCATGAAGGTGTTTCTCTTCAACCCAAAAGATCTCGAATGGTCCGAAGATCGCGGCGGGGTAATGTTCAGGATCAACAGGGAGCCTGGAGATATCGTACCCTGAAATAGCCGCACTATGTGCTATGTATGTCTACCTGAAGGAAAGACGATTCGTCATGTGCAAGACATCTGTATGACTCTGTAGAGATTCATTCCCGAGGATCAGCTCAAGGTGAAGCAAGTATACTTTGGGAAGAGTATTGTGACTACTCACTAGCCTCAATGGTATATTTTTCGAATTCTCTTTCTCGTACCTGTCTTTACATATGGAATAGATTTCTAACACTTACCTTACAAATAGCCGCCCAGCAGCATAGCCTCATATGAGAAATAGGAAGGTCTGTTCGAAGAACAAGAAAGAGCTGTTCGAGAAGCCAGGCGTTGACAGATGATGTGCTACGACTTGCAGGTAGTATGGTATGATGGGGTAGCTATGTGTATTTTCTAGTGATTTGTAGAGTTTTTGTTGCTTCCAGAATCTATATCAACTTTCCCTTTGCAACCTGTGCGGTATTCTTCAATAGTCGCTTCTCCTATGTGAAGACTGCGCCTCTCGCTTATTAGGGAGGGTGTCAACAAGAAGGGACCAGAATGTGGGGAATGATGAACCAACCGTCCTGTTAGATCGGGTACGAGTGGCATGCCATGAAAACACGCTATCCAAGTGGCATGTTTTTATGATAGCTAGAACGGCAGGAAAGCCTCATCGCTCGCTTAGTATTTGAACAAACTACCTGCATTATCTCTAGTAGAAGGTATGGGTCTTTTGAGTAAGCATTCAGACTGATCTTCTCCATGCCAAAAAGTACTCGAACGCTGTATACCCACACCCCCGGGTATTGTTCTATAACTTAAATCCACAACGCCCTGCGAGCTCCTCACTCAAATCAAAGCCCATCCCAGCAACCCAAGCATAATATCTACTACATCTCAGCATCCTCGCCTCCTATAAATGTCCACAAGTTCCCGAATTAGAAGTCGAAGTAAGCGAGTTCCATTATGCCGAGCACCCGCTCAACTTATGCTTAGGCCATCCATAGCCCGTCTCAACCCATTTCGTGACATTCATATCCCGGTAAGCGTTCGGATGCTTCCTAATATAATCAATCAGTTTCCTATGACCAGGTGGATCACAAGTCACCTAACTCAGCTCCCCTTCTTCTGATACAGCCTGACATAACCCACATGCATCGTAGTCGGGAATTTCAGCTCATCCATCTCAATCTTGATCCATGTATTGCTCATCCCCAGATTCAGAATCTATAGACATGGGTTCCTTAGCAACCTGTCTGGCTTTGATATTCCCGTTCGGTCCAACCGCGCGGCCGTCCATGATGAATGAAGGATCGTCGCCAACGAACCAGGCGATTTTACTGTTGGTGGTGCCGGGAATGTACTTGTAGGCGTATTTCTGGTAGGCGAGGCCGTTGTACCATGAGTTGTTCAATGTCGTGATTGTGCTGATGCCTTGTTGGAAGGGACCTCCGTAGTAGGAGTTGATTTGGGATATGTAGGGGTCAGGAATAGCCACAAAATCCGAATTCGGGCGGTGGAACATGTCAAAAGGAGCGAGTTGGTAGCTTTGGGTGACGATGCCGGTTTCTCCGTAAATGGATCCTTCGAGTGTGTCGATTTCGGGTGTGCCTCGACCAGTGCCGGGATTGGGGTGGTCTGAGCCTTTACAGGTGCAGGAATTGAATTTTTGGCCTGGAAGCATGGACATTCCGTCCGGTGAGGACTGGTTTGGTGTAATACCTGCATCACATGAGTTGTAGGTGTATGGCCAGACTCCATCGGTAGTAGCTAGATATCCAGGACAACCAAGATTCCTGCTGGAATGTCAATACTTGTAGCACACACTTTGAGAATGAAAGACTGGTACTTCGACCATCAATCACTCCCCCCATACTCCAAATTCCTGGCTACCATCCCGCTAACCTAGCCGGTCCAGCCATAGAGGCCGAAACCTCAATAGTCCCTCCTTTGAAGCATAGTTGACTCCAGGAATGCAACGTACCCGACCCAAAATCAAGATCATGGTTGGGGAAGCGTTCCAATCTCAACTGAAGGTAGCCATTCGCCGTCGTTACTGCGTCAGGAGTATACCATTCCAAATCTTGCATCGCCCCGTACCAGAAGTCCGGTGCGTACCAAAATGGATCGTCTCCTTCGTAGAGAGCTCATATCCCTATTATTATTAACAAAATATGTGAAAGATGTGCGAGCTATGAAGACCACAAAACTCATGGGCACCAATGGGTGGGTTTTTCGAAAAACCCCAGAACCCATGCCGCAGCCTAGCCAGGATGAGTACGATTCTCCCACATGTCGATGAAATGGTCCTTCTATTGAAATAGTCCTTTACTTTCGGCTTGAATGTGATATCATCGTTGTCTGCTGGAAGATGGAGACTATCGTCTTCTTCAATCTCGTTTGGGTATAAAATGAAGCCTTTTTCTCCACCGTAGTAACTGTAAGGATCCGAGGCCCCCAGACTGTCATCGGGGTATCCACACTTTTCGCTCTTTCGCTGAGACCTGATACCGTTTTCAACATCTTGAAAATGCCTTGTGACTTCTGTGGTGGCCAAATGCGTCCTACTGCCTAAGCTGACGTCCGTACTTGACGGATACCGAGAATAGTCGTGACCTAGGTCCTGTAGAAACTTTGGACTGTTTTTTCTTTATATTACTTCTGATTAGAGTGCTGGCGTCAATCTCTCCCTCAACGGTGCTTGCGGCGAATTCAGTACGCCTACCCGTCTCCTCTACTCACTTCCTAAGGGCCGCGTACTGCTAATCACTCTGGAGCTCTCGTTCAGCGATACATCGGACGAGGTCCTGAGATTTGCTGCCGTGGCCACCGCATTGCCATCGACATCATCGTCTGTAGACCTAATTGGACTCGAAGACGAGCTGTTTAGAAGCGACGGAATAACTGGCGAGTTAGAGAAACCATTTCTACTCATAGCCTGAGATGGTCTCCCAGTGCTAGATAGACTCGAACTGCTTCTCCGTATTCATTGTTGCGTTTCATCCTCCAGTGGCGGCGCTGGGTCCTGTCGATCGTAGAGCAGCAGCACTAGTTTCTGCCTCCGCACTCATATCTCCTCTTGAGGCCTGAGTCTGCTCTCCTATGCATATATCTCATCCTTGATATGCAACCGGCGGTGTGTTCTCCGCCGTTTCCAGATCGCACGTCCTCACAATAGCTAAGGTGTATCGCTGGAAAACAAATGGAAACCGAAGCATTAAAAGAAGGAAGGGTCTCTACTAGCAGGGGTTTGGTATATAAGGTGTAATTTAGAACTGGGGATATCAGAACAAGCTAATATAAGCATGTAGGAAGAACAGGATGAAAGGTAAAAGCACGGTATGATGAGGTTAATGGATTTAGCATCAGGCTTTTGACCCATCTGAATAACTACATACTCCATAGTGGGTTTGTATCAGTGGAGCGAGAGTAGACTTCGCTTCCGCAACTAGTGAGCGATGAAAGAAGGACGAAACACTGGAGAGGACTTACTTATGGATTGTTAAAAAAGTGCGGCTGGGGGAGACAAAATAACCTAGGTAGACATCATCGTAGTCTGGCAGTGTGAGCCCGCCGTTCATGCACCAAGGTCGTAAACCTTCAGTAAGAAGCTTATGCAAGAAGCGACAGTGATGACAAACTCTACGATTCAGCGTCGTATTGTTAATGTTCTTGGCAGAGTCAGACTTCGGCAGTCAAGCTCGCTAGAGATTTTAGCTCAACGCTATCTCAAAGGGTCCAGCAAAATGACGCTAATACCAAGGAACCCGAGTGATAATTCGTAAGGATAAGATCAGTATCTTTTCGGCGTAGTCAGCGCCATTGAACCTCAAAATAGGAGGGAAGTAAAACGTCGCCGTCAGCTGGGACCTGTCCAGCATTATGGATTTTAGTAGTGTGAAAATTCTATTGTCTTAGCCTGGAGATCTTGTCAACGGGCTTTCGTATCGCACTATCTGATAGCTGACAGTCTTTAGTACTCGCTGAGTTTGAGCCTCATGATGCACTGATCACGCTTGGCCAATGCTGAAAACAGGCCTGTAGACAGATAGACCGATCCTATGAGAGATAAGCTTATGAAGAGTGACCCTTTCTGTTCTTCATGAGATACATCTCTCGCAACAGGACGAAAACGAACCCTCAATTTTGGCCAAGGAGTGCTGACACGGCTGCGGCAAGGCTAAAATCTAAGAGATGGTGATGAAGCCGCTTTGATTTTGATAGGAGTTGGTTTCATTGCTTTATACTGATTGCGAGTTATCGCGATAATAATGCAAGTCTATTTGTGTTCCATTGAAAGAAAGGCTTATAGACATTTAGTCTATCGCGCTCCGACTTCCGGATAATATACCTGTAGGACCATGAGTATATCAGTCCTGACAGAAGACTTCTTCGTCCAAGGAAGCAGGCTTCGGCTGTGCTAAACGTACATCTTAGTCCCTCAATGCCTGGTCATTGATACCGAACACCGATTTCAGAGTATCAAGCTGCCTCTGCAGCTCATCAATCCCTCCCTGGCACTGACTGACAATATCGTACACTTCCCGCTGCTTGGCCTTAGTGAAGAAATTACTAGCAGGCACGGGAGGCCCCTTGGATTTTATCATCTGATGTTCCCACGTGGCTGCGACCGGTTGAAGAGTCCCATTGCCAATTTGAGACACAGGTCCTGGATCTCGTGGGAACAAGGTTGCTGCTTTCGATCTCCGATTCTTGGCATGGTCTTGATACGGAGATGGGACGAAAGCGCCTGCTGATGGCCTTGCGACTTCTGGATGCGACAAACGCGGCGCCGGCCTGACTTCTATCCGATCAGGAGAATCTGGTTCATCAATTTGGTCGCTAGCTATTGAAGCTTGAAGGAGCATGTCTAAATCTAGAGGTGCGGGGTGAGGAGGTTGTATCTGAGGATAGATACTCGTATACTTCGTCGATTGAGTAATTGGCAGCGTTTGTTTCGGGGGGAGGGCGGTTCTTTTGCGCTTTTTGCTGGACTCTTCTAAATTTTGACTACGTGATACCGAGCCATCTGCATGATACCGCAACGCTCTACCATCTTCGGTTCCTGGTAACTGGTCAGCAACAAAAAATAATAACAATGCTTCTTCAGCCCTGCAGATCACCAATCTTCTAGCCTACCCAGGTGGAAAGGAAGCAATGGCACTAGCATACTTCAAATTGAATAACCTTAAAACCAAGCTTTTCAGAAACACGTATTCGCATGAGGAACTCCGCTATAGAACATTCTACAGCAAGCATGACCACTAAGTCAAAGGCACACATACACATCAAAGACTCACCAGACGTTTGAGTCCTGAGACTGCACTTATTTCCCTTCGAAGTAAAGATGCAACTGCTACAGGCCCCCTGAAACCAACTTTCCAACGTGACGCACACCGCAAACCGTCCATAACCACCAGCACATAGAGCACACGGGTCCGCCATAGCCGTCCCCCTCGTAGACAAAAGTATAGCACCCCGTTGCTGCACGCGAGTACTATCACCCGCTTTTTCCGGCGGCAGTTCCTGACCTGGCCGCCATGGTATCGAGATCCGTACTTCGGGTAAAAGCTTCAGCTTGTCGAGGAAGGAGACGTAGTTGCTGTGTGGTTTTGAGGAAGAGGATGAACCCGGGTTTTGTGTTTCAAGTGCGGGCCTGCCCTGCAGGCTCGTGTCTGCTTCGGCGTCATAAGCGTGGGTATGGTATTCGGATTTGATGATGTCTACGGACCGCCTCGTGGGAGTGTAGCGGTTATCTGTGGGAGGCATTCGGATGGATGTTTGGAGTTGTTGAAACGGAAATGAGCACGGGCGGCCCGCTCTCCTGCAGCGGTAAGAGCTGCAAGTGGCTGAGACGAAGAAGCTATGGCCTTCGAGGATCCTCACTTTATGTCTACAATCGCCTTGTTCGAACAATTGAACAACTAATGTGTGAGCTGAAGAATGAAGATGGATCAATTTTTTTGATTATCTAGATTCGAGTGGGAAGGAATAATGAAAAATTTGGCACAAAAAGAAAAGCATCCCTTATACGAGGCTTACATGTGTGTTGATGCAGAACCACTTACACGCAGAGTGATATATATACAGGAGTAATTGTTATACAGGGTCGTAGATAACTCACACATTATAAAAAAGGGCATGCAGATACACGCTGCATGTGGATAGTACCGGCGAAATTTTCAAGTGTGCCATGCCGTGTCGCTGCTTTATATAAAGGTCCCAATGTAGTAAGTGTTAGGTTCAAGTAAGTGAGTGTGAGATATTCTCCCAGACCTCACCGGACAAAATTCTCGCATTAGTATTAGTATAAATATAAGGGCCGTTAAGATAAATCAAGTATTCCTCTCCACTAATCCTCGTCGTTAATGCCGAGTGCCTTCTTAAGACAATTCAATTCCCGTTGCAAGTGCTCAATTCCTCCTTGCAACCCACTCACAAGTCCATAGACTTGTCTTTGCTTGTTCTTTGGCAAAGCATCAATGAGGGCCGCTGAACCGTCCTCATTAGGCATTGTCTCTTCTCTTCGATCCTGTTCCGTGTTGATTCGATACCCCGGTACATTCCCATCAACTCCATTCCCGTATGGTTGTCCTGCCATTGGCATGGGTTGATTCACGGACGCCCAACCTAAAGAATTGCGGTGCCCATTACTACCTCCTTGTGGTAGAGGAGCCGCGCCATTCATGCGATTCATCATAGGGTGTGTAACCGACATCGTGGCCGTAGGATTGACCGAAGCCCAGGGCCTCTCAACGATCTGGTTCATTTGTTGCCTTGCTGACTCTCCAAGCTCCTGCTCCCATTGCGGTCGTGCACTCTCCCATTCTGGAACGGAATTCTCGATTTTCCTACGTTTGTGTTGTGGTGATTCGATATGCGGTGGTTGGTGATCATTATTCCTCAGAGGGCTGTGATCTCCGGTAAGTGGTGGGTTTAGTGAAGGACTTCCTGCAATTTCTCCAGCTAGATAAAATATTAAAGTTGTCCTCAGTATTATTCGAGAGGATAAACTAACCCTCGTTCTTCTTTATGCTGCATCGATTGGGCCTTCCACTGAGTTGACAACTTGCGCATGCCCCTTTGAAGTAGCCATCCAATGCGACACAAACATTGAACTTGCCCCGGCCGTTTGCGCAGCTCTGACAAGGAACCTGCTGTATTTCCCCGCGAGTGGCCAGTAGACATCCAAATCGTATTTGTTTTCGACGCGATTCTCCTCCGGTTTCATTATCTGCTCCATCCTCAACACCATCCCTCCACGGCAGCTCTCGAAGCTTAGGCATCTGCTGTAGCCGATCCTCCATTGTGGGAGCGACGAGCCTCGATCTTTGTTTTGGGGTGGGTTGGGGGGTATGCAGCGGTTGGGAATTGAGGTGAGCGTAGTTTGTGGCCGAGATGTTTTCCTCGAAAGGTTCGGGACTCTCGAGGTTTCGAGGAGTGTTGATCTTCGCGAGGAGGTCCATCCCGGGGCTACTCATGCTTATCGCTTTATGCTGTTGTTGCCAGCGATAGTCGCCTTTCACGATGTTTTGATGATTGTTTGGATATTGTCCTTCGTCTTCATCATCATCTTCTGGAGAAAGACGCATTGTTGTGTGATCAAGCAGGAATGTATGAGATTGAGGAATGGCGCGTGGAGTATTTGGGAATTGGCTTGCATTGCTTCCCTTGCGGCTTCTCGATGTCCAGAATAAATTGAGGTGATGTATCCCTGTTCCTTGTTGATGCGATAAGGTTAAATTATGGCTCTTATCGAGCGGGCACCCCTGGAATAAAAGCCACCAACCCTGGAAGTCTCGGAGCTGTGACTTGGATTGGGCTGGCCTTGCCGCGGATACTCTGCCTCGTCCTGATATGCTGCTTACCTAGGTAGGTAAGGAAGGCATGACTTCTCACAGTTTATTCGATGTATAGCAGCAGGCTCCAGCTTATATATACGACGTTATGTCATTAGGCAAATCTACCTGCTAGATCTGCCTCCTGAACCTAGCAAATGCCACCCTTACTTCTAGGCTGTGGGTATTTTTCTGCATACCAACGCTCTCGCTTCGCTTACTGCTAAACTGAGGTTCAATGTACTACGGTGATTTCGCCGGCACTTCTCATTGCATGTACCTAGACATAGGCTCAATGGGTTCTATTCTACGCCAACTTATTTAATTCAGAGGGTAGTACTGTGCGGTCTAAATATAACCAGAGTAAAGCCTTGATTGAGAACGGCCAAGGAATTGAGCGTCGGCTCCAGATGTATCTGACTGAATATTCAAGAACTAGGAATATCGAAGAAGTTGAGTGGTGAGCTTGAATATGTCTAGGAGACCGAAAGTGCGCTTGAGGATATTGTAAGGAGTGCCACCGATTAAATATCAGTAGACTTTCAAGGAGAGTGATATAGCGAATAATCCCAGGGGATCCAGCCCCTGGAGTCATACTTAGCATCCTTCATCATCAGACGTCAAGAGTCTCATACACGTCTGTCATGGTATCATTTCGAGCTATTCTGCCCACTGAGTTGCGTCCAAAGTCTAATCCTGTACATCTTCCTGGCACCTTTGCCTCGTTATACATAAGAGTACAGCCGATCGTTCCATGCAGTCGTAAACTGAAGCTCATAATTTCTCTTCCTGTTGAGAATTCACCGCCTTTAAACTCTTCTGCTCTTCTTTCAGTTCGTATGTCTCTCTCAGCGCCTTTTCCACCTGCCAAACAGCCCTGTCTAGCTCAACATCCAATTCTGGGATATCGAACGCTTCCGCAATCCGTTTCCCGTTCGATTTGTGTAGCACCATTCTCTCCTCCAGATCAATTCCATCGATTACTGTTGATGTCTTCTCTCCACCCTTTCCAAGCGCCGGGTCGAAAGGCCGCTCCCCATTAGAATATATGTCATCGAGAATCTTTGACGGTGTGGCTTTGATAAGCTTATTGTCAAGTAAGAAGCCAATATGCTTTGCCCCCGACAAAGCCCGCCAATGCGACCAGGCTCTGAAAACGAGATAGAAGAAAGGCAGATTCGGGACACTGCATAATGTTAACAAATGGGCGGAGATTAGCCAGTTGGGAATACTCACATCGGTACTAGTGCAAACGGGGCACTTATTGGCATTCCAATGAAGGAATAAATCATCCTGCTCTTATGCAACGATTGCCTCTCCGTACCCAGAGTCTTCAACAATTCCGCAACCTTCTCCTCCGGTATCAGAGTCGACGGAAAGGAGAGCTCGATCTTCCCTTTTCCTGGTAACTCATCCTCTTCCTTCCGCTTCGTGAGAGGTGGAATCGACTTGAGTCCCCATTCTTCGTAAGGAATCCTCTTCAATGCCTGGTTTCCATAGTCTACGACTTTCTTTTGCCAACCGCTCTCTTTCTTCTCCCACCCTGCCCATAGATTTGCTGCTTTTGTGGTGCCTTTATCCAGCCAGCTCTGTTTGTCACTGGTTACGACATTGAGCTTTTGGCAGTAAATGAGGGTTCGCCGCGTCGATATGGGTAATAGGTAGAGGCGCATCGTGATCTGGGAAAGCGGCTTACGCAAGGTGTTTGGTGGGAGGTATCTGAGCTATATTACTCCATTGACTGCTGGCAAGACCTGGGATGGCTCCCGTTTGCAGGTAGACTAGATGACAATGCGGCTGCGATTGCTACAGTGAAGTGACGTGGGATCGCGAAGACTGAACCTGAGGTTTGTGCTGAGGTTGAGCTTGAGGTTAAGGTTAGTGTTAGTGTTCAAGTTGAGGTTGTTGACAGTGCGATGTGATTCCCCTTTCTTGCTTCGAACATGGAAATCAAAAGCCAATCCTAGCACCACGAGGCACCGCCAAGCCTAATCCAGCTGCAAGTGGGTATGACGCATGGCACATCGCATCGCTGAAGATGGAAAGCAACCCAGGGAGGGTCAGGGCAGTTGGGAGATGTCCCTGCAGGTCTCTAAACTCTAATCTTGATCCATGGCCGTCCTGTGAGCCTGTCCTGTCAGTCGCGGGCGCAGCCTGGTCGATCAGAGATTCCCATCAAGTCTCAAAAACGTGGACTTGCAAAACCCCCAGATCTCTCACAGTGATAAGGGATCCTGCAAATCTGAAAAAAGAATCCATTCTCATTTCAGGTTCCATTATCACAATTCACCTGTCTTCGGTCCTTAAGAATATGGTAGAACTAGCAAATGCATCCCATGTAATACACGGGAGGGAACCACTTGATTTCCGTCGTTTGCTGGGAAATTGCCTAGGTAGGTAGGTACGTAGTGGGAACAACACTTCGATATTTCCATCTGCTTCACCAACTTCACTTCATCCCTCTTCCTCACTCACCCACCTCTCCAACCATATATTTTCTTTTCTTTTCTTGTCTCTCAGCCCATTCTTTTCGATTTGCTGGTATATATATATTATGGAGTTGGTCGCTGTCTAGAACACCTCGCGCGGCCAGTGTGCTGCGTTGATTCCGACCTCTATTTTCATCCGATCAATTGTTACAGCCCCGACATACATGTACCAACATCTAGCGCTTTGCCAGAACCCCTCCTCGGCCTCGCTCGACCACCCTCGAGCCCCCTTGTTTTTTTTCCTTTATCTAGGTACTTCGCTAGGTCTCTATGGCGTCCTCCGACAATGCATCCCTGACTGCTTCTGCCCCTTGGCCTCAACTCGACTCACAACATATCCTACACTATGGCCCTCCCCTTCGAACGAACAGGCAGACATCCGATGCCTCCAGCGCTTCTTCAGGCGAAGCGGCTATGAGGACAAAGGGCATTTTGAAGAACAGAGCTGCTGCATACTCGTCATCTTCGCAAAATACACAGGCGTCAGGGAGTACACATCGGAAGAGTGTCATTGCTCAAAGGGCTGTGAAGTCTTTACCGCGTAGGTCCCTCGAATTCCTGGATGCATGCCATTCTAATCATTGGACAGCGTGGGTGGCATCTTACGAAGAAGAAGATGGCGACAGCCCCAAAGCTTCGCGCCAACTGCTGTCGGCTCCTCCGAGGGCACATGCTGCTCAGCACCACTATGCTCCAAATGCTCCAATCCTCGCGACCAGAATGTCGCATGATGGCTACGTTGAGACCATAAGGGAGGGTTCAGCAATCAAAAAGACCGAGACCGGGTTCTTTGGTGGTGTTAAAGAACCTGTGAGAGGCCGGAAATGGGATCACGTTCGGGATGCAGAGCCTGTCATAATGCAAGGAGGGGACGTTCCCACAGCATCGCCATGGATTCCCTTTATCAAATCGTCCATGTATGCTCCAACAACAAACGAGGATCGAAAAATTGTAACTCCTGAATTCTTACAGCAGCAAACGCCGGGATATAACAGACCCTGGCGTGGAGATTTGGAGCAGGGGGAAGGATCTGAAAAGTACTCTACTCATCTTCATAGTAAGAAGAAAAGGAAAACCTTTCTTGTGAGGTCCCAGGTATGTATACAACCTCATTTCATCTTTTCTTCCTTTTTTTTCCCAAGCGCCAGTGTTAATTCGATTTAGCGTGCCCTTATCTCTCACGCACTGGTACCTCTGGGATTCCGATTGACTGTCCTTTCAACATCTATAATTGCCCTGGCTATATCCTCTTCCGTTCACCACCTTTCAAATGTATATACTTATGCTCAGAACGCCTCTACCACCATGGCCATCGTCGTCGATGTCGTAGCCATACCCTATATCCTGTACATCACGTACGACGAGTACACGGGCAAGCCATTAGGCTTGCGACAGCCAAAAGCCAAAATACGACTTGTACTATTAGATCTTTTCTTTATCATATTTGAATCCGCAAATTTGGCGCTCGCATTTACGGCCTTGACAGATCGCGACGGGGCTTGCAGAGTTGGACCGACTACCGACACAAACAGTATTGTGTGCGGAAGGGTCATGGCTCTTTGCGCTATTCTAATGATTGCCTTGATCGCGTGGAGCTTGACTTTTGCAGTTAGCATTTTCAGGTACACATACAGCACCAATATCTTTGATCAACAAATCATGTGCTAACCTTTTCGTAGGCTAGTTGAGCGTGTAGGAGGGAGAGAAGAGGCAGATTGATCAGCAGAACCAAACCATGATTTCATATGTCAGGCATTGGGGACAGGAAAGCATGGAGTCGGGCGCATTCGTTCAATTCGGAGCATATAACTCCCTATATAGAATCGCAGTGTTTTGGGAAGAAAATACACACAAGTTTCCCTGAAACGTTCACTATCATCTCACTAGACTCACAAACCCCTCTGTTTCTTTCTATCTTCTCAAAATCTCTACCTTCTAACGAAGGCTCATCATCCCCATACGCGGGATCTCTCTCTCAATGGTAAATTAACCCTTTCCTCGATAGGTTCCTCCTCCCTAACCTGCTTATAGCACATATGTCAGTGCCTTCCTCGAGGACTAATACTACTGGATCGAATGGGCTGCGGAGATCGTCAACGACTCGATGGCCTACATAGGCGGGGATGATGAACACGCCCTATCTTCGGACGACGATTTCCAGTCTCTGGGGTTGGCTTCGTGCCCGAAGCCTGGGGTAGTTGCCATGTGAGGGTTTTTGAAATGAGTCCTTGAGTGGACGGGAAGGGGAAAGGCAATGGGATTTACTCACCGAGTTTGGCGCGGCTGTGTCATACAAATAGGACTTCGTAAGTTGTGGTATGAAAGTACGTTATATCACTGCGAGGAAGTGTGGAATCAGAAACCCCATATCTTACAGCAATCCAGAAATACATAGCACCAACTACAAAGTGTATCGTTATTGTGGCATCACGACGTCGACTTTTGGCAGGTGATCTTCAATCCCAGCCGCCGCTGCCGAAGCCGGGAAACAGGAGTGCGTGACTCAGTCGATAGCCGTTTCGTTGAATCGAGGCGCTTGGGGTCAGACTGTGGCGTGGGGTCTGATGTTTGAAGACTTGCAGATGAGTGATGGACGTGAGGTCAAACCCCTGCTAGTGTGACTTCGCCAATGAAGCAGACGTCTTGCCAGAGATATCATCTTTTGATCATCTCATAATTCTCGAGAAGATATTGCTTTGCTGCGAAGAGGAGGAACTTCGTTTGATATGCGGAATGGAGCTCCCTATTGAACCTGGACAGAGTTGGGCTGGACAGAGTTGGGCAACGACTTCGGTCTAGGATGTTTAAGATGCTCCCGTCCTATTCAAAGCAGAGACAATAAAAGCGAGAAGACTTGAAGTAGTAAGCGAGTTAATGGTTTGGATGCTTGCCATATTGTGTGAAGATAACGAGGTTATCATGCATGGAACTATGTTCATTGACTTGGCTGGGTTGAAACTTTCAATATTCTCATCAGCGCAACCACCGGTAGCAGGACTGTAATGTCTACATGGACTTTTTGCTATCCTGAGGCTTTCCAGCCAGGAGCAATTCGTCCAAATTCTCGAGAAATCGAGAATTGTGTTTGGACATTTGAAAGCTCAAGTGGGTGTAGACATGCACTATGTCAAAAATATACTTGGACACTACCTACTTGCCGACTGCTTGATTTTTTTTTACTGACCGGCCAGCTCGGTTAGGATTCCTAAAATAAATACCTACCTTACTGACTAGAGGCAACCGACGAGTACAATATGGATCCTATTGCGAAATATAAAAAAACCAGTTGGCCAATTGCCAAACCTTTCGGCCGCTTATTTAAAGAATATTTTCGAATTCTGAACGCCCTTATCCAGGTTGGTCTAAGTGCCAATCATATACTCGGAATTGGGGTTGGACTGTAGTAGAGGGGGCGGCCGCGAAGAGGCGCTTAAAAGCCGACCGATGCCTAGCAGACAAGGCTGCCTAGGGAATTCAGGTAATCCCGTCATCTTACGGAGCATGAATCTCCTCCAACAACAACTACATCTCGATAAAACCCCATCCCCTTTCAACAAACTTGTGCAGGTCAAGCTTCTGTATCACGGCCCACTCCAATCTGAACTGACTCCTGTCGACATTGCACTGCACACAGTGCCACGAGATACGGCATATCCTTTTCTACGTTTGATCTGTGCTCGTCTGCCAGCCCGATAATCGCAATTTGTATGCGTGTGCAGCCTCGAAGGCGCAAGTTATCTACTCGCCTTGGGAAGCTTGAAATAGTATTCACTTCGGGAAAGAATAGCGCTTTACTTGCAACAACCTGCCGCATCTGTCGGCAATCCTTCGCCCCTCTTCAACCCCACACCCAGAGACGCAGGACACCAACCAGAACTACTCTCTGCATCGAACACTCTTTACACAAGCAACGCGAAGCCAGTCAAGATGTCTACCAGAGTAGTACAAACCCAGACAGCTCGCACTTCCAGTGCGGTCATCATGCCTCCAGTTCCGAATAGAGAGGATTTGGCAGCAACGTGCGTAACTCTCAAGGTGGTAGAAAATGCGAATACTAACAAAAAGCAGATGGAGATACCTAGAAGCCGGCGTCTCGAAGATCATGAGCAACTTGCAGGATGGAATGGACATGCAGACGTATATGGGAGTTTATACGTAAGTTATGCAATCTCTGTGGCTGTAATCAAGCTAATTCGCCCCAGTGCCGTTCACAACTTCTGTACATCACAAAAGGCCGTCGGCAGTACAAATTCAGGCATGATTGGAGGCACACATCGTGGAGGTGAGTACAGGAATGGGCTTACTGCTTGCAAACTGTTCTGCCGTCGGCATCAGTCTAAAGCTAACACAACTTAGCACATCTTCTTGGAGAAGATTTGTACAATAACCTTATCACCTTCCTGACTAAATACCTCGAGGACCTGGTGGAAAAGTCGAGAACTCACACCGATGAGGCACTCCTCTCCTTCTACATCCGCGAATGGGACAGATACACGACCGCGGCCAAGTATATCAACCATCTTTTTAAATACCTCAATAGACATTGGGTTAAGCGGGAGATGGATGAGGGCAAGAAGAACATTTACGATGTGTACACACTCCACCTCGTACAATGGCGGGTTACGCTTTTCGCAAAGGTTCAAGAGAAGGTCATGGAAGCTGTCTTGAAGATGGTCGAAAGACAGCGACACGGTGAGACGATAGAGCACAACCAGATTAAGAGTATCGTGGATTCGTTTGTCTCTCTTGGATTGGATGAGGCTGATCCCACCAAATCTACCTTGGACGTCTACAGATACAACTTTGAGAAGCCATTCTTAGAAGCTACAAAGGTCTTCTACCAAGCTGAGTCGAAGCAGTTCGTTGCGGAGAATAGTATCGTGGAGTACATGAAGAAGGCCGAGATTCGATTGGACGAGGAGGAGGAGCGTGTCAATATGTACTTGCACCAAGACATTATCCTGCCCCTGAAGAAGTGCTGTAACGCCGCCCTGATCGCTGATCACTCAGCTATCCTCCGAGACGAATTCCAGATCCTGTTGGATGACGACCGGTATGATGACATGAAGCGCATGTACAACCTCCTCAGCAGAATTCCCGACGGTCTTGACCCACTCCGAGCCAGGTTTGAGGCTCATGTCCGGAAAGCTGGTCTTGCAGCAGTTGCCAAGGTTTCTGTTGATGCAGAAAAGCTAGAGCCAAAGGTCTACGTTGATGCCTTACTCGAGATTCATACTCAGTACTCAGGTCTTGTAAAGCAAGCTTTCAAGGATGAGCCAGAGTTCACACGTTCACTAGACAACGCATGCAGAGAGTTTGTCAATCGCAATCAAGTATGCAAGTCAGGATCAAACAAATCTCCAGAATTGCTCGCCAAGTATGCCGATGCTTTGTTGAAAAAGAGTGCAAGCGGTGCTGAGGAAAGCGACCTTGAGACCTCGTTGACGCAGATCATGACCGTCTTCAAGTACATTGAAGACAAGGATGTTTTCCAGAAGTTCTACTCCAGAATGCTGGCACGTCGTCTCGTCCACACCAGCTCCTCGTCTGATGATGCCGAAACTAGCATGATCAGCAAGTTGAAGGAGGCATGTGGTTACGAATATACCAACAAGCTCCAACGCATGTTCCAGGATATTCAGATCTCCAAGGATTTGAACACTGGATTCAAGGAGTTCGAGGGTAAGTTGCAGGAGCCTGGAGATGCTAAACCCGTTGACGCCACATATTCGATCTTGGGTACCGGGTTCTGGCCATTAAATCCTCCACAAACAGACTTCTCGCCACCTGCGGAGATCTCCAAGGCATATGAGCGCTTCCAGACGTTCTACAGCCAGAAGCACAATGGTCGCAAACTCACCTGGCTGTGGCAGCTTTGCAAGGGGGAAATGAAGGTCAATTACCCAAAGAACATGAAAATCCCCTACACCTTCCTGGTATCGACTTATCAGATGGCTATCTTGCTTCTCTTCAACGACAGCGATAAGAACAGCTACGACGACATTGTCAAGGCCACCCAACTGCAAGCAGATGCCCTGGATCCCTCATTGGCGATCTTTCTGAAGGCAAAGGTTCTCACCATGTCACCCGACGGAGACAAACCCGGCCCAGGAAAGACTTTCGCTCTCAACTACGACTTCAAGAGCAAGAAGATCCGTGTCAACTTGAACATCGCAGTCAAGTCTGAGCAGAAGCAAGAAGTTGATGAGACCCACAAGACCATTGAGGAGGACAGAAAGTTACTCATGCAGGTAAGCAATGAACGAATCCTCCTCCTTTGACAATTTACTAACATTCTACAGTCTGCTATTGTGCGTATCATGAAGGCTCGCAAGAAGATGAAGCACACCAACCTCGTGAGCGAGTGCATCAACCAGATCAAGACCCGCTTCGTTCCCAAGATTCCCGACATCAAGAAGTGTATCGACATCTTGCTGGAGAAGGAATATCTGGAGCGCTTGGAAGACGACGAGCTCGGTTACCTTGCTTGAATGTATCTTCATGATTTTCTTTTTTTCGTATTACTGCCTCTGCGTTGCGGGTATTATTAGGCAATGCTTGCCCAGGAAATATTCAAAGGCAGCATTGACTAGGAAGGAGGAGTTTCTAGCACTTGGGAGGTTGGAGGGAGCATATTTCGGCGACAGAAATGGAAAGGAAAGTCTCTTTCTGCTATCTTGGGGGTTTCTCTTTCTGCAGGCAACTTGCACATGGGCGGCTGCTATTTCTTGTGCTGTTGTTCTTCCAGCGCATATCGGTCCTTTAGTGAGCAGAGCCAGCTATGGTCTCACACTCCCATCTCCCTCCTGTTCTTGTGATAATGGACAGGATTGAATCTAAGGAAACCCATTTCCTTATCTTCCCGATAATGATTCATGGCTTACACATACGAACAAACAAGCACATGAAGCGGAATTAACATTGGTCGAGTACGTGGGTGGTGCTAGTAGTAATCGCGAAATGGCAGGCGAGTGGCACCACGAGCACCACATGGGAAGGGGAGGTGGCGGGGGGGTGAGAGGGGGGTATTTCTCTCGTCTCTGAGTTCTGGGGTAGAAACATCTGCCTGCGTACGTGCGCTGATGGAGGAAGGAGAGGAGACCCATCTTAAGGGGGGATAGGGGAAGGCTGGTGACTTTGACTATAAGGCGTCATTTGACAAACAACCAGCCAAAAATAAAATGCGAGAATCATAAATCCTTCTTGCGATATGAGTTCATCAGGCCTAAGTGAAGTAATGTTAGCCACAAGTGAGGGAGACTTTGTCGGTAGAGATGTTGACGTGAGCACGAAAGCCCTTCTTACACGAAGTCCACTCAGTAAGGTACAGCGCCCGTCAACTGATATCCGGCATTTCTCAAAACTCTACCAAAAATAGCACTACTTCGTATGTACTGATTGATATACTATACTACTGAAAAAAAGCTAATTCCATATATAACAACAATTATTCGATACATCTAAATTATAATCTTTTGCCTGGACATATTTCAATAATTGCTTATAGACTTCTTGCGAGTCGTAATATCGCGCCTTAGTTTTACGTCTTTTTATTAAGAAATAGCGCAATTTAACCGAACTCTCAACTTGTACTCATTTTCCTCTATTAAAGGTCTTAAAGCTTCTATCTTAAAGTGATTCCAAGTCGTAGAAATTCAAGGTCATGCTCTAATCAAAAGTCCTATCAAAAGATATTATTTCAAGTAGAGGGTAGACATGTTTACTCGTCAAGTGTTCTACGTGACTTTGGGTGGTAAATAGGCCTATGCCGGATATCAGTTGGCTAGTACTGTATTTAATCGAGCCCGTCCTCAGTAAGTACTCATCAGCCGATTAATCGTAGAGTCCTCAGACCGGTATATCTAGAACAGAGCAGAACTTTGTCAACTGCAGTACGGTACGGTAGAGCTAATAATAATGTCAGCCAAAGATACTATTACAGGCATTCAGGAGATGAGTTGCAGGGGCCGCTCCACTGCATGGATGAGCCCTTGGTGCCATGCCATGATCTTCCAATAGACGAATTCCTGGAGTTGCACGTGGAGATGATGGACTGGGATATGTACCGGATGACCCGAGTCAAAAACAAATACTCGAATAATCAATCCTCTTTTGAAAATGGCTTGGGAATTATTGGTTTAGTGAATTCTTTCAAGATTGGAGGACGTTCTATTTCTATACTCTATATTACATGTAAGGCTATTTTGAGGTGTGTGTTAGTTTTGGCTTTTTGATTGATATGCCTCCGTAAATAAATACGCATTGACGCAAGTTGAGTTTCTTGGCTTGCGCAATTTTTGGCAGGTAGATGTGTTTCGCAGACGATCTTGCTGCTCACTTTGGGCGTTGTGTCAGGTTTATGTGTGGAAGATCTGGTTCCTTGAAACGGAGGCTTGATGTTTGGGGGTCAACTAGAGATTGGCATCATGGCTTGAGTAGATGAGGCTGGCTGGCCGAATGCATATAAGCCAGGCTCTACCCTGGAGGCAGTATTCAGTGTATTCCTACCTGCGCCTCATACGGATGCTTCTGCCCGACCGCCTTACTTCTAGGAGCTGGTCCTTCTTGTCTTGCGTGACCGCTATGAAGTATCTATCTCTGCTATACTGGAGGTGCAAGATGCAGATCAACCAAACACAAAGTGCACAATGCGGAAGGTAGTTTCAGTACGGAGAATAATCAAAAACTCATGTTTCGGCAGACCCCGTACTGCAGATCTTACTTGAATCACTATTAAGATACCTTCACTCAAATGAGATCTGAGATCTGAGATCATCCAAGCACCACGTTTCGTTCATCCCATTTCTACGGTAAAGGACTAGCCTGTACCAGTACCAGGTCTGAAATTATAACTCGATATCAAGACAACGTAACACCAGGGTAAAATAGACGTCCGGTCCGCTTTCAGACTGGAAGTGGTATTGTAAAGGGAAGTACCGTACCTAGGTAAGGTTGGCGGCCTCGACCTTCCGCACAGACAGTCGCCGATACCTGCAAGTTGCGACTCCTTGATCCTCAGCCAAGCTGGGGTTACACAGACACCCGACGCGAACCCAATTATAAACGGAGCTGGAGCTGAAGCTGGAGCTGGAGCTACGCTCATACTTAGTGCTCCGTAATAGATTATAGCTGTAAAAGTATATTGCTCTGCACGAGGATAAGACTGGACGGTTACTTTTACGTCCATCGTCTTGACGATGTAGCAGTTCCGTGTCACTATTGTCACAGTGCATTGCTCGCTGAGGTCCAATAATAGATCATGTCCGTAGATACCTACCTGCCTTACTGTAGGTACCTTGCTCAGGATAGAAGCTATCAAAGCTTCAGTGTCGCCGGGCAATATACGACCCACCGATACTGGAGGCGGGTGCTATTGCTGGTCCTTGCTGGTCCTTGCTTCAAGCTCCTACAAGTTACAACCAACCACTGCTTGGAAGTACAGTGCGACGTTTTTGATCGTGACTGCGCTGCAAAGGAACTATCTCTTTCCGCGATGCACTGCCGACGGACCTCACTTGCATATTCACGAGGGCGCTGACCCATCATATCTCTATCTTACTTTGTTGCTGACGAGCGAGGAAAAGACACAGACAGACAGACCGCAGCAGATATATCTGTGAAATGCGGCAGAATAAATAACTGGCCCTCGCCTTTGGCTGGCCTCAGCTTTTGCTGCGCTTACAATAATAGTATTATCTGAGAAATAAATATATCGTCTGCTTAGCTGAGGTGACTTGGACTCGGCCCCATCTTCTGCATAAATCAGTTGTTTTGCCTGCCCTGCCCTTCGCTTGGCCACCCTTCAATTGTTTGCGGCCTGCGAGTTCACCTGTCGAGCGAGTAAAATCAATATGAGTAACAAGCTAAGTCCGATCTTTGAACCGACAAGTTCTTTCTCCACATATTAGTCTCCTGCGTGCAGGTCCATCCTTTTGAATGACTATTGTTTCGTATTGCTGCCCAGCACAATCGACCTCAATCAAGTAAGAAACGTGGACAGGACAGGACAGGACGGCTCAGCTCCCGCCCAGACTGTGCAGGACTGTACTAGTTAGTGCCTGTGCCTCTCCGCAGCCCGTCACCAAACCTTCCCTTCCCTTCATACCCCAGACCACCGATGCTAACCTCGCCTTTCTCCACTGCATCAACCTTGACCTCGACTTGAACACAATCTCCAAGCCATCTCCTGCATCCTTACTCTTTGTCGAATCTCAAAGCTCTACTCCTCTGCTGCACATTTCGAGGCCCACGTCTGCTGGTGGTTTGCTGGACGCCCTCTTAACATTCACCTTTGCGATCCTGCTGCCTCGGATAGCCGCTGCTTGAAATCACCCGCTTGACGGCATCATCTATTGGGGTGGACCTACGCAATAATTTCTCGTCAGCCAGCAAAAACACCACGACCAGAGCCTGATTCCAATCGATTATTGCGCGCGCCAGTACGATTTACTAGGAATTAACCGATTATTCAAAGCTGGATGGCCATTCTCGAACTCAACGAAGCTTCGAGGTTCGAGACGAATTTCACCTTGTACGACTTATAATATTAACACTAGACCGATCTTAATCACCCACTTGGTAGAAGCCCGCCATCGACGAGGCTCTGTTACGAAATCCCCCACCTGTAATACGTTCTCCAGAAGCTAGGCTGCGCTGGCAGCTAGTAGGTCGGGAAAATGGGCGCTTGCATGAGCTCGAACGCCGATGAGTCGGAACAGAAGAAGAGAAGTCAGATGATTGATAAGAAGCTGGAGGAAGACTCGAGACGACTCCGACGAGAATGCAAAATTCTGCTTCTGGGTATGCGGTGCTCATGAAACTCAAGCCGGTTGTTTACTAACTTTATTTCTAGGATCCGGAGAGAGTGGAAAATCGACGATCGTAAAGCAGATGAAGATCATTCACCAAAATGGATATACGGTGGATGAATTGGCGCTCTATCGCTTAACTATATACAAGAATCTGATTGACTGCGCAAAGGCTTTGATTGGGGCAATGCAGCAGTTTGGAATCGAACCTACGAGTCCTGCGAATGTCGAATATAGCGATTTCTTGATGGATTACCAGGTTGTCTCGGACCCCCATACTCCCCTCAGTCCAAAGATCGGCGTCGCAGTCATATCGTTATGGCAGGATGCAAGTATTGAGACTTTGATGGAGAGGCAGAGCGAATTCTACTTGATGGATTCGGCACCATAGTATGTTATCACATGGCTTCAAGTTATATCACCTCGAGGAATCTACACTGACAGACTTCAGTTTCTTCGAAGAGGCGAACAGAATTGCAGCACCCGAGTATATACCAATTGAGGCAGATGTGCTGAGAGCGAGAACAAAGACGACCGGTATCTATGAGACAAGATTCACAATGGGGTCTTTGAGTATACAGTATGTGGAATTAGTCGGGTTTTCGAAGCTGGTCTAACAACCTACTAGTATGTTTGACGTGGGAGGGCAAAGAAGTGAGAGAAAGAAGTGGATCCATTGCTTCGAAAATGTCACATCGATCATTTTCTGCGTAGCTCTGAGCGAGTACGATCAAGTCCTTTTGGAAGAGAGCAATCAAGTAGGTCCGCCTCAAAAAATTAGCGGCTGTCTCTAACATCACAGAACCGCATGATGGAAAGTCTAGTCCTCTTTGACTCGGTTGTCAATTCTCGGTGGTTCATGCGTACGAGTATCATCCTCTTCCTCAACAAGGTGGATCTGTTCCGGCAGAAGTTGGAGCGATCACCTCTCAGTAACTATTTCCCGGATTACTCGGGTGGGAACGACATTAACCGGGCATCAAAATATTTGCTCTGGCGGTTCAACCAAGTAAACAGGGCACACCTCAATCTCTACCCGCAGTAAGTCAGCCTATGTCTCCCTTTGATCAAAGCTGACCCGTACAGTCTCACACAAGCTACCGATACGTCAAACATCCGACTGGTCTTCGCAGCAGTGAAGGAGACGATTCTACAAAACGCACTTAAAGACTCAGGAATCCTATGAGCCGTAATTTACGAAGAATCACGCCACACACGTTTCTCCTTTCTCTCGGTTTGGTCATTCTACTGGAAAAAGGACCACACGTAATTGGCGCCGGCGTTGGCTGTTTTGTGTAATTTTGGGGCTTTTAATCGGAGTTCTGGAGCGGTTATCTCACCACGAGCGCGAGCGCGAGTCTTTTGTTTTTTTTTTGCCCGCTGAAAATGGTTGGTTGAATTGAGCGTTTCTGAGTATGCTTGAGATTGAGGAAGGACATCACGAGCGACTGTCCGCTTATTTATCCCCGATATCTTTTTTTTTGTTCACTCACATGCCTTTTTGATTCCGCCACTCGAATTCGTTTTCTTGTGTGGTCCGTCGTTCTCGCTCACGTGGAACCTTGCGTACATGGAGAGTGCGGAGGTAGGATGGATAGACAGGATCATCTGGATGATGACATTCGAGGAAGGATGAGAGTGCTGAGAGAGAGTTGAGCTGCCAGTGCCCAAAATCTCGGCTTTCCTTTGTTGTTACGAAGATGGAAATACGACGAAGCACGGAACTGGAAATGAAGGAGTGGTCATCTAAGGAACGCCACAGCCGGGATCGAGATAGGATGGTTGGGAGAGGGGTAAAGATCATCTTCTTTGCAATGGATTAATGGCATGAATGGCGCGTGAGAGTAAATAAAGAACCAGTTATGAAAAATGGATATGGGAAGCATTGAATGATGTCGACTGGCTGATCGACATTGTCTGTGGCTCTCAACTCTTCATCGGGACGTAAGATGCAATCGAGAAAGGTACCTAGTTAGGCGATCGGCTTTAATGTATAATAATGAATGCTTGAATGCAGCTCTCCTCTGGGTTCTCCTCTGGGATTTGGATAGCTACAGCCCGAGGTCCCTTGTCACGGTTTTTGCTCGCGCTTCCTTTGCTTTTCTTTCACACATGAGTGAGGCCAGTCAGGAGCATACGCAACACAGCAAGGATGATGGATGGGAAAGGGTTCACAGGAAAGGCTTGCAAGGGTAGTGAGCATGATTGTGGATGGCTCTTGCATGTGGACTTGCACATGGAATGGTTATTCAGGATCAGGATCCATGGGTCGGGGAATCGGGATCTGAGTGAGTGAAGTGAGTGAGTGAGTGAGTGAGTGAGTGGATGGGGTCGGCATGCTCGATGATGGGATGGATAGTCGACTCGACTCGACTCGACTCCACCTCACCTGGCTATCCGAGCCTGCACTGCTGGTAGGCAGCCTGCATGGTGAACTGTACTGGTTCCCGGAAGCAGGAAGACCGGAAAAGTTTTTTTTCTCTTTCTTTCCCATCACCGCCTTTTGAAGTTCTACCTAGATACAATACCTACTTATCTTAGGTATGCAATCCCCATCGATGTCTGCGTGGGCAGGTAGGTAGGTACTTTGGTACATGCTGTAATAATCTGACCTTTGGCGTCTGTGCAGTATACTAGAAGTTTCCATTATACAGGGGCCTGCGCCAGGGGGTCTACCAATGAATTAAGAATGTAAATCTGCCGCTTTTATAGTAGTTCTATAGTAGTAAAGTATAGCAATTCATCATGGACTCAACACTTCAGATACCTGTACCAAAAACCCCATGCAAATCAACTAGTCGAGACGATCGATTAAAGTGCGAGACTCTCTTCTTTGAAGCTGGCTGGACTCAAGCGCAAATCGCCCTTCAGTTGAATCTTACTATAGGGCAAGTCAAATACGCCCTTTCCCATCGAGTAACTCCTCAAAAACAACGATATTGCGGTCGGAAAGCTCTTCTTAATACACCTTAACGAAAGCGCCTTATCGAATGGGTTACTTCTTCAAAGAACGCTCGACGTACTCAATAGGCTGATATACCTGCAATTTTGGGTTTCAATTGTGGCTTACACGCGATTCGTACTGCCTTTAGGAAAGAAGGCTTCGTCCGAAGAGTTGCACGCCGAAAACCAGTCCTTACCTATATAAATAAGGTCTAAAGGCTTCAATGGGCTATCGAGCACGAAGAATGGACTGAAGAGCAGTGGTTTTCTATCTGCTGGAGTGACGAAACGTGGGTATAACCTGGACGGTATACAGAAGACTGGATTACCCGAAGAATCGGAGATGAAGAGTTATACTATGATAATTGCGTTACAGATCGATACCAAAGGAAGATCGGGTGGATGTTTTGGGGTACGATTTCAGGGAAATACGGCCGGTATAAGGGCTTATTTAGGGAGAAGGATTAGGAGACGATTAATGAAGGGTCTTACTCTGGAACTATTATTCCTTTGATTCAAGAGCTCTTATTAGAGTTTCCGGAGCTTAAATTTCAGTAAGATAACGCAAAAGGGCATACTTCTAAGTATATAGCTTCAGTATTTGAAGTAATAGGTATTACACCTATATATTAGCCTGCAAACTCTCCTGATTTGAATCCAATCGAGACAATTTGGGATGAAATGAAGGACTATATAGAAGCAAATTACCCTGAGGTATACCGGTCTTATAAGAGACTACGAGAAGCAGTACAAGAAGCGTGGGAATCGATTACAATAGAAAGGATCAGAGAATTGATACGGGAAATGCCTGTTAGATGTCAAGCAGTGATTAAAGCAGATGGAAGACATACAAAATACTAGAGAATCATGTAAAAGCAGCATTACTAAGTATCTAGTTGACATGGTTCTGCGCTCAGATAGAAAAGGTTAGATTATTCGCCCCTGTACGAAGTAGGTTTGTAGGTGTGTGTATGTGTATGCATGTCTGATCTGATCTGATATGTCATCATTTATATAAGGTAGGCAAGCTTGTAGGTAGGATGGGCGGGCTGTAGGTAGGATTGGTTGGGGTATGTTATGGTGGTGTGGAATCATGGCGGGAGGAATTGAGGGCGAGGTTGGTAAGTATGGGAAGAACTTCACTTGACTTGAGTAGGTCTAGTACCTTGTCTCGTGTATTGTAGTAGAATCACGACAGATATGCAATGCTACTCTGACAGGTCATCTAACTTTCTTTTGGCTGTTTCTGCAACTCGAATGTAGGTTGCATAGGGTATCATATATCAGTCAGTCAGTCTTCACGTGAAATCTTGGCTGGCCTCTAGGTACTTGGGTACTTCTACGAGTACGCACCGCTTCCACACCCAGATACCTATCTACCTACCTACCTACATGTTGAACCTTGGAGTACCAACTCGACTTGATATAGAAGCTTGAAGTTGAAATGAATGGACGTGGAAGTGGATAACAACAGGCCGTCTGCCCAAGGTGATACTTATACGAGAGGAAGGCGCGTAGGAGATCTCGCTCTAGACTCGGCTCTTTCACGTTCTCTCCTCAAGGTCTCTCTTATTATATTTCCCTTCTTCTTCCTTTCTCTCCTCTCCTCTCCTCTCCTCTCCTCTCCTCTCCTTTCCTCTCCTCTCCATCCATCATCTCAACATCATATCATTCATTACACCACCAATACATTCATTTCTTTCTTCTCACATCCCACCTCACGAAGAGTGAGTGAGTGTATTATTGCATTGCTACATCATTACTTTTCCCCTCCTCTCCCCTCCTCCAACCTCTCTCTCACTGGAAGACTTCTCTTCTCCATAGGCTTCATTTGTTTACGGAGTTGGTTATTGATTCTCTTCTCTTCTCCCCTCCTCGGCAGCCAACGTTCTCTATCTCCATACCGTACTCGACCACCTAGGTAGCGACTTTTATATTAGGTACTCACTCTCCTCCCTACCCTGACACGACCGACCCCCCCAACAACCCCGCACCTCATCTAGGTAGGTACTTACTCCACCTCCACCAGCCAAGCGCCGGCCAGCCCCATCGATATAAGTATCCCCCACTCCCCACCCGCGTCTGGAGCTGCAGCTACCCATCCCCATCCATCCATCTATAGTAGTCCCCGCATAGTCGAACTGCCCTCCCCTCAGCTCGAGCTTCTTCCATCGTTCTTTTTCTGTTTCTTGTTCTCAACGCATTCTCTCCCTGTTTATCCCCCGAATCATTTCATTTCTCCAGTACAGAAAGAAACGTCTCGCGTACAGCTGAGCTATTGTTCAATTGCACTTCGACAACATGGCGAGCGCACACCCCGGCACGAGAGAGCGTCGACCTTCCACCAGTGCGCCTATCTCCGAGCTTCAGGGCCCCGTTGGCCCAGGTTTCTCGAGACCGAAACACAAGAGAACTTTCACTGGCTTTGGAGCTGGGGAGATCAAGAATGTTGAGGGTGAGTTCCCATGCTGTTTGGTTCTATTGCACTATATTGTGATCTGTAGCGGGGTAAGAGCTTCGCCGGCATTTCCGCGGCCGTCTTTCTTGTACCACTCCAATGTTGGCTGGGTGGGCAATCTACGGGAATCGTCCATATCTCTTCTCTTGTGTCACCTTCAAGGCGAGAGGTGTCACTCGCCGCAATCTATGGCGTGCTGACAAGCCTGTGTTACCAGCTTCCATCCCGGAACCCCAACGTGCAGCCTGGAAGAAGTTCGCGCCAAGCGGCTTCCAAACCAAGGAGGATTTCGAGAAAGAAGTTGTCCGGCATGTAGAGACCACTCTGGCTCGTAGCATGTTCAATTGCGACGAGACGGCTGCATATGCCGCTGCCAGTTTGGCCTTCAGAGACCGCCTCATCACTGAGTGGAACCGAACACAGCAGAGGCAGACTTTTGCAGACAGCAAGAGAATCTACTACCTCAGTTTGGAATTTTTGATGGGCAGAGCTTTGGATAATGCTATGCTGAATGTTGGACTCAAGAATGTGGCTAAGGGTACGTTCTATCCCACTTGTCCCCAAACTTGAATCTGATAAACCTCATCACTAACTCTCCTCGCAGACGGACTTTCCGACCTTGGTTTCCGCATTGAAGACATCATCAACCAGGAACATGATGCAGCGCTTGGAAATGGAGGTCTCGGAAGACTGGCTGCATGTTTCCTCGACTCGATGGCCTCTCTCAATTACCCTGCTTGGGGTTACGGTTTGAGATACAGATATGGTATTTTCAAGCAAGAAATTGTGGACGGGTACCAAGTCGAGGTACCGGATTACTGGCTTGACTTCAATCCTTGGGAGTTCCCTAGACACGATATTGTCGTTGATGTAAGAGTCTATGCTGCAGGATCACTATTCTAGCCACTAACAGCTCGCAGATCCAATTCTACGGTCATGTTAAGAAATACCAGGACGAGCAAGGCGTGAACAAGGTAGTGTGGGAAGGTGGTGAGATCGTCAAGGCTGTTGCCTATGACGTTCCGGTTCCCGGCTTTGACACTGCGACAACCAACAACTTGCGTCTCTGGTCGAGCAAAGCTGCCAGTGGAGAGTTCGACTTCCAAAAATTCAACAGCGGAGATTACGAGAGCTCTGTTGCCGATCAACAACGTGCCGAGACCATCAGCGCCGTCCTGTACCCCAACGACAATCTCGACCGTGGTAAGGAGCTTCGACTGAAGCAACAATATTTCTGGGTTGCGGCCTCCCTGTACGACATTATCCGCAGATTCAAGAAATCCAAGCGTGCTTGGACCGAGTTCCCCGACCAGGTTGCAATCCAATTGAACGACACACATCCAACTCTGGCTATTGTTGAGCTACAGCGTATTCTTATTGACCAGGAGGGTCTTGATTGGGACGAAGCTTGGACGATTGTTTCGAGTACAGTAAGTAAACATGCTCGGTTGCGCGAATCTCCGCTAACCATTGTCAGTTCGGCTACACGAACCACACAGTCCTGCCCGAAGCACTGGAGAAGTGGTCGGTTCCACTTTTCCAGAACTTGCTCCCCAGACATTTGCAAATCATCTATGAGATCAATTTGCAATTCCTGCAAAGTGTTGAACGCAAGTTCCCAACTGAGAGAGATCTTCTTGCCAGAGTCTCAATCATTGAGGAATCTCAGCCAAAGATGGTTCGCATGGCTTTCTTGGCTATCGTCGGATCTCACAAGGTCAACGGTGTTGCTGAGCTTCATTCGGATCTGATTAAGACCACTATCTTCAAGGACTTCGTCAAGGTCTTCGGACCAGATAAGTTCACCAACGTAACCAACGGCATCACCCCGAGACGTTGGTTGCACCAGGCAAATCCTAGACTTTCCGAATTGATTGCAAGCAAGACTGGTGGTCTTGGCTTTCTCAAGGACCTCAATAACCTCAATGAGCTTGAGAAATATGTTGACGATAAGGAGTTCAAGAAGGAGTGGGCGGAAATCAAGTATGCCAACAAAGTTCGTCTGGCGAAACACATTCAGACGACGACAGGCGTTACAGTCAATCCAGCTGCTCTATTTGATATCCAAGTCAAGCGGATACACGAGTATAAGCGTCAACAGATGAACATCTTCGGTGTCATTCACAGATACCTCACAATCAAGAAGATGACGGCCGAGCAACGAAAGAAGCTTGCTCCAAGAGTGTCTATCTTTGGTGGCAAGGCAGCTCCTGGATACTGGATGGCCAAGACCATTATCCATCTCATCAACAGTGTGGGTTCTGTTGTGAACAACGACAAGGATGTTGGAGATCTGCTGAAGGTAATCTTCTTGGAGGATTACAATGTCTCCAAGGCTGAGATTATCATTCCAGCCAGTGATATCAGTGAGCACATCTCAACTGCTGGTACTGAGGCAAGTGGTACATCGAACATGAAGTTTGTATTGAACGGTGGTCTAATTATTGGAACTTGTGATGGAGCAAACGTGAGTCAACTGCTTTCAACACTTTTGATAAACACTGACGATCTTAGATTGAAATCACTCGTGAAGTTGGTGAAAACAACATTTTCCTCTTCGGTAATTTAGCCGAAGATGTTGAGGATCTTCGTCATGCACACAACTATGGCTCTCACACCCTTGATCCAGACCTCAGTGCCGTATTCGAAGCTATCAAGAAGAATACCTTCGGAGATGCAGGTTCATTCGGAGCTCTTGTCGGCGCCATCGAAGAGCACGGCGACTACTACCTCGTATCAGACGATTTCCACAGCTATAACCAGACCCAAGCTCTCGTTGACGAAGCGTACAAGAACCAAGACGAGTGGCTCACCAAGTGCATTACCAGCGTGGCTCGCATGGGCTTCTTCAGCAGTGATCGTTGCATTAACGAATACGCGGAGAGTATCTGGAACATTGAGCCGCTGAACCCAGGAAAGCAAGACGGTTCGGGTATGCAGAAGGGCGAGTTGTAGATGGTGAGTGGTAGAGGATACAGGATGCTAGATGTGTCTAGATTAGAATATTATGGGAGGAAAAAGAAATGGAATTCAGAATGGCAGTGAATGGGGTCACGACGGCTTATGATTAGGTAGACAAGACTAGTATTAATGAGTATACAGAGAATTCACGGCCTTGAGACACTCCGCCTTGAACGACTTGTGAGCGATTGTGCTATCTCTAAACACGCGACTGTGCGCTGTATTTGAGGTGAGTAGAGGGGTGTAAGATTTCATTAACTAGGTGTAGATTTTGGTGATTTATCAGTGAGAGCTAATAGTGGGAGTTGACCTCACCACTTTTGGGGCCCTTCCCAAAAAGTAGTGAGGTTCTCAAAAGTAGAGTCTTCGAGACCTACTATCAGTAAAAAGAGGGAAAATATATGGCATCAAGTGTATTCCTTATCTACCTGGGGAACAAAGCCTACCCACTCAATACAAGCGCTTGCTCGCTTGCTTGCTTGCTCAACGCATTCCTCCAAAGCTTCAACGATCCAACCTAATCTATCAAGTCTCAAACAGAGATACACCACCCTGCCTTCCTTCAAAGCATGTCATTACTACCAGTTCCCCTCCCAGATTACCAGCCCGTCTCAACCCGTTCCGTTGCGTTCCCGTTGTAGGAGCTCCCTGTTCCCCTTCCTCGCTCCCCCTCCCTCCCACATCCCACCATCATTCAACTGCATAAATTCGAAAGCAGCCCCAAGATTAGGACCCATGATATCAAAGTCCACCAAATGCCTTGTTATAAGAAAGGAGCTCCTTATTTAACAGATTAGGGCGACATAGGCGTCTTCGTAGCTTCGACCACGGCTTCTGCCACAGCACTACTTCGGTCTCTCCTTTGTCCATCGGTCAGCTTCTTATCCCGGGTCTCTTCGCCCCAGACCTGATGTTCCTCCGCCATTACAGCGTGCACTGGCATTTTCGCCGGTTCCACTTCCTCGTCCGACTCCTCGTGGAACCTTGACGGCTGGTGCGAGTAGGACTGAGGTTGAGGTGTAGTTGTAGATGTCCCAGGCGAGGCATATGACATTGATGTTCGTTCAACCTGTCGTTTCGGCGGCGAGGCGATCGGATTTTCGGCGTCGAAGAAACTCTCTTCGTAGCTTTCGGTTGTTTTAGGTCGATCGTCAGCTATTTTGGTCGCTTGAGGGCTCTCATCACCACCACCCATCGACCTAATCGGCAACACCGAAGTAGATTCCCTTTCCTTCTCCTTCCCCTGCACCGCAGTACCAGAGGCCGTAGTAGCCCTACCCCATCCCACCTTCCTCTTCTCCCCCATCCACGTCCCCCAGCTCCCAAGATACGCGCCCGCTTTACTCCCCACACTCTGTACGGCCTTCAGATCCGGCGCCTGGAACCCAGGAGTCGGCAACGGCGTACCATTCTTCTCCGCTTCCCTCCTCTGCTCCTCGTATCTCTGCCTCTGACTCTCTCTCCTGGCCTCAATATCCGCATACAGTTTATTGAAAGCCGTACTCGCTTTCTCTCTACCAGCTTGCAGGTTGCGACCGAGCACTTCCTTGCTGGTCGCGAAACGCTCATCGAGTTTGTATTCTTTGACTTGTTCTTGGATGCGTCGCTGGACGTCTTCGATGGTAAGTCCGCCGGCGCAGGGGTGTTTGGGCTCAACGATGTCGAAGAGATGACTGTCTGTATTGCGGTCCCAGATACGGTAGTTTTCGGAGCGGGACCAGGCTTCAATCCAATCGGCTCCGAAATCCAGGGATGGGTCGCCTTCGATTTGTGGGAGATGAGCTTTGGGGTTATGAGCATGGTGTTTTAGATAACTGTGGCATTTGACAGAGGATATTAGGGAGAGGAGATAATCTTCGAATTGAAGACGGATGAACTCTTCAGAGCCGACGTAGCCCATTGTTTTGGGCCGGCTGGGGTTGGCGTCGTCCCAAGTGTCGTTAACGGATTGGGTTATGAAGTCGATCCAGCGGCGGTCGGCTATTGAGAGGGATAATGCTGTTCGGAGAGAACTGGAGGTTATGTTGATTGTTGTGTCGTCCAAATTAATGAGGATGTCGCTGTAGCGATCTCTTTGTTGTAATAGGAGAGAATTCGTGGAACCGACTATGTATGATTTTGTCCCGTAGTCCGCTAGTATGTCAAGTTGTTGTAATGGTGTATAAGGACCAAACAAGCTACCCTGAAAACGGAATCAGTTAATGCCATGTTCAGAAATTTCGAAATGAGTAGTGGACATACCTTGCCAAATATCTGTAATGGCAAGCCCATATAAGACAACAAGGAACTCCGATCGCTAGTTTTCAGGCTTGTAGGCTTCTTCAAATGCCTCTCATATGCGTCCAAATCCGGATCTGCACAATCTTGCAATTTGCGTATGAGGCCCGGTATCAGAGATATGAGAGAGAACTGCATCATGCATAACCTCTCACACCTCGAGCCGAAAAAGAGCATCTAAACAAACACATTCAATCAGCCATTCATTTCCTCATTGAAGCAAAGTAAATATGAAAAATAAGCGAAAGGAGACATACCTTCGGTTGCAACAAACAACACTTGAACAGCACCAAAGTCTGCGCCTTAAACTCCCTAACCAACTCCCTCAAACTCATACCCAGATACTCCTCTCTATCCTCATCCGCCTGTCCAACGCCTCTCTCTTTCTCATCCTGCAAACTCTCCTGAAACCTCTTCAAAATCTCCGTATCGGTGAAATCTCGCTGCGCGAACCAGGCTTTCGTTACCACACCTAACCGCTCGCGTAACATGCCGAAAAATTGAGGCGAGTCTGCTATCACCACTACGGCTTTTTGGACGGTAGATCGCGTTACGTCGGCTGGCCGGTTGATGAGTGCTGCGGCGTCCATTTGACGTGTGCAGGAGATGCCGAAGAGGGATGTGGAGGGCACATTGTCGTGGGCCGGGCGGAGGAGTGTGAAGTAGGAGAAGTCTTCTGCGGAGCTGGAATATATGTCAGGAAGTGAGATCGAATGTGGAAACTGCCGTATGTATCCACATCTTTCGTGCATCTTACAATAGTAATGAAGCAGGGTGTTACTCACGCATGCGCTCCATCACTCAACGCCATGAAAGGTAATAAAGGCCACTCATTGTCAACAGCTGGATCCATGCTTTCGGGAGCTCCGAACCAGTTCTCTACTTCCGGGCCTCTGTTACAAACATCGTCAGTCTACTATCCTATCACATCTCACATATGCCGTACTCCCAACCGCCCCTTCGGTCCGGATTTGTCAACCTAGTTCTGGATTCCACGATCCAGTACTTGAACGCACTTGACTCACCTCGCATGATGGAATCCCACCACAGTTACCAGCGGCACAAACCCGCACAAACCACCAGTGCCATTCTTCACTGTTGTTGTAATCCCAAAGGTCTCTTTCGTAGGTATCGGAGAGAGAAGTCCCGAGCCTGTGGGAGGAGCTGCGAAGTCCCCTATAGGGTTACCTTCCCAAGTAGATGCCGGATTCGGTGCCGGGGCATTTAGATCGATGCTCTCCATATTGTCCTTATTATCCTTATTATCCATCTCCATGCTTGCTTAGTATTGACCAGCTTTTCCTGTATTCTCCCAAGCTACTTCAAGCCGATCCGATTCAAGATTCTCTATCTCTTTCGGGAGTGCTCAAGTCAACTGTGACCTGGCAGAGAATATCCGGACTGTTCCAAGTGACCTTCTCGGTTTATCGTGGCCCTTTCCTGATATCTCCTAGTCCTCAAGCTTGCTCGCTCTGCGCTTCCTGATCTCTTCGCCCAGCTTAACACATTATCTCGTCCTAATTTCAAGTAGAAAAACACTGCAGTTCCCGAATTAACGTCTGGTCGTATCGTATCGTGTCTTCTCGTGTCGATCGCCTCGTTTGGATCCGAGTCCAATACGAGTACCTGTTTCGCAGTTTGCTCGTAGCAGCCTGGGCCTGTTCAATATCGTCCAGCTTTCTTTCCTAGCAAGTATTCACCAGATCCAACATCAGCGCACTTCTTCTTCTTCTTTTGCGTGTCTCAGAATAGCAATATAGCCAGCATCAACCAAGCAGAGTCAAATAAATAGTACTCGAGCAAACAAGGGGGGTTACAACAATCAAACGGTAAGGTAGGTATAAAATAAGGTTGGTCCAGCTAGCTCGCCCTGGGACCGGACCCCACCATCACCACACGATGCGATGCGAATACAGTACTGTAGAGCAAGCAAGCTCTCAAGCTCCTTGGCTGAGACTTTTACTTACTATTTATTTACACGGCATTTCAACAGCCACGTTTCCGTGCAGGCGGGGGACGTGTACTACTAGAACGCGACTATGCAGCATCGATATATGTACCGCATCTGTATACGGAGGAATGCATCATGTATGCCCTTAGATAACTTGTTTGCTTTTAGATCTTTAGGTACCTAGGTATTGATCCCGCGTCGTTGTTTCGAGTACCTCTTCTCTTGTATGCAGAGTCCGCAGCATAAAGCATGAGCTTCTTGAGGGTCCAAGTGTGTTCCCATCCGATATCAGACCTGAGAGTACCAGCTCCGATATACTCCTTGAAGGAACGTCCTCACTCCCCCTCAACGCCATAAGCAAGTATATGTAAACAAAGCTGACCGCTCCAGAGGCGAGCCATACAATGCAATGCCGATTCCAGTTACCTACCTACCTACCCAGAAGTATATGCACCACATGACCCGACACGACGCATTATGCAGAGCCAGCGAGGCCGCTCATACTCGCACCGCACCTTGCTCTTTAATTCTCTTCTACCTTACCGCATATGATCCTCTAACGCGAACATCTATCTACTGTACAGTTAGACAATTGGTAGGTAAGTCGTATGATGCCTTATTACAATAGTAGGTAGCTATGCAAGTCGTCAAGCCTACCTACCTGCCTATAACATAGATCCTTGACCAGCACGTATAAGTACTTGTAATCTTGCCTTATTTCCTCAGCACGCTTCAACTCACTCACGGATATAACCATCCTAAAATGATCCCTCTTCCAAGCCACGAAACCATGACTGAGAACTATGCATTTATCTACACCCCTCTCAAGCTCAACCATTCCATCACGAGACAATCAAAAATGTTTAAATTGGAGTATATCTCACAAAGGTTCCTTCATAAAGTGATACAGATCAAAAATTCTTCTAAACATTCACCTGGCCAGATGCTGTTGCCAAAAAAAAAATCATCTTACCAGCTCTTTAAGACTCACAAAATTGTTCACTCACCCCTTAATTGACGCTAAACTGGACCAGCCTCATTCTCTTCAGACATGTCACTCAGGAAGTTTTCAGTTGCAGAGTCAGAAACGTAAATTATAAGGTGGACAGGACACAACTAAAATGGCAGACTTCTTGACCTCAAGGCTCTATCACGGATGCTCCTTACACCAGTTCAGTACTCGCCCTCTTGCATATAGATACCCTTCCGTCATTCTCACCTAGTCACAAGAAAGCTTCCTCCTCCATCAACGGTAGTTTCACTACTCTTGCTTGCTCCAACTATACAGTCATCATTTATTGATTTTTATCCCATTGCTTCATCTACTCATCTCATGCCTCCTATACCACTTAAGACTAATCGATCCGGCTCACTACGAGGACAATTCGATCAGTCAGAGGAGGCATTTGGCCCGCCCTCCATACAGCTGTCTGTAATGGAAGAGAGGAAATTCAACGATGGAAGCCAAAGTGGTGGTGTTGTAAAAAGGAAAAGTAACATCGCAAACACCCAGTCCCAGTCTCCCAGCCCCATGATCATCAATCAAGAAGAGAGACGAGGATCTGTCTGCTCGTCCTCTGCAACCCGGTATCATATTTCTGTCATTCCATTGCATGCAAAGAACTCGGGATGTTTCTCCGTCCATTCCAAGCACCAGTCGCCGTCCCGAAAAATGTCGCCCCATTCAATACCCAGTATCGATGTCTCTGTCACCCCGCCCAACCATTGATGTTTTACTGCCCGTCCATATCCATTGATTGACCACCCTCTCCCCCATTTTCGACATTGTGATAATCAAGGATCTCGGAATACCTGTCAAAAACAAACCAAGTCAGTCACACTTCTTCTGCTACCTATCCCGAAAGACAGTGCCGTTGTGAAAACGCACTATTCCTTCAAGACTGAGATTGCTCTTCTTTGTATTCGTAAAGTTGCTCGTACATCATGATTTTCCACGTATCCACTGGGAGATCAGCGTCGTTGAACGACCAGTCAAATTTCTCTTCGGCCACAGGCTCGTCTGTAGGGTCGTGGTACGGGGCGAGGTATTCGTGGCCCAGAGCCTCTGAAGCCTTGACTCGCTTCCGCGGGTCGAAGACCAGCATATCTTCGAGGAGGTCGATTGCTGCAAGATGTTAGAGGTCTGTAAGGTATTCCCGGTGCGGTGAAAATACCTAATGGGTCGGCCATTCTGAATTTATCCTTCAAAGGTTGCCTCTCACGCTTTGGAAGCGATTGAACAAACCTCAAGGTCTAGGGACTTGTTAGCACCCGACAAGTTAGTAGGCGTCGCCATAGCTTACGTTCTCACTAGCAATAGTGTGAATAACATCATCTGGGGGTGTTCCAAGGAGTTCGGTGATAATCGAGAACTGATTGACGTGGTCCTTTCCTGGGAACAGTGGCTTGCCCTCCAACATCTCGGCGAAGATGCATCCGGCACTCCAGATATCGACCTCGACGTCGTATTTTTGCCAGGTAAGCATGATCTCGGGCGCTCTGTAGTATCTGGTCGAGACATAACCGGTCATTTGGGGGTCTTGGATACGGGCCAGGCCAAAATCGCAAATCTTCAAATCACAATTCTCGTTGACCAGAATGTTGCTGGGCTTGAGATCGCGATGGACGACACCAGCAGAGTGGACATATTTGAGACCCCGCTATCTCGAAAGTCAGCCCCGCGCAAATCGCAATGTAGGCCGGGGAAATTTACCAAGATCTGGTAGAGGAAGTATTGTATGAATTGCTTTTCGAGGGGTCTGGAGGTAAGGAGACGATGCAGATCGGTGCCTAGGAGTTCGGTAACGAAGTAACTATTGAGTTGTCAGAGGTTGTTTGGCAGATATGACGAGAAATGGGTGGGAACGTACATATCCTCAAGGGGAGAAATGAAGATGTCACTCAGGGAGATGACCTGCTACGGATTAGCGCCGTGCGAACAACAATAGGGGGGAAGACGCACATTCTCGTGCTTGAGATGTTTGAGCAATTTCAACTCTCTGTATGTTCTCTTGGACAGGACTGGAGTGCTGAAAGGCTTCATGATCTTCTTAACAGCTACATTTTGATTGGTGAGATTGTCTTTGGCAGAGCTGCACATTTGTTAGCGGTTGTTTTGTTTTCCATCGCAGAAGCTAATCATACCAAACCAGACCAAAAGCTCCCATTCCTACCGGTTGGAGGTCGGAATATCTGCCACAGAGTCAGTTCTTCGTCGCAAAGTGAGTGGCGCACCCCGCGCCAAGCTGCCGTACCTGGACGTTATCTCGAAGGTCGTGCCGAAGATCTGTGCTCGTACGAATTCAGCCATGGTGAAGGTGGGTGGGTGACTGGCAGTAACAGAAATCGAGACAGTCTGTGTTTGTTGGATGGAGGTGAATTGAAGTGAGGTGTGGAGTGGAGGTCAAAGGTATGTTGGCGGCGGAGGATGTAGGCGGAAAGAGCGGTGGTCAAATGGGAAGGTTTAGGAGGATTGGAATAGTATGGGATTTCAGATTGGGAGGGGATGGGATGGGGGGGTTGTTTTCGCCGTACTAAGTACCTAGCGCGGATGTGTGTATTTCGAGTCCTGAGGCGCGACAAGTCAGTCCTGGGTCTCGGCTGGGCAGAACAACACAAGACAAGAAGAGAAAGGGAAGGGAAAAGAAGGAAAGTCAAGTATTGTAAGACGAGGTGAATGGTCGGTCTATCGGATAGAACTTTTCCCAGATTTCTTTCAAGGAAAACCAGCTGAATGGGTAGAGGAGTTTTTGCTTACTTGGTGTTGATGGTATTGTATCCGAGCCTTGCCGGATTGTATCTTCGAAAGTAAGTACGTCTGTCTAGGCTCTAGGGAGATCGGATCTTGCGTAGGAGTTGAGTTCAGTGACCCAGGAAGGAAGCGATTGTTGGTGGTAAATAGGCCGGTATCCAGGGGCAAACTGGGGTGTGCGCAAGTGCAGATAGTGCAATACCAATTCAAAGGCAGGCAGGCAGGCAGGCAGGCAGGCAGGCGGGCAGGTGTCAACTCGGGTTTGGTAGTGAAGGACCCTGATTCGTCCCTAATTCCGAGATTCCGAGCGATTTGGAGCAGGTATGGAAAACGCTACGCTTCGCTATTTGTGTGGAAATTGAGTCGTTGACTGTTGTATAATATTGATCTGCGGGAGCGGGTTCCTGGGCGAGTGATGCAGTGAATTTTAGGTTCCCCGGTACTTTGTTTGATAGACGTGGAGTGAAGGTGGGTGAATATTGGAGAGTGATGAAGCAGGTTGTTTGGAGAATTCTCGTGCGATCGTCCCTTTCGTGGATCCTTTTCCAATCGTATTGTAAATGAGAAGGAGAGAAAGATCGTGATCGTAAGTCGGGAAGAGCTACGAGAGGGAAGGGAAGGGGAGGGCAGGGCCGCAGTTATGTATTTCCCCAAAACCCCAAGTCTGGCTGAACCGAATCGAGCAAACAAGTTACAAGTTACAAGTTACAGGTTACATGTTGCAAGTCCAGGCAGGCCCTTACAGCCAGCCATTCAGGGCATTTTTGGTCAACCATAATCATAATCATTATGGCCGCCGCTGTTCTGTCACCTATGGTGGTTAGACCTGCCGCGGAGCGTACGAGGAGAACATGAAAGAACTTGAGCATGATAGGGTCCGTTACGGTAATTGCAGTAGCACAAGTTCATGATCATGGGTAGGGCAATAGTTATGGCCTAGTACTATGATGGTACAACGGGTCGGATCTGACATCTAAATGTTGAGGGTTTAGTACTTCCCTAGGTAGGTCGTACTATCTATCAGATGCTATCTCGAAATAGCTAGACCGCATCAAAGTAGCAAAAATATGAATAGATTGATACCTATGCCTCCTTTTCTCTGTTTACCATTGGTAGAGGTACCTACATTACAATACCATAACTTACGATATATTACAATATATTGCAATATATTACAACACAGTACAACAGTACCTACCTACCGACATAGGTAGGTAGATGCCCCTCCTACCCCTTCCCTCGCAGCGCAACTCTCAGGGCGGCGCTGCAGATCTGCCCAGACGCAGACGCCCCAGACCCAGGCCCAGACAGAGCCAGGGACCCAGCCCTGCCCTGCCAGAATGCCATCCCACGAATTGCACACCGACGTCATCGCTGCCAGAAACCAGAACTACCTACCCTAGAAAGAAAGAATCGAGCAAGGAGAGAGAGTACATTTCCTTGTACCATGATGAATTCCTGATACTGCACGAAGTCATCGCATCGTATCGTATCGTATCGTATCGTATCGTATCGACATTCATTACCGCTTCTGCCCTCTTGGCATGTTGAATTGATCGACTGACTGACTGACTGACTGTACAACGGACGGGATCTAAAGGAAAGCAAGCTTTGATCGTTTAATCCTCGAATTGTAAAAGTCCGCCCAGACCATCTTCTCATGTCAGCGGGGCGGGGCGGAGCGGAGCGGATCCTTCTCCCTTGGGATTGAGTTCAGGTCTCCCCCACCTCAGTCAGTCACTCACTCATTGAAATCGCAAACCTTAAAATTACTTCCTTCATCTGCGTAGGTACGAAAGGTACCTACCTAGCTAGCTACCTACCTAGCTACCTACCTACCTACCTTACCATCGACCTATTCCTAAAGCTTGAGGTTAACCGCAGTAGATGATGCCTCTTCGTACGTATGTTATGATTTCATGTCATTTCATGGATTGCATTGCCTCATCATACCCAGCAAAACCCACCCTCTTCTTCTCGACCAACCGGCAAAACCTCCGCGGTCACTCGATGCCGATTCGAATACTTCACTACAACTACCTAGCTATATATCTTCCGAGTCAGTTTTTCTGGAAAAAGCTTCTAGCGCCTTCATCGACACAAGGAAAATCCAAAAATCCGTATCCAGATCCAGCCCACTCCTCTAGGTACCTACCACTCGTCATCGCTTCACAAGAGCCGGATTTAACCCCGCGATCGAAAGAGGCAAGGACGCCGCCGGACAGGCTTCCGGATAGATATCTACCTAGCTCGCCTAGGTAGGTAGCGGTGAGTTTATTATTACGGAGCTGGCTGCCACGGAATGGACCGCAATTGCTTAGGCAAGGCGAGGAAGAGGTGTGAATGGGGATAAATCAACAGTGAGATATTTGCGGTGTAAGATGAAAATTGCTAATTATGCTGAAATTTGTATCAATGCTCATATGTGTAAGCTGCAACTCTCTCTTCTTGTTTTAATGACTCGACTTCAGGTCGTTCTAAATTATTGTATTACGCCCCTCGATTCCACAACCACCCTTCATTCACTTCTTGGACACCAACTGTCCCATATCTCTAAAGACAGACGAATATATCGTGATGCATTACCAAGAGATTGGTCAATACATCCTCGATACATCGTTACCTGCATGCTCTGTTCCGTTGTCTTCTTATGCCAACATCAGATCAGGTCAAAAAATCATCTCACAGCATATCCACAATCACCTCCTCAAACATCCAATCACTCAAATCGACCTGCTCAGCAAAGTAAACAATCTACTATTCATGCAAGGGAGGCGAGAAGGCGTCGGTAGGTTCTAGATCACAGAGAGCGGCTCTGGGGACCTCGTAAGCTCGTCCAGGAAAGCAGACTTGTAATATAACTCTTGCATCACCCCCGCCCTTCTTCCTTCGAGATACCTCCCTTGTCTGGCGTGAAAAAAACAAAACAAAGACACAGAAAAACACGGCTTCAAGTCTATAAATTAAAATAAAATCAAACCCTCAACCCTTCCTTCCTTCCTCCCTCATCCCCACCCAGCACCTTCTCACTCCCCCCAGTCACAGATTAATCATCTCTCAACCACCTATCCAAATGATGTCCTCTAACCCACTCTCCCTTCCTCGGACAAAACCCCTGATTAACTCCCAACTGAACATTCTCCTGGCCCACACATCGATCCGTACCCGCGTACACACAGAGGTCGTTATGTGAGGATTGCTTGAAAGAACAACATGTCCATTCGTTGAAATAGTACTTGCACATCTGCCTGGCTTTTCCTCGTACGGTAGCAATGTGGACTTCAGGTTTTGATGGTGAGGTTATCGTGTGGAGGTGGTGCAGGTTACGGTTTGGCTGTTCAGAGGAGAGGAGGCTTGTGTTGATGGATAGTGAGGGATAGTTAGGATGTATTTCTCTTTTGTAGCTGAGCCAGCATCTACGGCTTTCCTATCGCAGAAGATCTCTTTGGCGATGATTCAGATATAAGGCCTATAAGCTATCGATTCCCAGGTGCAACAGCTGAGATTTTGAATCATCTCCTGTTAAAGTCTCTAAACACTTAGACTCACCTGCGTACTATACATAGATATCTCCATCTCTCACCCTTCATGAAAGAGTCATTTCATTCGATACAATTCAACATACTCGATTCTGCACCCTTCTCCTCACGCACCTACCCAATCTTTTCTACATAGGATCACTAATCCGACATCATTCATCGCCTACCTCACACACCCTCTCCCTGAATCGATATCTCCATCTGCTTTACTAAGAAAACATATAAACATACAGAAAGTCAGTCATTTCAGCACAGACACCTATCACGACTAAGTAAGTAGATATTAGGGCACCTAGCACCTCACATTTCGCACGCTATCAAGTCAACAAGTCCGAGAAATTTCCCGATCGTCCCCTTCCCTTCCTTTAGAGAAGATGTGATCTCAACACATAGCAATCCACGATCCATAACCTGCCGGAGAGGCGCCATGAAACGACAGATCCTAGAAGAAATGCCATGGGAAATCCACCTAGGGCAATAATCACCGATAGTAATACCCACCCCCTAAGAAGCTAGATCTGTCGAGCGAGCGAGAAGTGACTACCAAGGCAGGGAGAGCACAGTGACTCAATTCAAGAAGCTCAATCGTGTATATCCTAACCTTTACATCAGATATCGCATTCTCTACTCGAGGGATCCTATATTGTGGAGTATTTTCGTCTCGTACAAACAAACAGGCAGAAAAGCCAAGCTCTTTCATTCCCCTCCTCGGTACCTCCAACCTCTTCCGTTTCCCACCTTTATAACCCTCTCCTAACCCCTTCCTAATACTTCACTAGAACCTAGAAAGATCCCCAACCAGCACCGCGGCGCCCCCTAACATCCTCTCCCCGCTCCGCATATACTTGCTTTCTCACGCGCCGGACAATCTCCTTGCTCACTCCCAGGCGAGTTCCGTTCTTCACCAACTCACCAGGGCATGCCGGTGCACGTACCTACATACTTACAGAATCCGGGAATGTTTGTCTCGGTCTTCTCGGAACCACGGCAAGACCATTTTCGCAGATGTGTGTCGGCGTACGGGGAAACCGTAGTCGCCTATGCTGGTGGTTATTCAGCCGCATAATACTTGATTATGGTTTGTCAGTCTGTGGTGATGGAGAAGAAGAAGAAGAAGAAGAAGAAGAAAGGGGGAGGAGATGAGCGTTGATAGCGTTATCTTTTTTGAAATATAGCTCTATGGCTGGCTGGCCGGCTGCCTATGAATCTAGCAGTTTGCGAGTCGTGATTCAAGTATTTGGTTCCTATACTTTTGAGTCGCAGCCAAATAATCCATGACATCTGTAAGTTTTCCGATATTAGATGTTCTAATTTGTCTGCGTATTATGTAGAGTACAATATGCCTGTTGACTACTCGATGGATGGAAAAGGTGTGTTCTGTCCACTTCTCCTATATACCACTCGTAACTTGGAGCCGGCACCGAGATGCATAGAAGCTCTTGTATCGCACATACAAGGCTTTTGTAGATCAACACAAAACATGAATGGTAGCTCAGCTCAGCTCCATCTAGCAGCCGAGAAGTCCTGTCCAAGATCAAACCACGGGCCTCTGGACCAATCCACGTTATTCAACCAGTCAAAGCCATCGTCAATGCCACCATTATCAAATCCGACCTGCTGCTGCTGCTGCTCAAACCTACCCCCAACAGAACCGTTATCAAACCCAACCGTCGACCCATTAACACCTACACCCATACCCGCATTTTGGAATTCACCAACACCACCCATCCCATTAACCGACGCATTCCTACTTTCCTGTGAACTCGGCATCGCACTCGACGCCGTCACACCCTGCGACGACAGCGGCGGCGTCGGCCCCGGATTAAGAATCTGATCCAAAATCTTCTTAATAATTAACTTCATCCTTCCACACAACTGATAATTCCCTGCAGCCGGCTTAATCCATTCCAGAAACCCAATCAACAAACTCAAATTTTGCACAATCTCACTCCTCGGCAAAACCAACTTGGTACTATGCGGCGCCTTGACCTGTTTGAGTAACTCAACTATCAACACACCAGATGATGGAACTCCCCAACACATAAGCATCCAGTCGTAGTCGTGGTGGTGTTCGGTAAAGCGATCGCGCTGGACCCAGAGGAGGACCGTGAGTTCGAGCATTTCGCGCGCGCAGTCTACCATGCTTTGGCCGGAGAGGAAACCTTCTTTGTGGGCGAGACGTTCGAGGAGGAGGCGGTGCTCGAGCATGATTAGGCGGAGGCAGAGACGGCGCCAGAACATGCGGTCGGTACAGTTCGGTGAGCCGAGATCGGATAGCTTGAAAGCGTAGAAGGAGGGGAGGCTGCTGTAGATGGTTTGAATTCGGCCCATGAGGTAGCTGGTTTGTGTCAGTGGGTTTGTTACCTTTAGCTATAGGAGTGAAAAGGTCTAAGTATGCATACTTGATATTCTCGGCCGTGCAAATATCTTTATCCCCAAGCGACAATTCCAGGACCTCATTCAATACCTGGGAAAACATTCCATGCGCTCTCGTCGCTGTAGTGCTATAAATCTGACCCTCTTGGTTCCAGCCATTTTCATCCAGCTTGGCCACAGCTTCTTGCAGTACCTCTCCGCCTTGAATGAGAACTTCTTCGCTTAGATCAAGAGGCAGCTCGAAGCGAGTATAGCGATAGCTGAGTGCTGGCGGTCGACCAGTCAATAAAGCAGAACCTTTATCGAAACAGAAAATACTAGTGAACAATCGTTTCTTAGTCTCCGAGATGTAGGATGGCGGTCTCCCTGTGTCAATCTGTCGATGTAGTCCAAGGGCAGTACTTGAACTGACGAGATCGCCCAATTGTCGCCATACTACCAAACCTATGTAATGTTAGACACGCAACTTAAGCACTCTCAAGCCTGATAAAGCTCACTAGCATCACCACTAAGCACTGTCTGTAGGACAAAGTTCTTCGTAAGCAGCGCCACCATCGGCACATTAATCAAATCCATATAATTCGACAACGTAATGCAAGCCTGTACGCAATCCTTCATCTCCACCGCGAAATCCCGCCGATTCCTCCTCTCCCCTCTTTGCGTTGCAAAAAAGGCATCTCTCTCTGGCAGCGACAGAATCGACGTCGTCAAAGCCCCATAAACCGAACCCAAGCTTTCCCATCTGAAGTTCTGTCCACTACACGACGCCAGCCAGTCGTCGAAATCTTCAAATTCTTGTAAAGCACTCTCGGCATTCTTACACAACAATGTCGAAACATGCTCAAGATCATCTGTAACCCTTGGCTCTTTCCTAAAAGACCCTGCGAAACTCGAATTCCAGAACGAGTTCGCGAGCGCAAGCACACTATGTTTAGGACATGAACTCTCGTGACATTTCTCGAAATACCATTCTAGCAGGAATTTGCACGTATGTTCGTCTGGCATGGCATTTAGGACTTTGATGCCCAAAGCTACGCGGGGAGAACCGCAATGCTGTTTTCCAGCTAACATGAGGAAGGTCTGTGATTGTAAACTCTCATATGAGGGAACATGAAGATCGGAGTCGACTGAGATTTGAATTTCATCGTTGCCTAGGTTTTCGCGGTTTTCCATGAATACTGCTGAGAAATTCGTTGGTCCTGATGTCTATTAGTCGGATGAGACGAGATGTCTAGAAGTTGAGGCATGCAATGTCGACTATAGGTAGAAACGTACCCCCCACTGTGCGATACGTTGCGGGGGTAGCGGAGTTGGATAAATACAAATCGCTCAGACGAAGTCATCTCTTAGCAGCTCAAAGGAATGTAAGAGCATGTCTTCATCAGAAGCAAGCAATAAAGTTCAAGACATTTACGACTCGGGTACCAAAAATCATAATCTCAGACGCTGAATCAATGACCAAGAGCGAAATACACATCAGAAACGACTCACCAAAGAACCCTCCCGACTTGATAAACGGACCACTCTCAGGCGTCGGCTTAGAAACCGCATCAACACTCAACCCACCTGTCGTAGAATGACTCAAATCCCTCGGCGCAGCAGACACATCGATACTTAACCTTTCCTTCTCCCTTACACTCAAACTCCCGCTTTCCCTTTCCCTCTCACTCCCCTTCACTACAGCCCTATCCAATCCCCCTTCGCCGCTTCCAGCCGTCATCGTCGGCATCAGAACCAATCTTCTGCCCCTCCCATCCGGCACAGGCCTCGTCATAGGCGCCGTCAAATACACACATTTCGCAACGACCTTCCTCCTTCGACACCTCTCACAGACCGGCAGCGTATGGTCACAGCTGATTTTAGCCCGCCGACACGGTTCGCAGCTAGGTGGCTTCCCGTTACGGCGTCGCGGCAAAGTAGAACTCGCCGTGGGACTTAGAAGGCCGGGGCTCGACGACATGGTACCTGTCTAACGAATGGCCTGCTGTGCAGTACCCCAAAGTAGGAGTAGTAGGTAAGCAACAAGGCTCGGTCTAAGGATCCCGAAATTCAACTCTCGCGGAATTAGAGAATTATAAGCGTCTCTTTTGTATTTTTTCGTGCTCGGCAAAAGGAGTTGGGGAGAGGATGCAGGTCGTTCAGGCTGAAGAGCGGGGATCGGAATCGGCGTTCAAGTTTTCGGCGTTCTAGTCAGCAAATTGCGGACCGTGGTATCTGGCAACCAATGAGATGTAGGATACGAGGCGAGGGAAATTCGTCTCCGGCGAAGTGTAACCAACCCTGCGAAGCATAATTGACTGTTGCAATCTGAGTTTATTGTCATCGATATTTATCACGACCTTACACAAAGTATATTTCAAAGTATTCTGAAGCTTTTGATGACTTTACCGTAAGCTACAATTCACTCTTAAGAACATAGGTCTACAACGAGCTTGCAAAATCGCTTCGCCGGACACGAATTTCCCCAGCCTCGACAGAGCCCGGTCTTGAGATAGACAAGGTCGCTCCCATGCCATAGTGAAATATAATGCTGGTAGTCGAATGGAAAGTTAAGTTATGTTGCTTTGCAGCTCGTATGTTGAAGAAGAGTCCGATCATAGAGCACTGGAAGTTGAAAGTTGGGTTTGTCCTCTCTCTAGCACTTGCCATGTGAATTGACTATGCACTTTCTAGGCACAGTAAGTTCTCAAAAAAACAGCGACCTGCCTCCTTGTTTGACCGCATACCCACCGAACAGCAAGGGATGATTACCACAATTACAATCCAGTGGAAGGCAAACAGTCAGAGGAACTTTTGTATTTATCTCATCAACATGGGTATCATAACACAGACCTGCGACCAATCCCATGATATATCCCATTCTCCGCGCTAAACCATCATCACCCGGCTTCCTCGTCCCATCTATTCCCTCCTGATATCATCCCACATGTAGAAAAGACAGAAATAGTAGTGAGATAGAGAGTATCGAGTCTCGCCCATATGAATCCCGCGAAAGGTTCAAAAGCAAATTGGTATTCCTCTCTTTGACGCAAGCACGCATTCTTTAGCCTGTGTTTCTCAATTTTGTGGACGCCGCAAGCTTTTATCCCCTTCGGAAAAACGCGTCAATCGATCGCACTTTCGAGAAGAACCGTAAGGAAAAGGTAAAACAGAAAAAGCAAAAAATTCGCCGGAAATCACAAGTTGGTATTTGGGGTATTGCGCGCCAGGGTATATCCAGCCAGTGTACTTGCACAATGACTCTAGAAAATGAAGGGGAAAGATCATTTAAGAACGCGGTGGCCCAATTGGGCCTGGGTATCCTGAGGTAGAATGAGAAGTCGAGGGACGACCACTGTCGGTCGAACCTCGCATATTGTGTCTGGGTGTGACATCACCCGGATGCTGAAGTTGAGAAGGCTTATGCTCGTTGCTACCATTGCTACCGTTACTACCATTGCTTCCGCTAGGAAAGTGAATGCGGGTCGGCCAGGTGCTGCCTTCATCGTCGCCCAAGTTGACTCCGCTATCATTCCATGGATTGCGGTCAGCATTGAAGCTACGGGTCGATTCGATGGAGATCAATGAAGATTTCGAAACGTTGTTGGATCCGTTCATGAAGAAGGTGCTTGGCGACTGAGAGCTATTCTTGCGACGATCTAAGAATGAAGAGATTGAGGACATGCTACCAGGCTTGCGGAGCTTGTCAAAAATGGTGCTTCGCTCGCGAGCCACATCATCGCCAAAGGAAGTCTTGATGGGAGAGTCTGTGGATACAGGAGCTGGAGCATGCTGGAGAAGTCTCGAATCAAAGTATTGAAGAGACTCCTCAAAGGAATCGGACTTTGGTCGAGGTATGGCTCCTTTGACTACAGTAGTCTCAATACCGGCGGAGGCAAGGCTAGAGTTGAGGAAGTCGATCGCATCTCTGACTCCTCCAGCATTGTTTCGTGTAAAGGTCCAGTGTAAAGTCACAGTGGGCTTACCATCCTCGGTGAGCTCAGCCGCGTCCTGTGATGCCGAAACTCCAACGACGTATTGGGACTTGAGTTTGGAAACGAGATCGCTCTTGAACTTCTTGGATTCCAAGTATTCTGCCAATTCAGGGGTTCGAGCAAGAATTAGGTCGTGGTTGTCTGGGACTAGTCCAAGGAATGCGTCAACACATTGAGGAACCTGCCATTCTGGCCCAGAGACGGTAACATCATCACTGGCCTGTTCGGTGCTGGGGAAGATGATCTTGCAGTTCCACTTCTTCTCTAGCTCCTCAAGCTGGCTCAGACGGGCAATGAGCTGTCTATGATAGAGTCTGTCGACGCTGACAACTTGGGTTGTAAACTCAGAGTCCACTTGATCAACCATATCCAAAATCTCTGATTTGACAAGCTCCAGGTTCTGGGCATTGCGAGCTGGCGTACGGCAGATGACGTTGTCAACCTTGATATCGTCCTCCTCTCGGCCGACTCCTCCCCGATCCATGGCGTTGGAAAACTTGACAAATACAGAGTGCTTCTTCATGATTCGCTGAATGTGCTGACCTCCAATTCCAATGATACGCTTGTGGTACTGATCCGGGACGTGGAAAGAGATCGAAGCAGGCATCTCTTGCTCAACGAGCATCAACCCATTTCGCATAGCTTCATAGTTGTTACCACAGACATCGATGTTGAAATTGTACTCGTTGAAGCCATCGAAGATGATCTGGACACTGCTTTGGCCCATGATCTTGTTGATCTTTCCATTCTTCTTTCCACTGACGAATTCTTTGTGTTCATTTGCCAGTTCAATCTTGACTCGAATCTGATAAGCACATCGGGTAACAAATTTAATATCTGAAATGACCATTAGAGCGGCCTTGACGGAATCGTCAGATCCTGTGATCGTGAATGTAAGCTTGTCAAAAGCTACGTCGGCATCGGAATTTGCACAAATGTCCGAGAGCATGGTGCGAATATCAGTCGGGAGCGGCATACGCATAGCTTCGACCTGTTGAATCCACCAAGAGGCACTGTAGAATTGACCAGTCTAGCATTGTTAGCAAGAGATATTTTTGGGATTTTTGGAGATCACACACCAGAACCATGATTTCTCGAACAGTTCGCTCGACATGAAGTCCCTCCACACCTTGAATTCTGATCATGTTTCGTTGCGATGCTAGTGCCGGAAATTGTATGAAAGTACCGTTGGTCTCCATGATCTTTCGGATCTTGTCCAATCTTGTCAACAAGATACTGTCTAGCTTTGGAGCTGCAACTATAGCATCCTTCATGAATAGTCTTGTGCGAGTGACAAGTTCGTGGATTTTTTGTTTAGCCACAGCAATATTTTGTGCCGTGTCACCTGTGATGAAAATCTCCTCCGAGTTTCGTCTCTCCGCTCCGGCCGGGCAATATCTATAAACCATTGAGAATGGCGGCGGGAAGTAGATTGCAGTATTTGTGCTCGATTCGATAAGCTTGATATTCTTTCGTGAGCGGCCACAGACGACTGTGTGAAGCGACAGCTCCAGCAGGGTTCCATCTACGACGCGTCCGAGCTGGTATGGTTTTAGTCAACGCAATATGAGCTGACTTGAACGACTTACAAGTGTATCGATGAAGATTAGGATCCTGGTCTTTGCGTGCTCAGCACTCTCCATATCTCCGTAGACGGCAATTCTCCATCTCTGATCACGCCCAGCTTCTCCGCTGGCATTTTGTCCATCCGCAAGAACGAATTTGGGCCCTAGAAGGAAGATATCCACTCCACAAAAGACAGCAACAGTATCGAGATGATCGATGACGTGTACTTGAAGGGCGGCTTTGGTATCATTGAGAACAAGATCCCCGTCAATATCAATGATGGCACATCGCTGTGAACTGTCAGCATAGCTCTCAAATCACCAGGGTGGTTGCTTGAGTCTTACCAGTGCCAATGGCGTGTCATTCAGGATTGTCTCTCTGCTCTTGTGAACCAGCTCCGGGCTTCCCGAGAGGCACACATTTGTAACCTGTCCCTTTACTCTCTTTGGCTCCGACGACTTGACATGAGCTTCAATTGGTAGGGGGCCACTGGTAAGATCTTTGCAGAGTTTTCTCAATGTGGTTACATTTTGGGCGTGGACTGGGAGCTCGTGAATAGGCACGTCATCGGGCGCGTCTGAGGGATGTGTCCATCGTTCGACTGCACCCTTCGTCGCGTATAAAATATCTTCGATATTCGGTCCAGCAAGGTCTGAGGCGAATGGCACGTTGAAAGAGTAGTGTATGGGCGTATCGGCTTGGTTGGGCGAGAGGGTGGGAGAGGCACCATTCATCTTGTGCTGCTGCTGCTGGGCCTGGCCGGGCGTCATACTCATATTTGGTCGTCCCATTCCGAAATTCGGGCCCATCCCAGCTCCCCAATTCCGCATGTTTGCTAATTTATTCATGTTGAGTCGTGATTCGTGGGTCGTCGAAGTTGGCAGCGACGATGTTTTATGAGGGGATCTTTTGTCCGAGACCGAAGAACGACATGCTCTTGTAAGCTGATGAGGGCTCGCTGGCTGGGCTGGGTTGGGCTTTTAGGGGCCGAAGCGAAGGGGGGACGCGGCACTAAACCTACACACGCCTGGCTAGCCGCTATGGGGAACTGGCTCATGCTCACCTGGGCGCTCTTCACCACTATGTTCCTCACCCGGCCACGAGTGAAGTAATATATATGACTCGAATGATCACAACTATTTAGGGAGACCTAGGACAGATAGAGATTGGCCTCGGATGGTCACGTTGAGAGACAGATTCGAGTTGATCGCGAGAATTTCAAGACACTCCACAAAAAAAAACACAGAGGACTGGTAGGTTCAATGCTACTTAGTAACTTATATGTGGTGAAAGGTACAGCTGAACACTTCAAAAGCTTCACCCTTGACATGGCCTGGACGGAACTTACTTGCGTTGGACTGACTGACGACCCGCGGCAGAGCAAACAGACAGACGAAAAGAAGCCGTACAAAATTTTCAAAGCCAAGGGCGTGTATGGCTTGAGGGTGTTCGAAACAGCCAACTACGATGGTAGGAAGGGAAGCCTTGTGGATGATGGGGAAGGTGCTGGCGAGGACGTGTAACTTGTGCTGTGGCAGCTTGGATGTCAGAGTAACAGGATAGATATTGGAAACATCACAACCGAGGGCTCAGCAACAATCTTTGAAATATTGGACGACCAGTTAAGCAGAAATAGATACTAAATATCTAGTTTTGTTACCTATCGTGTGTAGGCTGTTGAAGATACCGGTAGTGGCCTAGGCATGTACACTTACACTCAGAGAACCACTTACATGCATCACAGCATCCAAGCTAGAGTCACCGAACTAAGTACACCCAACGATTAACTTCTCGATAGCCTCATTAGGATTCTTTAGTATCACAAGGTTCCTCGCTTTCAGGAAACGAAACATTCCACGGTAATGGAAGAGCCAGTATTAACTAGAATTGAAGGATTTTACGGAGTACCTAGTCTTGGCCAAATGGACCGACCACCGTCATGGATATAAGGATGATGGAAGCAAGAAGAACAATACCAGAACCAAGTTCTAGAGCAGCACTGCAGGTAGAGAAGCACACTCAGCAGCCAATAGCATTTTGCATACAACCAGCCATACTGCAGTCAGCCCAGAAATGCAACTAATGCCATGAATCAGTCAATCCGTTCGTTACCTATCGGCACAAAAGTGCCGTACCAAATCAAATACACCTACCTACCTATCTTTACATACCGATTCACAGGATGTTTTCTTTGGATTCCTAGCTTCCCTTTCGTCAAGCATGAGAAAATCATACTATGCATAGAACTTCGACGGCCTGAGGCCCAAGAATCAACTACGGTAAAGCCTTCCCATCTACCTGTCGTTCGTGCACATAGCGTTCCCCATCCCATCTCACATCTACCTGCTTGTAGACTACCGCGCACCACAACCTCCGACCCGTCCGAGGAATTTGTGTCTAGCTCGTGCATTTCCAATCCTGATGGTACCTGTACATCATCATGAAAGGCTCCTTACATTTACCTTTCAAGATGAAAATCCATCAAGATCAATCCAATGGAGAGGTCAATCTTCAAACAAAGAATACTAGGTAATTCAGCCTCCTCCCCTCCTCTCCATTCCGTCTTCTTCTCTGCCCAGATCAGATCTGTGCCGCTGATCCTCAGGCTCAACTGACTCAACCCAATCCAAGAAAATCCCAACCAGGTCCAGCCAGGTCCCGAAAGCATGTTTTTAAGAATGGAAGGAACATGGAGAAAGATCGACAGCTAAGCTATGAAACTTGGCGTGTCCTATCCACTGGTGACTGCCAATTGTGATGACTTCATTGACGACGGCACGAGTAGAGGTGTGACAAGGAACAATTATAACAATTGCAAAATTAGCTACCTAGGTGTGATCAGATTGTTGTAGCACTGCGCCGCTTTGCGGTATCGGTTTCGCTACTCTGGGATCAAGTAATGGACATCAGGTACCGAGCTTCCAGGATTGACAGAGAGGACGTTGTGTGGTGTCTAATCCACGTGATATATTGCTCCTGGAAATGTTGCGCCTTCTATTCTGCTGAGAGATAGAAGTGAATTCTAACAACTTAGATCAGAAAAGATAGACGCAAAGTAGTGGATAGACACACAAATAAAAAAAATCATTTGTTTCATAGTTTCCAGTGGATATTGTTTTCCACATCGTGCTTAACTACTTTATACAACCAACAGCATCCAGAATCAGGGTTATCCCCATCCACAACCTTACCCCAGTCAATGGTGCCCTAGTTCGGCATCACTGTGATTTCCATCCGTTCTATCTGTACACCTCCCTCCTCGCATCATCTGTATAAACCATCACTGAAGACTCTCTTGCCCTAGGCCGCTCAATAAATGCCACTTCAGCCGGCTGTCTCGAAATTGGCTCATCGTAATATCTGGCACCTTCTGGAAGGAATGCTGGCTCTCTGCGAAGAGGCGGCTCCATTGGCCGCACACTCATCGGCCTAACACTGTATCCCCGTTGTGCTTGAGGGATGCCTACAAGAGGAGTGTCCATGGGTCGGACGCTATACTCTCGCTGTGATTGTGGTACCATCTCTCTTCGCACCTCAGACTGAGCACCTGTAGCATACTCCCGTGGTAGTCCTTCGGGATGAACACTCTGAATTCTTGCGTACTCCCGAGGAATCTCATATCTTACAGGCTCTGGAAACACACTTGCTGCTCTCGGAATGTATTCTCGCCGTGGGGCGATTTCGGGCGTTAATTGACGGCTTCTAATCTGAATGTACTCCTCACCGGGTGGTCCCATGGGCGTTGGGCGGACAGAATATTCTCGTTGCCGGTATTGTCGAAAATCTGGCTGCGGACCACTCGCATATTCGGGTTGGGTAACGACGCGGCGTGGAACAGCTACTGGCGGGGATGCTCTTCTGTAGACAACCCCATCTTCCTCAAACTCTGCTGGATTACGGCTGGATACTGCTCTGGTTGGAGCTCGCTCATAGATGATCTCGGGTTCCCGGTATCTGACAGAAGCTGGCGGCTGAGGCTCATAATACTTGCGACCAAATTCATCAATAACGATTCGCATACTTTGGCTTGGAGGTGCCATTGGTATGGGGGATCTTCTCTCGCGAAAGACAGGGGATCTCGATCGTTCACGATCTACATCGGGACGCACACTCGCTCTTACGACTGGCTCTCTATAATATCGAGGCTCGTCGTAGGCCCGTCGTTCCACAATTGCATGAGATGCTGCTCTGACTTGGCGAACTTCGCCTGGAGCATAAGGAAGAGCGAAAATAGGAGATTGGGGTCTTCTTTCATACTGCCCATCGGCGACACGACGATACCCAACTTCTGGTTCTCGCTCAACACGTCTATACTCAGGCTCTATACGGCGGTGATCGGGCTCGTAGCGGGCGTCCTCACGCTCAACTATGCGAGGGGCACGTACTTCTCTGTAGTGCTGCTCGGGAATGCGTTCTTGGACTGCTTCAATCTGTTCATCCTCTGGCTCATCGTAGTTAAGCTCAGCCGCATACTGACCCGATTTTCGTTGTCTCTTCGGTGGTCTAGGTAAGGGGGCTACTGCTGTGTATGGCGAAGGCGAGTGAGGCTCAGGTTTGATATAGGGAGATTCAGGTGTACCAGCTGTCTCCTTACCCCTTCTCTTACGCTTCTTTTCCTTCTTTTCCTTCCTCCTTTCTGAGGTCTTTTTGCCTTTCGGTGAGCTGTCTGTACTTGAGATTCCAGTCGCTTGATTGCGGAGCGTGGAGACTTGAACAGGTTGTATTCCATCAGAAATAGCTCGCTCCCGAAGAATGGGGGGATCCCTGGCTGTGGCCAGTGGGGATACTCGAGCAGGTTGGGGAGCAAGTGGAGACAAGTTGTGAACACGAAGTAATGGCGATGCGGGAGTGTTGTCAAAGGCTCGCTTCAATAGATCGCGGGTAGTTGTCTGCATGCGAGTCAAATTAGCGGAATCTTCAAGATGCAAGAGATGCTGTGGGTAGTCTGGCCAGAAGCCATTTGAGGGATAGCTAACGTTGACAGTTCCCTGAGCATGAGTAGATATGACTTCGCACGAAGAACTACTAGACTCAGAATTTCCTAGCTCTATGCGTTGAATTTTCGGCTGTAAAGTACTGTTCTGCGGCTGTGAGTGCTGCAACTGCTCAAGAGGTTGCTTAGCTAGATTGTTATCATTGTGTAGCGATGTACCAGTCATGATGACTTCTGAGTTCTCGACCTGGTTTTGTGAGGACTGATCCTTATGAGGACGCTGGCCAAATGAGGGAGCGCCTTGCAACTGCGACTCGGCTGTGCTTTTACGGGCCACTACAGGACTAGGAAGCTCCGGTGTATCATGCTGACTGGAATAGAAAGTGTTCTCATCAAAAGAGTCACTAGCAGCAGCAGATGGTTCAACTTCTGGGGCAGTAGAAGGGTGAGCAATAGCAAGCGCCTGTGACAGCACCTTGGAGATATCAAAATTGGGCAGAGACTCCGACGTTTGGAGCATGGCTTTCGTCGCAATACGCTGAGTCTCGATTTGCGCCCGCAGACCTCTTTCCAGCCTCTGCCGTTGTAGTTGTAACTCAGCCTTTATCAAATCGTCGGATTTCTCCAATAGAATTGGATTGATCTCTGATTGCGAAGACATCTGCGAGTGCCCGCCGCCTGCAAGTCGCGTAGTGTTGGGTGATTTGTTGAGAACATTTGTCGAGTCTCCTGCGCGTGAGCCAGAAAATGTGCGCGACGCCGGCGATGTCAAATTCGGTCGAGGCGTTGTCGAGATGGGCGAGGACAGACCTCGGGAATTTTGCTTGCCAGTAAGGTGAGCAGGAATTTTTATGCGAGGATGCGAGCCCGCCATTACAGCATCCCGAAACTGTACAATTCTTTCATACTCCAATATCTCACGAAGTTCCTCTGCGGTCAAAGATGCTCCGTTCGTCAGCGCAGGCGCAACAGCCACAGCACCCTGTGCCATCATAGCAAGCAGCAATCAATCGCAAAGTTAGTCAATAGGGCTAAGAATATTAAGATGAACGAATAACGAGCCGCAAGTACGGATAGGACAAGAGAAGCAATGCTACAATGAAAAGATCTTGGATTCGAACAAGCTGTCGTGATTGTTGATGGCACTGTGTAAGGAGGATTGTCTCAGAGGATGTTAAATGATCATGGAGGGAAGGGGCTGGACTTGGGTCGCACTACCCGACGGATCCAGTCACGACGGCCGATGCCCATGTCTTCCAGATGACTAGGGTGATTGGATCAACAAAGGTGGGTTAGTACTCTCACTAGCAACAATCAATCTTATGGACAATTGCCATTGCTTGCCTGCTTGCGCTTTGTGAAGCAAGTTTGTGACTGCTCATATGTTACAATTATCTCGTGCAACTTTCCGACCTCTCATAAGAAAGCCTTTCTCTCAATTGTTCCTCTGCCACAACCAACAAAGGTTCGTATGTAGGACATCAGCTAGAATGGCAGCAAACCGACCAGTCTTCTTCTTTGACATTGACAATTGTGTAAGTTAATATCTGAAGAATTAGTCAAGACTGATACTTCGGACTAATAATTTTACCTGATAGCTCTATCCCAAAAGTATGCCTCTCTAAAAATGTCCTACCTACAGAGTATACATTGACCGTTGGTAGGCAAAAAGGTCCATGACCACATGTCTCGATTGATCGACGAGTACTTTATGAAGCACCTCTCACTCACCCAAGAAGACGCCTACAAACTTCACCAAGAATACTACAAAAACTACGGTCTCGCCATCGAAGGGCTAACTCGCCACCACAAAATTGATCCTCTAGAATACAACCGCCAAGTGGACGATGCTATTCCTCTCGAAGATATCCTCACCAAGGATCCAGCTCTGCGGAAACTACTCCAAGATATCGACACCACCAAAGTCAAGCCTTGGCTGTTTACTAACGCTTATATTACGCATGGTAAACGTGTTGTGAGGATCCTGGGAGTGGATGATCTGTTTGAGGGTATCACGTTCTGTGACTATGGAATGAATCCTATTATTTGCAAACCACGCGAGGAAATGTATGTCAAGGGTATGAAAGAAGCGGGAGTTGCTGATTTCAAAGATTGCTACTTTGTTGGTAAGTGATTGCTTCGGACTGAAGTTTGTAATACTACTAAGATGTCTAGACGACTCCGAGCTGAACTGTAGAGAGGCCGAGAGACTTGGTTGGTCCGCTGTACATCTGGTTGAAGCAGGTGACCCTCTGCCTGCTGTAAAACCATGCAAGAATCAGATCAGAAGTTTGGAGGAGCTCAAGACCGTCTTTCCGCAATTCTTCAAGACCTCGTAAAGTGAGGGCTTGCCAGTTTGTGCTTCTGAATTTTGCTGTTGGCACTGTTGTGCTGGGAGCTCGTCATAGCTGCAGATGTCACCCAATGGGCCGAGGACATACAAATGCGGCTATGAGATATTAGAAGCTTCCCTAATTTCACATGCGGAGACGTGATGGGAAAAGATACCGCATAGATAGCATTAAAATCTGCACACCGACGATAATACATGATACTTCAAATACAGGGAAATGACCTCCTAAGAATGCGACGCCTCTTTCCACTCCCCCGGGTATTCCCAAAATCCAACCGAATCCCAAACCCAGAAAACGCCAGATTCGCAAGAACACTTCTCAAGGCCTCTTGACATCCCTAATGACAGCTTCCAACCTCTCCAACGTCTCCTTATTCTCCTTCAGCGCAACCTTATGTATCTCATCCTGTTCCTTAATCTCCTTCTCCAGTTGCCGAATCATGCGTTCCTGATCCTTCTCGCTATTTTCTAGACCCGGCAACAATGAGATAAGTAATTCGATTTGCTGTTCCTTAAGAATCAGGTCTTGCGCGAGCTCTTTCTGCGCGGCTTTGAATACGTCGGCTGGGTATGGGTTCACTGAGAAAGGGTTTAGTCTGATAGCTGAGAATTGAAATAGAGAGGGGAGAGAACCGTCGGCTTCGTTCCCGACTGGATCGCCAGCGTTCTTTGCTTCTTGTCGTACGGTGTCGTTTGGGCCGAGAGTTGAGTAGTCGTGGTGTTTGTGGACGTAGAAGAGGGATGCGACGAATTGATTTGCAAGCTTCTGGCGGTCAGCTACATGCTTTCAATGAAAGGATCGCGGAGCATACCTGGTCAACAGCATCCTGAAGTTGGGTCAATCGGTCTGTCATTGCGGCGAATATTTGTCAGATTACATTTTCCGATGTTTGACGAGGCTGAAGCTTTTTGGATCGATGGAAGCCAGCGGAGCTCGGAACCTGGAAGAGGACCAAGCGCAAAGCCAATCATTGCGAGCATCATTTCGAACTAGTATTTCCTTAGCTCAGCCTAGGTATGATTCAATTCAGACGTCAACTTGATTTTGAAATTTACAAGTCACAAGAACACTTGCTATTCAAAGACTGGCGAAGCTTCCTGGAGTGACTTCAATTGCTTCGCCCTATCCTAGTGTGGTAGAGAACTTCAAACACCAAATCATGCGGATGTCATCGGTAACACTATTTAATTTGATTACACAATATCAACAAACACCTCAACCACCCACCCGTCTACATGCTTGCAGCACGCACTCATCAGTTCATCCGTTCTGCACAGCAACATCTATGCAGGAACTACACAAACGCTGCTGCACCGACACCAGACCCAACCTATTCTGAATCACAAAGTCCACACCACCATGATCTCCTCAGCTTTCTAGAATATGCATCCCGAACGTCCATGGACGCCAAAAGCACCACTTATGTAGGAACCCACTACGAGTACACCACTCAAATAGCGCTAGAAAGGCTAGGAATGTCTCTCAAACGGATTGGCGGCAAATCAGACTATGGGATCGATCTCCTGGGAACATGGTCCCTCCCGTCAGTAAACGAACCCTTGAAGGTGCTTATTCAATGCAAAGCCTTTGCACGCAAGATTGAGCCCGCTCAAGCGAGAGAGCTAGAAGGCGCGTTTGTTGGTGCTCCGATGGGCTGGAGAGGAGCTGGTGTGTTGGGCTTGCTTGTGAGCCAGAAGGCCGCTACGAAAGGTGTGCGAGAGGCTCTGGGCAGGAGTCGCTGGCCGATGGGTTATGTGCTCTGCACCCCCGAGGGCAAGATCTTGCAGATGGTATGGAATAGGAAAGCGGAGCAGGAGGGACTGGCCGGTGTTGCTGTGGGATTAAAGTATGCCGGTGGTGACGCCACTCAAAAAGAGGTTGTGTTGACCTGGAAGGGAGAAGCTATCAATGGCTGATTCAAACTTGCTTGATTGCGAGGACTCGACGGATCTTCATCATCTTGTTTCGTGTGTCCAGCACAGTAAGTGTCACCAATTGCATCTGGGGTCATCTACCAGCTTGCTTCTAAGAAGAACGGATGACACCAAACCTTGGGACGCTATCGACCGAGAGCATTCATTTGTGCATATACCCACCAAACTCCACGGCCAAGCTGCTGCATCAATTCAATCTCGCAACGTCCGATATCTCATCTTTTAAGAACGACACAACTCCACGATACTCACCATGTGCCATCAACTTATCCATATGTTCAAGTGTGCACACCAGAGAGAGCCCACCATCGTACGATGCAAAGCACCTGATAGCGACTGTGAGACACCGTTCTTGGAGCCAAGGATGAAGAGCGTGAAGAGATCGTGTGAGGCATGTCTATTTAAGCGTTCCATCCCTGGAAGCTTTGCTAACCTCAGTTAGCGATGTGCTCAAGCAGCAGCAAAGAGACGAGCTGAGAAAGCCCAGGCTGAACGAGCCGCTAGAGCTACCAAGACTGTTGACGAAGGATACTGGTCTTGAATTTTATGAAGGATCGTATTGAGTATGCGATGATCAAATGGGGCGAAGTGGATTACTGGCGCTTTTGCATTCTTGAATCAGCTAAAAGCCATCGGAAGGGGTATATTTGGACTTCGGCAAACCAGATATTAGGAAAGGAAATCGTGGAGTCTTGGGTGGATCGCGAAAATTCTCGATGCGGCTACGAGAAGACCGGGTTTGCGTTCGCTATTCAAGGTCCCGGGTACTGGGAAGCTGTCTCGTTGATCATATATGGAGCTCAAATTGCAATGGGAATTTGAGAGATCAAGTTGTCATTATTGCAAGCAATATCAATCAATCATGGAGTCTAAAGCCCCTGGTATCTCCCCGTCCTGTTACACCTGAGCTATATGATCCCTCAATCTATCATCATTTTTGATTACATTCGCAGATATCCCGAGCAAAGAGAACAAGCCAGCAAGCGCGATTAACCCCCTCATCGATGACCCATCCACACAGCCAGACCACATCAATTCATCATTCCCTACCTCTCCAGCGCCCACTCCTCCGCCAAAGCCAGCTTCTCCTCCAGTGCCTTATCCTCCTTCCTCGCCAAAAACCACCTCAACTTGCCCATCACCTCACACCTTTTGACCTGATTCCAGAAACTAAGATTCTGCCCACAATTCACGCATGTACAACAGGCAAAGAACTCCTCCTTGACTATCTCGCACTTGCACGGCGAATCCAGTGCCTTGGGAGTCAGGAGCCCTCTCTCCATGGCGACGAAATCTTTCTCGAACGTGATAGGCACTTGCATAACGCAGCGACCGCTGGATCCTTCGATAAATTGCTCGAAGCGCAGGCAATCGGAGGTGCGGGTATAGGTTTGGAGGACGGAACGGTAAGCGTTGATTTTAGCGTGGCAGGAGGGACAGTTGTAGTGGCCGACGAAACCTTCAGTGATATAGCCATCGACTCCCCTGTGGTAGACACAATTAGTGGTTGATCACATGGAGTCGGCGCAAGAGAAGGAAGATCAGAATCGGTATTATTAAGCTCTGCTCGAAGGTGAGCTAATCGACAATAAGGACATTGAAATTACATAACTATTCGGAAGTGTCTTATGGAACAAAGGGAGTGCTTTTTGAGCGAAGGAATACCTACTTCTCGAGCCATTTATTGTTCTCGATGAAGTTGAACTTGGCAGGCTCAGTCTTGCCAAGATGCAGCATCGCGCAGACTCGTCGGAAGAAAGGCATCTGGGGTGAAAAAATAATGCCGGATATATGAAGTGGGACTTTTCGTTGAATAGAAAAGACGGTTCAGTGTCGTGAGGCGGCCTGCTCAGTGCGGGGTGACAGTGAATCTCGTGAGGCTGAGATCGTGTGGTATTGCAGCTGTCAAAATGTCTGTCTGTCTTGCTTGTGCAGATAATCTGTTTGAAGTAAGTTGCTGACCGAAGACGACAGAGATTGATTGTAGGAGGTTAGGATAGTCTACCTGTTACACGGCGTTGGTGTGATGTCAATCACGAGTGTGATGAAAGACAAGAAAGGAATACGGAACAAAGAGATGTACCCGCGACCAAAATCAACGAAGTGGGCAAGGTTACAATATCCAAGTGAGGCTGACGGACAAGGCACTTACTGTACAGTGTGAGTGCTGGCACCTGATGAGTCCCTTTTTGGACGCGCCCGCATTCCTTTCATCACGCCAATCAGATCAAAGTTGGTTTTTCTGTTACTATATCTGATTACACTAACTTTCATGCCTACAGGTACCTGGCTACGATTGGATAGGATTCATTCTACCTGCTTTGCGAGAAGTCAATAAAGTCAATACAACAAAAAAGGCAAGAAAGGCGTCAGAGATCGCCGAACAAAATTCTTGCAAGGCTTTTTTCTTTTTTGTTTTTGATACTCTCAAGCCTGTGCAACGTGAAAACCAATTCGCCCTTATCACAAGCTGTATCCTTCTTTCCCTCCTTTGCTTGCCCATCATCCCTCCCCTTCAATACATCCATCTGATAGCGAAACTTGTACTTGCCGCAGCTTGTACAGTCGAACCAAGCAAGCGGATAAGTATCCAGCGGCGTGTACGCATCCAAGTCTTTGCTTCTCCCCTTCGCAGAGCGCTTGTATCCTTTCCCCCTCAGATCCTCAATCTTGGGCGTGATATCAACGGCCACGTCTACCCAAACACCATCCTTGGCCTCTTGTCGGAAAATGACCATCTCTTTCCCCATACGCCCGCCAACGCCCGGTAATGCTTGTTGGATAATCTCAGGAGTATTTCGGCATTGTTCGTTGGGACACACGGGTCTGTTTTCACATAGACGTGCGGCCCTCAGCGTTGGACAGTAGTTGTCTTTCCCTTCTGACTTCGAAGTGCCCAGGGAGATCCCTGCTATTGGTTCTTTACTCGGATCAATAACAGTGACGCTCCCAACCCTGACCTCTGTCTCCGAAGGATGGTTGGCTTCCCTAGCGATGTCTTCCACCATCTCAATCTTGTACTCATACATAGGGGCCAGCTCCACTGAATGTTGCACCGCCTTCATTTGTGTGCTCAAGACCTCGTTACCTCGGTCTTGAAGCAGTGATTTCTCGTCGTCGTATTTCTCGTTGCGAGCTTCATTGTAAATGTGCTTCTCGTTCAGGGTTCGATCCTCCGAGAACAGTGGCGTGGGGCTAAGCAGTGGACATGTCGTTGGACGACTTAAGGTAGGAAGTTTGAGATCAGAACAATAATGGAATGATTTCTTCAAAGCTTCATGAGAAGAGTGATATACATATGCGAGAGCCATGATTAAAACGAATGTGGACCCGCGCCAACGCAGATTAACTAACAAGAATGTAATGAAGAAGTTAAAAGAAGTAGGATTCTATGTTGTTCCTCGACTTGAAATCGTTCTTTCGATGAGACGTAGGGTACTTATACTCATCTCATCGGTTAGATGACTTATATTCGGGTACGTCTTCTCCAAGCTTCGATGCTATTGATATAGGTAGAGCAGGCTTGGCGTAAGACTAGACTGCGTAGCTTAGACATGTGATGCAATGGTGAACCGAAATAATTGAAATCTGCTTGATGCGCTTCATTCCTGTTGGCTGTATTAGCCGTAGGTCGAGACCAGAGAGCCACAAGTTCATGTATAGGTGAGGACAAAGATTGTCGATGGACAGGACAGAAAAGCTGACTGCTTTTTGATAAGCGGAAGACAGGAATCAAGAAAAGTGATACTCACATACTCTAAGACAAGAATATATGAATGAGAGAAAGATTTCGTCTCTGCTGGATAAACTTGAGCTGATTTGGGTTTTGTGAGGTGTGGCACTTACACCTTCGGTGAAGATGCGTCCGAGCGCCTGTTCCTTCGATGTGACCATGGCTCTGACTGTTCACATCCAGTGGCTAGTGTCACTAATTGTTGGTAATTGTATATTCATGTAGCTACCGAGTGAGTAGATTTGAGCACGTAACATGGTCTGGTCCCTGAACGCCCCTTGGAGCTACCTCTTTTGACCGACTGTAGTCCATTGGCATATACAACCGACGGATAGCCAAAATAATATAAGGCTATAGTCGCAGCGGGTTTTTGTGGGGTAGACCAGAGCTAGGTCGTTGATTAAAAGTCTGCTCGACCTCAATTGATGGAGAATAAGAGATTCTGGACTCATAGTAAGGCTCTGTTTGTGGTTTATTTTCCTTCCCGGGCTGCCGGGCTAGTCTTCACCAGATCTTCAAAATGACGGGATAGCTCAAAAGATAAGTGGCCCAGGATGAAAATCATTTCCACGCAAGATAAACTTCATCTTTAACATCATAAAAACAAAAATCTACGTCAGGTCAAGTCCACTCGGACATGTGGAGAAGCTGGGAAGAAGAGGCGGCATATTCTGACAACAAAAACGCGCAGTGTCCGACAGAACCCAGTGGACCGACTGACAAGATACACATGTACGACGGAATCTGGGTCATAAATAATACAGAACCAACACGACGGCTAGGAAGAGTGATGAATGCTGAGCAATCAGCATAATAATTCCTGACTGGCCCATTGATCCTTGCATACAAACTCCAATTCTTACATCGACGATCACATTCTAGATCGATGATGACACGATATTTGTCCGCAGTGTTGTGATATAAATAGCTGCCACGTAGAGAACCGTCACAGAACAATCCCTCGTTGATTCCACTTCTAGACCGCAATTAGGCTGGAATCATTCAACGGCTACTCGGTTAGCATGCCACTTCCTGTAAGTTAGGCTTATTGGGTAGCCTTATCTAAAGACTAAGTATAGCCAAATCCTACCAGTAAGCACGTCTATTCTTTCCGATGACCGGGCTATTGCGCGAAAGTGAGTTAACAAAGGCTAGTCGGATTGTAGGTCAAATGCACTAGAAAAACGTGAGGGATCAGGACAAAGCAAGGATGTTTGGGGTATAAATAGAGCCCAGTACGTCCATATATAGGGGTACAGCGAAACTAAGAAATCCGAAGGGAAACTGCACAGCAACCCCCAGAATGAACATTGAAACTGGAGGCAAGGATCATGGTAAAGCAAGTACCAGATCTCCTGACGATGTAAGGGTACAGGGGAAATAGCAGCTCAACACGAATACGAGAATACAACGCTTACATAGAGCATCGGAACGAAGACAGAAAGAGCTTACAGCAAAACAGACGTCAGATCTCATGGCGCCAAGCCTAATAAAAGCCTTCCCCCCGAACACAATATACAATCACACAGTTGCGACGCATTCGAATCGTCTACTCAACCAACTTCATATCTCATGAGCCAGCCGGGGAGGATGAAGCCCCCAAGGACGCTCTGCAATCACAACATTTCGCCGCATTCGACTCGCCTACTCCACAAGCTTCATCTGCTCAGCAAAAAAGCTCGCCTCCTTCCTCATCTCTTCCTTCGACCTCTCATGTCTATCCTCATCCTTCAGCTGGGGAAATTTCCCTTGCGTCTCTGGCCTCCTCTCCCTGTCAAACAGCTTTCCCCCAACATTCCCCTCCTCACCCTGCAACCTTAGATAGAAGGTATCCCCCTCAGTATTTCCCTTCTCCCTAGGTATAATATGACAGTGGAAATGCTGAACCGTCTAATCAAGACCTCAGTATGGCAAAATGACAAAATTCACATGACGGAATCAAGAACTCGACTTCGATCTCGATCCGATCTCACCAAGTGACTAAGAGCGGAATTTACGAACCTGTCCACTTCCAACGCCATTCTGAATAGCGATATTAGCATCCGGCGTCCCATAGGTTAGCGATAACATCCTTTGAACTTTCTGGACCGTGGCGAAGACGTCTGTGACTTCAGCCGGAGAAAGCTCGCTTAAGTATTGGATTTGACGGAAGGGTATTATGAGAACATGACCCGGGAGGATGGGCTTGATGTTCACGAGGGCGTAACAGAGTGATGTTTTGTAGAAGACCTGGGGAGATTGTCAGATGTGAGTTGAAGACACATGTGCGTGTGTCCAAAGGGGGGGGTCCTACTTCGTTAGTTACTTCGTATGGACCAAAGTGGATGGGAGATTGTGAAGTCATGCTTCTGATCGAGATCTTCGGGAAGAGGATGAGGCGTGGACGAAGCAAAGATCGCGAGATCATACCACCGATATTCAGGTTGGAAAGCTGGCCTTGTCAAATTGGGCGATGTGAAGGTGTGCGAGATTCAGTAAGTTAAGTTGATCCGAGTTGTATTGGAGATAGAGTAATTGAAGTGGGGAGATGGCGAGGATGTGATATCTACAAGTATGCCTCGATATCAAGGCATCACACACCTAAATTAGCTCTGTTACTGTTAGAAAACATGCCTCCCCTCCTTCCAGATCCCAGAACATTTGGTAAATTTACTCCTTCGTGTAGAAAATTTCCGCAGAAACTTCCACATCTCATACATTTATTTTACTATCGTCTTTACTCTCGACTCACAATTTCCTTTTACCTTCCTATCGGGCATATCACTTCCATGGCACCACTTCACATTGTCAACAGTCTTCTGTTTTGGAAATCAAATTATTGAGCTAGAGCCCTGCAGCTCCAGTCTAGTCACGACGCCCACGTCTCATGATTCTGGTTCCTCTTGAAAGCCTTTCGCTGCACATATTTCGAAGAAAGCTTGAGGTATCAAAGGAAACGCCAAGCCCGAGCCACTGAGTATTCTTCCTTTATTATCGTACAGTCATCAAGAAAGACCTTTTCTGCACTTTGCAAACGCCAATGGAACTTTCGAGCCAAAGTCCTCGTAGCTAGGCATGAAGATCGACCATTTCGTCGATGAAGGACCCATCTCTTCGGCACCATAATACATGTTGCAAACACAAACCTAGCAACAGCACCGTCCATTCAGTCTTCTGAGGCTTGTACACCCTCTTCTGGAATTTCAGGAGTCGGTGGCATCGATGGAGAAATCGTTGATGGTGAGATCATTGATGGGGCCTTGTGACTGAGAAGTGCCGAGAAGAAGTTAGACCCGAAACTGCTAGTCTGGCGGTGGAAAGAGAGAGGTGGTGGACGTGAATGCCGACGGATGGTAGACATCATCATCATGCCGGTGTCATCGTCGTCCCGGTGGTCGTTATCAAGATCATGATCGGGAAAGTCCTCGAAGCTGAAAGCCGATCTGATAGGAATGTCGAGAGTTGACATTGGACCTCGGTGAATCCACATAGCTTCCAGGATCATTCTCTCTTCATTTCTAGGGATCTTGCCTTCTTCGATTTCATGCGCCTTCTGTCCGTTGCTCGCCCGACCAATGCCGACAGAGTGGAGGCTGATTTGAGAGGTACAGGCCTTGGGAGTTATGCTTTCTCTGATCATATCTAGAGCAATAGCCTTGTCTGCGGAAAGTCAGCATTATCTTTCAAGAATACATTGAGATCAAATAAGATCTCAATTTCAGCAAGACCTGGAGTCCAAACTCCTTGGTCAAAGTTCTATGATTCTTCATCGAGCATGATTTAACATACCTTTTTGGCCGACCCGATGCATGTGAACATCGACGAAGTTCCGAAGTTCGTTCAATGTCTCCATAGCAATTTCCATGGTTTCATGATTAGTGTACTTATTGTGGGCGTATCGGGCTTCTCCAAGTGGGTTTTCATCATGGCAATTGTAACAGTCTTTTTCAGCTCGAGGCGCATTTGGACCCGATCTACATCTCCACCATCCGCCTCTCGTCAAGCCAAGTGTTTTCCAGACTGGGTGTTCAGTATGATATACCTTGTTCCACTTTGGAAACCGTAGGGTATGACCCCTCTCCAGACTCTCCAACCTATAGATGTCGTTGAAGAAGTCCGTAAAGGTAAGCCAAGGATTCTCACACCTCTCTGCTGGAAACCAATCAGGAAGGTAAGAGCCACACAAGTCTCGCTCTCCAAGAGAACAGAGCCATCCTGAAGGTATATGGTGAATTCCACACTTCCCGCAGAGCATATTCGTGGTATCTGGCGAGTATTGTTGCTTGGAATTTGCACTACTGCCGCAATCCGATGGCACATCATACGGATCGACCCAGTGTTCCTCGCTACCAGGCTCCTTGGTAGGCAAAGGCGGGACAAGTGATTGCGGTTGTGTTGTAGACGTAGGCTTGGGTTTGAGAAGAGAGTCTTTCAAGGCTTTAATACAGCTCCGTGCTACGAATGTGGGATTAGCCAGCTCTTCTTTGAGTTCAAACTTTGGATCATGCGCAGTAGATGTAAGAATGTAGCCGCTGTTCGATAAAGGAGGATAGGTTCTGAAGGGTTCGGAGAGAGCTTTGGGTTGAGGGATTTCCTTAATACGCTTAAACCCTCCTTGCATTACTTTGCAGCCTCCAGAAAAGTATTCAACGTAGTCATCAGAACCACGCCGTGAAATGTTGGAGCTCCCACAGACACCGGTTGGAGCAGAGTAGCTTGTAATTGATGGTGCCACATTCTCTTGGTATGAAGATGGCTGAAACTCGGAGTCCGTAGGTGTAACCTCTTCTCGATCTGTGCTGCTCTCGCTGTTGCATTCAGTGACCTCGACTGTGGTAACTGTTTCTGGATTAGCAGTGACACACTGTATGACGAGGGGGCTCACGTGGATATTTATCTTTGCAATTGTGATCATCGCGTACGCTAGGACCGTCGTGCAGAGAGATGGCAGCAGTGACACAAGGGGATGGTGGTCCTGATGATTTTTGGTCGTTGGACGTCGCTTTGTTTGCGTTCACTGAGCGGCGCATGGAGTTCCAAGCAGGTATACCACCCTCATCGTCCTGATCATCCTGATCCGTCGAGCGACTCTTGTCAACCTCATCGTCGCTATTCTCGAAAACATCTTCGTGGTGTTGGAGCATCATCTTATGGAGCAATCTGCGATTGTTTTTGGAGCCTATAGCACGCGTCGACAAGGCGTCGTGATTGTGACTACTAACTTCGATTTCGAATGTATCTCCAGAGGTCATGATTCTGAGTCTGTGGAAGGCGATGTGGATATGGATGGATTTTCTGAAGGAGAGGGAGAATTTACACACAGGGAAAGTGGCAGTGGTAGCGCAATCGTTCCGTCCAAAATCAAAGTGAAGGTTATCGCCTTATGACTGCCAGCAGACGCGTCGACTCCCCTGAGGTAAATGACCTGCCTGATTTCGAAGCTGGAACCACCTAACTCTTTCGATAACGATAACAGTTTAAGCCAACGTGTGATCGTTATTGCCAGTTTCGAAAAACTATATCTCTAGTTATACCTAGTGGTAATAACGTATTTCAGACGACGTTGTAGGAGATTATAGGAGAGAAAGAAATTTCACCTTTCGAAGACTATCGCTTATGCTGGATAAATGCTGCGTTGTTGGGGAAATAAAAGTAGTTGAACTACCTTATTTAGTCAGACAGCGTTTAGCGACCGAATGAGCCTAGCCTAGTTATCTCTGATTCGCAGAACACATTGAACTGCAGTAGGTAGGTTCTTGACTGGCGTCAATCAATACCTATAGGAGTCTGTAGTTGTTCAGTGATTTAGGTTTGTAATTACTTTCAAGGTTTGATCCTAGGACACGTCCAGGGCTTTCAAACATATATGAAAGCAGCCAGTTACCTGAAACAGCTTCCCTCTTTACTGAGCCAGAGACATCTTTAAGCCCACAAGAACGCCGCTGCACATACCTTGAGAACAAAGATCGTGTTATACCCTTTGGACCTAGAAACCAGCGTAGAGGAGCTTTGCGATTGCAAAACATCCTCTCTGTACTTAAAGGAATGTGGTAAAGAGAATATTCAAAGGGGGTTGGAAGAGGGTGATGTAAGTAATTGGCTACCACTCTGACAGCCTCAACACAATAAGGCGCCGGTTGTTGATGTCGGTAATGATAGGCCTTGAAAGTTCATAAGATATCAATCGAAAGCTTGGGATATATGCCAAACTTCGGGAGATATTCGGTTTCTTTACACAAGCTTCTTCCCATATGATATACAAGAAAATCTGGATCGTAACGAGACATAATGAGAGATAGGTATACATACATAATTCCTATATCCTTCATGTTGTTACAGGACCAACACTGACATGCTCACGTTCCCTCAAATCCTTCTCCAGCTCTATTTTGAGCTTCACCCTCTCTACCCTCCGCTTATCTGCCTCATAGCTAGCGAACCTCCCGCGGGCGCCGTGCTTGACTTTGGTTATCATGTCCATGGCCTTTCCTTTGGTCAAGGTCTCAGGAGTCAGCTTATTCTCCTTGAGTCTAAGCTTGTTGAGAAATGCGAGCTGGCCTTCTGTAGAAGGGTCGTTCCTCCAAGCCTGATGTCTATTTATCAATTGAAAAGGGTATTTGGATTGGGCGAACGTGTCTGCTGCGTGAATGGCGTCTGCTAAAGTAAGAGCATTGGCGATCTTCCGTGGCTTCATGAAAGGTTGTGACTTGACACCCGCTGCTAATCGCGGCAGGGCCACTGTCTCGGTAATTACAAATTGAGGCTCACCAGTCTTATCCTCCGTCCAATCCACCTTGATGTATGAGCCAGTGGAGTTCGTTAAAATATAGCGATCCTGGGCAACGCATACCCAGGAATTTGGAGACAGCTGATTGACATGCTTTTCACCCGATGTATCTTCAATGAGGTCAAACACAGAATCGTAGTCGGTAAAAGTTACGGTGGCAGGAACTGTTGGTCCGTCCTTCAACGTCGATGTTCGATATGCGACTTCTTCTCTGACTTCTTCAGCCTCCTTTCGGTCTAGAATCGACTTCATATTATCGACATCAGCACCATCGACCATCTCTTCAGGATCCAGGCCAAACAAAGTTGGTGTCGTGACAATGCCTGTTTCTAGACTTGCAACCATATCAATAACATGGCAATCTTTCTTGCCAGGATGTAGCCTCATTCCTCGACCAATCATCTGAACCAGAAGGTTTCTCGACTTGGTAGGCCGTGCCAATAACACACAGTCAATATTTGGGATGTCAGTCCCCTCGGTAAACACACCGCAGTTGACAAGAACGGGAAACTCGCCATTTCTGAAAGCATCCAGACGAGCACTTCGTTCCGGCTTCGAAGTGTCTCCCGTTACAAATCGGGCATCAAATCCATGTTTTCGAAAAGCGTTCGTCAATCCTGCTACATGGTCAAGATCTACACAGAAAACCAGGGTTGATTTTCTTCCCTCCGCTTTTGACATCCAGCTCCGAACTGTAATATCGTTAATCTGCTCGGTGTTTACTATCCGAGACAGCTCACTGGATTGAAAGTCCCCGTTGACTCCTTTCTTGACTCTCGATATATCGGCCTTGGTCTGGACAGTCGTAAAGATAACATCTGACAGCCATTTCTCCCCTATCATATCAATGTAATCCTTATGATACACAATCTGGTCGATAGCAGCTCCTAATCTCAATCCATCGAATCGAGACAGGGTGGCCGAAACACCCACTAAAGCTGGGGAGCTTGGTTGCGCTTTGGAAAGCCCAAAGTGGTCCAAGGTCCTCATATAGCCTGGCGCCACAATATGATGTGCTTCATCGACGAGAACCAATTTGAAATTCGCGGGATTGAACTTTGATATTCGGCTTCCAGATACGATGCTCTGTATACTAGCAACTGTAATGTCCGCAGTGCCACTGGCATGCATAGATCCCATCTCAATCTCGACTCGCTTGGTAGGGTAAGCATTTTTACAGTGCCGAGCAGCTTGCTCGACCAATTCTTGTCTGTGTGCCAAGATCAATGTCTGATCTGCCTTGTTTCGTGGCTTGACTCGATCGATAAGTTGGGTGAAAATGACCTAACGACGTTAGAAAGTGATTTCTGCTTCTTAATCCGATTCAGCATACAGTTTTGCCGCTTCCAGTCGCTAGGGAGATACCCAGGCGTTTATGTCCCAAGTCTAAGTGAGCAAGCACCGCCTGGATGCACTCCTCTTGATATTCTCGAAGACGTATTTTGAGCGGAGGTGACGCTGGTTTCACCGTGGACGCAGAAATTTGGCGTAAAATTATGAACTTCGAGCAGAGGCTCCATTTCCTCAGAGATCTGACCCATCCTCTTGATGCTGGCGGCATATTGTGGTATCGAATATAGAAGAGGACGTCTCATTCATACTAGTACCGCGCGCTTGTCCGATTTTAGGCGCGTTAAGCGAATCCACAAGTTATACTTATGGAGCTATCAAACTCAAATTATACTTTCCTTCTTGTCAAAACTTGCCGCCATCCCTCGCTTCGAGACCTCATGTCAAAAAGAAAGCTGTCGAAATACGTCGGACTTGATTGCCTTATCTGCTTTTTCTACATATCATAAAGGGGTTCTAGAATAATGTGGCTTGCAAGTCAAGAATATACATGTTATAAAACTCGCCTGAAATACGTGCAGGGACATAATCATGGATCTGGATGAGAGGAAGTATACTAGAAAAGCGTTGTTCCCAGATGAGAGCTCCGATTCAGCATTTGAGATTTCAGAAAATGGGCAATCACATGACGACGATGATGATGCATTTTCAGCTTCAAGAGCAGGATCTGGAAAAGCAAGGAGTAACATGACGAACAGAAGTGGTGGTACAAAAACGATACTATCTGGGTCTGGATTGAATCAAAGCTCAGACCTATCGCCAGAGAAGGAAGTCTTTGAAGATGCAGCACAATGGGCAGCAAATTTCAAAGCGCCAAAACTCGAAGAAATCAAAACGCCTCGACGACGGTCCTGCGGTGGCAAGAAACGAAAAGCGCCCAAGCCACCGGCAGAGACTCGTGTCAAGCGTCTCAAGAGCTTCTACAGCAACGACTATAGGGAGCTCTTGAATACAGAAATTCAAGAAGCTGCCTCAAATATAGCTGATAACGAACGTCTACGATGGAGCCAGATTGGAGTATCAATTTGGACGGCAGAGGAGAAGGCTATTGTTTTCGTGGCTCTGGCGAGGTTGGGTAGAGAGGATGTTCGTGGAATAGCGGACCTGGTTGCCACCAAGTCACAGCACGAAGTGCAGGAGTACATCAATCTTCTTCACCAAGGCGCTATGGAGAAGAGGCAGAACGTCTATCAACTTACCACTCCTGCCGACCTTCCTATCGCGGTCGAAGTCAGCGACGAATGCGCTGCCATTCTAGAGCGAGCTGGTGATGCTCTTGCCGCTCATCAAGAACTTGCTGAAGAAAAAGTCGAAAAAGCTAAATGGGGCGACTCATGGTTGATAAACCAGGAGGTTGCTGTCCAGATGGGAAAGAAGAGGAAGCAAGAATCTGGGGAGGAGGAAATGCAGGAAGTGTTCCCAGCAGCCAATTTGCTAGAACTGAGTAACTGGATAGAACTTTCGGAACGAATATTCATGAACCCTGGAGTGTCTCGAGAAGAAGACAATTGGCAAACAATCGCTGAACCAGAAGAGACCCCAGCAGTGAGGGCTACAGCTTTCGAGGACTTTCATTCTCTGGCTTACAACCTTACTAAGCGCCTTGTGTCTACTGCCCTGTTCTGCTGTATGTCGAGACTGCGAGCTAGAGGATTCAATAAGGGTAAGCACGCTGAAGTCAACGCCGATGATGTAGACGCAGCACTTAAGATCCTCCGACTGAAGTCAGACAGCCATTATTACTGGTGTGGAGTCGCAAAAAGATCTAATCTACAGGTGATCAACGACGAATACAAAGACGCAGTAATAATGAGCCATCGAGAAGTCGAACTCGTATTACAAGAACGTCATCCCAAGATGCGGTCTCGCTCCGCAAGTCGAGTCCCAAGTAGAGTTCGAAGTGAGCAGCCAGAGCACTCTCTACATCGCCCCGACCAAGCCGAAGAAATCGATTCATCGCCGCCGGACGTCAATCAAGTAGACTCCGACAGCAATATGGAGTCGGAATATGCTTCTCTGCCCAATACCGATGAAGAGTTCATGAGCAGTCCACCACCCTCAAGCCCATTATCCTCCTCCGAATCAAGACTCAGCGCCACTGGAGTTGCCTCACCTGACACCCAGGAAGTAGCAGAAGCAGCCCAGGACGCACATACAGAAGCGTACGATATGTATGCCAGCCAGAAGGAGGAGATTCGTCTATGGAATCTACTCAAACAAGCTGCACCAATTGAATTTTCCTTAAACCTTGTGTCAGAGAAAGCTCCGAAAGGTGTCAGAGATAATCTTGCAGAGAGGGAGAATTGGAGGAATCATACTGAGTACGTGAATGAGTGGGAAGATGTGGTTATACCTGTTACGCAGGAGGCGTTTGCCAGGAACAGGAGAAGAATTTCTAGAGTGGCGAAGAGGAGAGATCAGAGGGTGGAGGCAGGGGTGAATGTCGATCTTGACGCTGATAATTACGATTGGGAGGACGAGGATGGAGATGAAGGTGATGTTCAAGCTGATGAGGAAGAAGATTTGGCAGCCACAAGGAACCCAGAGGGACCAAAGGATGTGACTGATAAAGGGTCTGACGACGAGCACTTACAAGTTGAGAGCCCGCGCCAACAGAGCCCCGGCTACAGGTCTAAAGATCACTGATTGTAAAATACAATATAGCCAATGCCAGCTGAGAAGCAGAAGCACAGGCAGAATGCAACGATCAACCTCAGAACACTCAATTATACCAGACTCAAATGTTCAATGCGAACATTCCATTCATGTTCTTCATCTGACAGACCCATCAGATCTAGGGATACACTTGGGAGAGGACAACGCCCCCATAACCTAAGAAAAGAGATTAAAAAATAACTTTCAGTACACGTGCAAGGGAGGCACAATTTTTCGCGCGCAGCATGACCAGACCACATATTCCTTGTTCAACCCCCAAGACGCCTTATGATCAATTACGTTCCATTCCCTCATTTCCCTCAGATATCGTAGCTCTTTATCTGCCCCTCAGCACTTAATGGCTGCACACTCCCGGCCCCTGGAGCAGGGGATTGGAATGACAGCTTTTCTCCCGCACCTCCCATCATGACGTCTTGCGCCATCTTTAAGCCTTGGTCTCCACCGGTGCTAGCCGCCAATTTCAATCCTTCCTGTGCTTCCTTGACGCGCTTCTTGAACGTGAGACGGTCCAAGTAAAGCTGTTGACGACCTCGCTCCAATTCCCTACGCTCGGCTTGGATGATTTGTTCCATCTCATTGAATTGCTTGAGCTTAAGATCCATCTTCAAGAGAGTCGCATTCACAGCAGCGGAGACAAGATGTGTCATCTCTCGCTCTTCGTGCGATGCCAGACCGCCGGCTCGAGCAGCCACAGCGGCTAGGGGAACAGTAGCCAGAGCATTGATAGAAGTCGTGGTGGTTGTTGTCGTGGTTGTGGTCTGCTGGACATCGATCTCCATCGAGTCAGAATTGTCCACAGCCTTGCCCTTGTCGGAAACTGGTGGCCTCTCAAGTGAATTTCGAAGGCCGTTCTTCAGCACTTCGACCGTCTTGCCAGCTGCTGCCGCTGTTACGCTTGGCTCGGTAAGTCCTGCCAGGAAGCCGATGACAGACATTACAGGGTTATCTGCTTGGCTGAAAGGTAACATCCCTGTCTTCGAGCCGAGTAAGTTTAGCCCCATGGCTTTGTTGACAGGCTCAGCATCGAGGTACTTGTCTTCGATCTCGAATTGCAAGAATTTGACGACACACTCCTCCTTGGATCTCGTCCCAACGTAATCTGCAATCTCCGCCCAATCTTCGTCGTACTTTTCCAGACCCTCGATCAACTTGAGAACTTCTCCATCGCTCCATGGGGCATCACGGTCTGGAAAAGTGGAGTATGTTTCGTTCTCAATTTTGACATAATTCGTGCTTTGGTGGTTGGCTGGCATTCTTCCTTCGGATTTACAGTTGGGGCAAAGATCAGCCTTGACCTTGTTTGTGTTCGTAGCTCCTGAATCCGTATGAGCATTATGATAGTAGACGCGTGTACAGTCGATGCCACATGTGAAGCAGTTGACTTTGGTGATTGATGGTTTAACGGCATCTTCGATGGTCTTGCCAACCGCGTCCGAAGTGCCATTAGTTGTAGGAGCTTCTCCATTCGCTTGTTTGTCTGGAGACTTGGAATTGAGCTTGCCTTCTCTGGCAGTAGGCTCGTATATATTCCGTCCAACTTCCAAGTTTAGGTCGGCTTTGGGAATTGGGGGAGCAGCGGCTTTAGCATCAGTATCAGCATTCTTTTGCCCCTCAATGATCAGCCTATCAGCCGCAGGTTGCCATGGCTGCAGACCACGAGGAGTGTCACAGATGACCTTAAAGTGTCCTGTGAATGGTGGACCAACAGCGGAGGGACGATTATCTGCGTCAACCTGTATGTTGTTAGACGTAAATTCTTGGGGCAAAAGTTAAGCATACCTGGTAGTTTATGAGACCCCACTGCTCGAGAAATGCGTGTACTCGCATAATAGCACATACGTCCCCAGCAAGATTCCTTCTGCAAGCCGTCACAGTCAAGTATTCAATTGGATTGAGGCGATAAGTGTTGATCATAAAATCCCGATAGTCCTTGTAGATCGCAGGGGTCTTACTTCGGTTTCGGTTATTGAAGAATTCCGGTAGGGCCTTGCGTTCGATATTGTTGATCTTAACCATGTCGAACCAAGTACTATAACTTGGGAGGATGATCGAGTGAGTCTGAGATATGAGGTGTTCGCGCGCGGCTGATTCAATAGAAGCCTTTGTCTTCTCTATTGCCTCGACTGTGCTCTTCTCTCCTAAGCCCTCCTCGCCTGGTGCACCACTTCCTTGGACCTTTGGTTCTTCTCCAGCCTCGCCCATCTCTTCATCCTTGACCTCGTCGCCTTCTCGTCGTGGAGCTTCGGGCGCATCGAGAGGGTTGTCGGATACAGGAGCTTTTACAGCGGACTCAGTTTCCGCTCCGAGCTCAGCCATAGATACATCAGCTATATACCTAATCAGTTCTTGCAAATCATTATGGGAATGAGCTATGAGCCCTCACCAGCACTCTCTCCAGGAGTGTCTTCGCGTTGCAATGGAGGCTGAGCGAGGATGGAACCCGGGGTTGCACCCCCATTATCCGAGCCAAAGTTTACCAAGTCATCATCCATGTTGTAAAGACTGATCTAGCGGAGGATATGAGTTGGCGTAATAGTCGTAATTGGAAGATATGGCCTGGCAGAATTGCGCAAAATTTGGGGGCAATCTCAATTTCGATGAAGTCGTAGTAAGCAAGGCAATCGTGTTCGAAGTCTTCTCTGCAGCACTTCCAAGATTGGAAAGACTGATGAGGTTGATGCTTCGAATCGCGTTGGCGCGCAAATTGACACGGAATAGTCGATTTCTGGAATCGCGGACCGCGACTTGAGGCTTCGTGCCAGATTTGTCGGCCTGATCGTGATGTATGGCCTGAGGCCGTCATTGTGGCTCCAAGCTGGACCGCGGCTTTGCCTCAGCGATTCTAGCGCCCCCAATGCGAGTGGCGATGCTTATTCGTGAATGTGATATTCCTGCTGCTCATCAGTCAACATACACAATGATTTCAAGGTCGGGTATCTCAGTCTTACGCCAAGCGCGGACACAATTAAGGACAACGGGTCCCCATCCTGTCGCATCCCTTTCAGCTCTTTCTCGCCTTCTCTCATCGCTAGCTATTCTGGAACAAAAGGATGGGAAGCTTAATCATGGATCTTTGGGAGCAATCACCGCCGCCAAAAAGCTAGGAGGTTCAATCACCGGGTTCGTGGCAGGTAAAAACATAAAATCCGTTGCAGAAGAAGCTTCTAAAGTCGCTGGAATTGGGAAGATTATCTCTGTAGACAATCCAGCTTATGACAAGGCATGTTGTGGAAGAGTCTATGATTGCTTTTCGAATACTAACAATAGAAAGCAATTGCCAGAGAACTTCGCACCATTGCTCGTCGAGAACATCAAGAAGGGGGGATATACACATATTATAATGGGGCACACAGCATTCGGCAAGAGCTTGATGCCTCGCGTCGCAGCATTACTAGATGTTCAGCAGATATCCGACATCACAGCCATCGAGGACGAAAAGACATTCGTCCGGCCAATCTATGCTGGAAATGCAATCGCAACCGTCGAGTCTTCGGATGATATTAAAGTGATTACGATCCGGGGAACAGCGTTCGCAGCAGCGGAGGCAGAGGGAGGTTCTGCTTCTATTGAGGATGGTGTGGACTCGAAGGCTCAGAGTACCACGGAATGGGTATCGGAGAACCTTGCCAAGTCAGATAGACCTGATTTGGCTACGGCCGGCAAGGTCGTATCTGGTGGACGAGGTTTGAAGTCCAAGGAGGAATTCGATAAGATCATGTTGCCACTCGCAGATGCTCTGGGTGCAGCAGTGGGAGCTTCGAGAGCCGCTGTTGACAGTGGGTATGCTGACAACAGCTTGCAAGTAGGTCAGACTGGAAAGGTTGTGGCACCACAACTGTATCTTTGCGCAGGTATCTCGGGAGCTATTCAACATCTGGCAGGAATGAAGGACAGTAAGGTCATTGCAGCCATCAACAAAGATGCTGATGCGCCTATCTTCCAAGTGGCCGATGTTGGGTTGGTTGGAGATTTGTTTGATAAGGTGCCTGAGCTCACTGAGAAGCTCAACAAGTAGTGTACATATGTTATTGACAAGATTCCCACGCTTCAGTCAAGCACTGCTAACATGTCTGCGACGTTTGTAAATTTCTCCCTCACTTTGCCACTCTTCTGCCCGTTACTTTTCTCCGCTGCATCGATCTTCTTCCAATCCTCCCAGCTCACTCTTCTGAATCCTCGCTTCTCAGCTTCATATCTTACTCCATCCCATCCCAAGCCATCTCCCCCTTCAGGATTAAGAAACGGAACCTTCCCATGCCAATCCATTGCAATCGAATCCGCAGTCGAAAATGCATCGTCCATGGTACTAGCAATGACTCCCGTAGGCCCGCGCTTAACCCACCCAGCGCAGTACATGCCAGGTAGATGCTTAGCACGCTTCTGATCCGTCCAATTTTCAGTATCGTCAACAACACGGCCGAGGTGGTCATTCGGGATAGTACCTGAGCGATCATTGAACGGAATTCCTAATTTTGTAAACTCAGAAAGAGCTTCTGACTTGTACCCAATAGACCGGAAGGCCAGTGCTGCGGGGACTTCGATAATATCGTTTGTTCCGATAGCTCTTGCTCCCGCGACGAAGGGATCTGGGTCTAAAGTCGTCTTCTCGAAAGACACACTTCCCAACCGTCCTGATGATTCTGTATTAGGAATGAATGACTTTGGTGACAAGCAGAAATCTAAGGACCACGATTTTGGCGCTGTTGACACAGATGCCTCTGATCCTTTTTTCAGTACTTCCATTATCCGTCTTGTCGGTCTTGGTAATTTTGTGATATCTTCGGGTATAAGAGATGTATCAACTGGATGAAAAGCAACCGAGGAGAACTTCATCAATTCTCTGACTTCCTTGATCGTGAAAGCAGCCTAGATACCATCAACAACCGAGTCAGATATCAAAGAATCTGACATACCTGCATAGGTCCTCTTCTCCCCACGACCTTCACCCTCTGCACCCTGCTCTTTCTCAACTTCTGGATAGCATTAGTCGTGATATCAGTCTCCTTCAAAATCTCCGGGTCTTGCAACAGAATTCTCGCAACATCCAGCGCAACATTTCCCTGCCCAATTACCACCGCCTCTTCTCCCAGCGTCAAATCCGGCGCAAGCTCTGAGTACTCTGGAAGTCCGTTGTACCAGCCAACAAAAGCTCGTGCGGAGAATATGCCCTTCAAGGTATTCTCGCCTTCTATCCCTAGTGTTCTGTCTCGAGAAGCTCCGTATGCGAAGAGGATTGCATCGTAATGTGGCAGGAGGAATCGTAGGGGCAATGCACCGGCCTGGTCGCTAATTGAGACATTTCCGACAAAGTTGAATCGAGGTGATTCTGCTACTTCTCCGAATTTGTCCTGGCAGTTCTTTACTTTCGAGTTAGTGTTATACTATGTCTCGTGTATGCATTTCAACACACCTTAACCTCGGGGTGGTCAGGAGCAACACCAAATCGAACCAACCCAAATGGAACAGGTAGCTGTTCGTACATATCCACCACTGAGTTCTGGATTTTTGACATCACTTTGTATGCAGTATAGAACCCAGCTGGTCCAGATCCAATGACTGCCATTCGGAATGGTCTACCATCCTGAGTATGTACTTTCGCCGTATAAGCTCGACGTTGTTTCAGATTAGCTGTGGTATATGAGACTGTCACCGGAAATCTGGTCAGTAAATTCGCACACCTGGTACAGATCCATGGTTTCGCGATTCTCTCCATTTTAGTAATTGTATAGTTGTCGTCATCCTCACCATTTCCATATCTTATCACTAATTATAAGCAGCTTGCAAGCTCCCCTGCAATTTAAGTGGATCTCGGATAACGTTGTTTAGTCAACACCCGCTTAAGCTCCAAGGTCAACAAACGGTCCCTCCTGGTGCCTCAACCCTAAGATTCCCTGCACATCTCAAGCTACCCTGTTCATATCTGATAACACTACATTCCTGTCGCGTTGCTCAGCTTCTTCTTACTGAGTGAGTCGTCTTGCTGTCTCACTCGTTACATCAATTACATCAGTCGGTCATTCTTTAAGCAACAATGGGTATACAACCTCCATTCCTCTACGATCAGATCAAAACAGAGGGACCGAGATCTCCATATCGCGAATTCGATCCGAGGGCTGTCACTCGGGCCAGTAACACACCGAAGCCCTCGCGGCCGATACACGATGGTCCTTTGGTAAATTTCAATCAGCATCCTGAGTATGTTCTTCAGTCGCATATGATATCTTCGATGTTGTTTAGTTGAATGTCTGCTAATGATTTGCGCAGCTCCTATCTCATCTTACCAAATGGAAGCACGACTGCCATGCCCATGAACCCTAATGTGAAGCAATGGATAAAATGGATGCGCATTGTACAATTGATACTACGGTGCTTGGAACTTATTGCTGCTCTCGGATTGCTGGTCTTGATGATCTTGATTAAAGGCGTTGACCCCTCTACAGGCTGGATCATGAGAATATTCGTAAGTTACAAAAAACCCTGCCGCGATGTTTAGATGTTGACGTATCGTAGCCTGGAGTCGCGATCCTTCACATAGTGTATGGAATTTATCACCTTGGTCGTAAACCATCAGGACGAACCCCCGCATCTTCAGCATCATACATGCTTTTCGCCTCATTCTTCGATGTGTCTATTGTGCCCTTCTACGCTTTCAGCGCACTCATAGCCATGACTCGACAATCTAACTGGAAAACCATCTTCGCCGACGGCTCTCTCATTACCATCTTCTCCCAAGTCGTGTTCTATCTTGCCGCCATTGGTGGAGGTTTACATCTGATCACCCTTGCCATATCACTCTACCTAGCCGTAACCTTCCGCAAAATCACCAAGCTACCTCCCGACATGAATCCACTAGAAGACAATCTCACCACCCGACATAAACGCAACAAATCCTCCGTCTCAATCTATTCTGAGAAGCGCATTTCCATGCCCTTAGAAAGCAAACGTGCCTCCGGCGCAGCATACGAAGATCTAGCCCGACCGCCAACCATCCCCTTCTTCCACACCCGCACACAATCCACTACCTCACTCTCAACATACCAATCTACAGCTCCAGGTTCTCGAGACTCACGTCTTGATCTTCCAAGCAGACAATATCAAGCCGTACCCTCGAACAGATTATCCGTCCACCAGGACCAAATCAAGCGCGACTCCGGATACTCATTCCAAACCTCCTATACCAAACTTCACACACCTCCTTCTTCGCCTCCAAAACGCGAACGAGCACCCTACACCCACGAAATCCTGCAGTCCGACACCTCGTCTCTGCGATCCTCCGCAACACGTCCCTTAGGCGGCGGCAACGCCTCCGAGCCCTGGTTCGGCAACGACTCGATAAGCAAAGCCCGCACACGCTCCTCACCCGCCAAGAAAGCACAATATCAACCTCTGCACCAACATCACGATTCCGAAGAACACATCTCCATCGACGCAGCGACTGATTACGGGTCTTCGTACGACCATCCCAATCCTTTGGAAGCGAATCCTCTCACGCCTAAACATGCGAGCTTTCATACCGCGAGAGAGCATACGGTCAGTCCGTTGAGTGAGGATAGCTCGAGCCGATATTCACGAACTGAGAATGGAACTGCAGAATCTATTTTTGGAACGGGAGCTGAGAGTGCGGATATCGCCGATATCACATCGCCTTCTCTGGAGCGCGCTAAGGAGAGAGAATTGGCACAGGAAGAAATTGCTTTTAAAGCTAAGTTTTATGGAGAGTTGAAGCCGGGGACTCCGCCTATCATGATTGGAGGAGGGCCGAATAGACAGGTTTCCAGCGGGAATGATTTTGCTGGTGGGAACACTGGATTTCGGGTTATGGACAGAAGGGAGGTTAGTGGGAAGATTGCGGAGGAGGGGAGAGGTGGTAATAAGAATGGTAAGGGGTGGGGGGCTAGATTCAGGAAGGGCAGTGGCTTGTAAACGACAGGAAAATTTGCAAGGTTGAATGGTTGAAGATTTGGTGGATGAATACGGAACTTTGGGAATTGGGGCGTTGTATCTATGGCTGATTGAAGTGTCTACTGTTTGTTTGTTGGGTTTATTTGTTCGTCTATTTACTGGCGCATACACTATGAGAAGTATATGGACTACGATTACTACTTGGGTATCTCAGGAGGAAAAGAGATGATGTCTGTACATATGTAGATGAAATGAAAACGAAGAAATGGATACCTGGACCAAAAACACCTCCCCGCCAAGATCTGAGAACTATGACAGAGACCTCCCCTTGGATTTCAAAGCAGAGGCCTGACTGATTGTATCAGTCCGCGGCACCTGGGTGCTCTGGCCCCTCTTTCTCTTCCACCACCGAGCCGTCCTGATCCTCCGTTGCCAAATCTTCCTGACCATCTTCTTCATCTGATGGCCCATCGGCTTCCTCCTCCTCTTCTTCGTCCCCTCCTTCCTCATTAGCCTCGTCCCCTTCCAGCTCAGGCGAAGCAGAAACTCCCTTCGATTCCCTGATATAAGCCGGCCAATCCGTTTCAACACTCCTCTCTCCCTCCCCATGCTCCCTCTCATCCCCCTTCCAGCCCTCACTATCCCACTGCCCCAACCCACACAAATGTCTCATAGTCGGTCTCCCATGCGGACAATTCCACGGCTTATCCAGCTCACCCAAATGCGTCACCACCTTCCCCATTTGCTTATGCGTCAAAGTCTTGCCAATCATAATACTACTCCTACAAGCTCTCATGGCAAACATCTTGCGCACTTTCGCAGGACGAGGTACAGTGCCTGGCGGATGTTCGGCTAGAAGGGCTATCAACTCCTCGAGATCTGTAAGCGAGAAAGCGGTTTCGCGACTCAGGGGCAGACTGACGAGCTGGCAGCGATTTCCTACTTGCGATTCGCCGGATTCATCGACAGTTACGATGAAGCCGTTAGTTTCGAGCGCGGCCAGATTCTCAATGACAATCTCTTCTTCTAGAGCTGTGAGATCCAAAGTTTTCGGATACACTAGTCTCTGAGACTGCACGATAGTCGTGGCTTGTAGGCGCTCGAAGTTGTACTTTTCGTCCGAGGCATGCTGATCAATGATAAACATATCGTCTGCAGTCACCGCGCCCTCTTCAGAGTTCGAGCCCGACGCTCGAGTAGCAAGTATGAATCCCAAATTGAACTGGCCGACGATCTTCATCTTCGCGAAATCGGCTTTGGAGATGGTCAACGAGAGTTTCTCTTCTGCCTGATCGGAATCCAAGGCCTCATCTTCTGCCTTCTGAGTCACAGCGGTCTGATATGCAGATAGAGCCGTTTCTAGATTTTGATACTGCTCTGTGATCTTGGAAAGATCGATATTTACCAATTTGACTAGATTGACTGTAGCATCTTTCTTCTTCGACCCTCCTTTCAGCAAGCTTTTTGCTCGCTGGAAATTTTCTTGCGAAGGAAGTACAGGTGCCTCCTCAGCTTCCACAATCATTTCTTGAACTTTGGCCTCTTCAAGAGCTTTCTTCTCGGCTTCATCGACATAGTCGGCATCTTCTTCGGCATCAGGTGAAATGAAATATGAAACAGGGTCGGGCTCAACAACCACTTCTGGCTGCGGTTCACCAGACATCACCTGGTTATCTTCGTTCTCATCGCCCTGTTCAGATCCATGGCTAGAACTTGTGATGAGATGGGGTGGGGAGCGGTCTTCTGTATCATCTTCAATGTCATCATCAGAAATGGTCTCTTGAGCACTTCCAGGAGCCGCAAACATCTGACTTAGACTCTTTCCGAAAGTTGGAAATGCTGACTTTGGGATTGAAGCAGAGCGACTATCACGAAACGTGCTAGGCGGATCGTTGACTCTAGGCCTCTTGTGACACGGTGTGCCAATGGAGCTGGTCACAGTAGTGTCGCCAATAGTGATAGTAGCTATCTCCGCAGCTGGTCTCTGGGTTCTTTGCGTGCTTGAGAATTTGTCTGCGATCGAAGGTGTTGACTGTGGTACAGGTTGAAGTGCAGGAATTGACAACTCAGGGTCAACTGAACCCCTCTCACTGCCTATCGTGGGTGCTTCCGAAACTTGTCTGTCAAAGCCTGAGATGGCGAGAGGCTGTCTCAAGGAAGCAGCTGGTGTGTCGTTTGACCGACTGGTCGCCCTGGTAATTTCAGGTTCTTCAGAATAATAGGGTGCAGCTTGGGCTTCCTCGCTCTCCCGTCGCAGTTTTTCAACGAGTCTCCGCTTCTCTTCAGAAAGACCAACCGGTATCTTAGGAGCAGGCTTTGATGCCGAGTCGTCCTGTCTATCCTGCTCTATTCGGTCTCCAGCTGTCCTACCAGCCCACTTTGAGATCAGACTGACGGCACCACTATCTCTACTTATGGAGTCTCTGGACACCGCACCACGTCTGGTATGAGAATCAGAACCCTCTACGGAAGGTTTATCATCATTTTCACCACCTGGACCCCTGCTTACTAATCTGGGATTCTCAGACTCATCAACTTCTCCCAATTCTTCTGTGGTCTGCGACGTCCTTGGGGCACCAGTGTTTTCCCGACTGATTGTCAATTGCTTGTAAGTCGGTTGCTTCTGTGCAGGTAGCTGGGAGATAGGTATTGTATAATCTTGTGATTCGAAGAGAGCAGTAAGAGCCTCTTTCAGGTTCTCCAACATTCGATTCTGATCATGTAGTAAAATGGTCCGCTTATCCGGACTCACATTGACGTCGTAGAGATGGGTGTCCAGTTCAATGTTGGCGAATATGAATGGCGATTGTGTGCCATTGTAAGCCTTGTAAACTTCATTGAAGGCTTTTGCAACTTGTGGCAGGCCACAAGGCCTTGCATTGACGAAGAACATCTGTCTATCCGGTGTTTGACGACCTTCTCCGGAAGCTGGACGTGAAATGTGGCCTACGATTCGGATCTCTTTCGACCCGCCATCTTCCCGAATACTCCATCTTTGACTCGGAGCACTGGTAGCCTCCAATTCTAGATTCAAGTTCAAGGCAATCAAAGCTGTCAGAGTTTTGGCTCCGAAAACGTTCACAATATTCTCCCTCGTCGACTGATTCCCCTTCGTAGAGAATAGAGTCGCCTTCTTCCCCTTCCCAGCTTGCTGAGAAACAGAAAACTTGATACCCGTTTGTATGCAAGCATATTGACCCAGAACACCCACCACCCTGCTCCACTCTCTCCTGATATTCCTCTCCAACTCCCTCCTTCTGACCGGCAGATTATTAAACAGATTCTCCACTGCAACAGTCGTTCCTCTCTGCGCAGCTACAACACTTGTCCCCTTCAAATGCCCAGACACCTCAAATTCGAGTTTCGTGCCTCTTGGCGCATCAATCGCCATACACGTCACCACAGAGAATTTCGACAGCGCGCATAAAGAAGACAGGGCCTCACCTCGAAATCCGAAGGTCTGCAGAGTCGTGAGGTCTGAGTAGGTCGAGAGCTTCGAGGTGTGGTGCTTGAGAGCAAGCGTATCGTAGTTATGTGGGGAGATGCCATCGCCATTATCCTGCACCTCTATTGCGTCGAGCCCTTGGTTTTTGAACCTCACATCTGTGGCAAAAGTGTCAGCGACCTGAGTTTACGGCGTTGCTGGATCAATGCAATCTACCGATGTTCGTTGCTCCTGCGTCGAGGCTGTTCTCGACCAATTCCTTAACAACAGAGCACAAATCGACAATCACCTGGCCGGATTGGATTTGATGGACCTGGGAGGTATTAACTACTGTCTGTAAGTATTAGAGCTCAGCGGCCTGACCGTCTTGCCCTCAATTGCCTTTATAGTGGCCATCGCTACATTTTGTGTTGAGTTACGGTGTGACGCGATTGAACGCGAAGCTTAAAGTGGTTGACACGAGACGTGACTTTCAGGCGTGGACCTCTGCAAGGTCACAAAGTTGGTCCCAAAGTCTTTTGATAGGTGATCACCACAGCCATGACACCATGACGCCATAATCAAAATCCATAAGTTAATAAGCGTTTGGTTTTGGTCTCATCTGCAGTTGAAACTTGTGTCAAATATCGGTTGCATTTTTGCTTAGGCTTGTTACAAGTATGAAAACTACTCGATTCTATATTCAAGCTCCCATTATTTCCCAATGGACGGACCTTCAAAGTCCATCTTCCATCAGCAGCACACCTAAGCTAGTGCTTTCTCAGATAGGTATCTTCGTTTATCAGTAGCCCAATCCATCTTTCAAACCAACTCCAGCCAGCACAATGAAGCCAGCGAAACCTCATCTGGAACCTGCCCCTAAAAGCTCCAATCCAACTGTACACCCTTCCTGATCCTCCTCTTAAGGCGACTGCTTCTCGTCGCCATGAAGAGGTATAGACATTAAATATATCCCCAGCACCAAGTACCTCATGGAGTTGCCGTGAAACTCTATGCGAAGAGCAGAAGATGTAAATAAAAAAAAGTCCAGGGCTGGCTCGCAACCGCGAGCATGCAGAAATGAAAAAAAAACTCTCCGCCGGAGAGATTATGTACAGCAGGAAGTCAGATGTGTATAACTTCCTATCCGAGAAGTTAGAAAGTTTCCCGTGGTGAAACAAAAGACCGCCATATGTATGATGTGCTGTAACGCCGAAGTATTCAACTTGTGAATTGAGTGCTGGAACTGAAATATAGAATGGTACTCGATCGGAGGAGGAGCGAACTGTATCGAGCTGTGGAATCGTATATGTCTGTTTGCTGTAATGAAAGATGTTCAGGGCGTCTTTCCTCGCTTTCTGGTGTTCATGATACCTTCCGTCTCGAACATGGTACTCAGTCCTTGAATGGACCATGAAGATGTGGATGAGTGGACTGCGACAAGCCATGCCGCGACAAAGTTGACAAGGTAGTGGAGCATGTATGCATATGTCACTCCATAAACTGCGGCATATATGGCAACGCCGAAAAATAAGATGCTGGTGAAATGACGGAGGCGTGATGTGAGCCGCGGCACCATCTTTCCACTGGTCAGTGTCTCAACCAGAAGAATGAACGGCATTATTGAAAGGACGTTGTGATGAGACGAAAATGGGGTGAGCCAATGCACCGCCAAGTTGTGTACCCAGACGACGAGTATGGGAAGGTTGATGGGGAGAATCCAGAGCATAAGAATGAGGATTGAGTGTGCGTAATTGTGGAAATTGAAGTTCGTATTCGAGCGTGCCTCTCTCGCAAACCGGAGGGCACGGGTACAAGTGGCGATTTGCACAAGACATGCAACCAGATATGCGAACTGATATGGAATGACGGTGGATACCAGGAATAGGAGAACAGCAGTAGTCAATATACGTCGACGTGGTGTTGATGGCGCAAATGCTGGAGATACTGCCCGTCGTTTGTCCTCGTTCCGTAGCCAAGCAGGTTTGATACTGATGAAACTGTACACGACGCATAGGATGTGAGTGAGCAAGAGTGTCGCGTAATTCATCATGACACAGACACCAATACAGACCAACCCTATGAGTGGTACCATAAACCAGAAGAACGAATCTGGAGAACCAACCAGAAGGTCATTCCTGGTGTAGTCTATTTGTGTCTCGGTTGCATTGTTGCCCCATCCCCAGAAATGAGAAGAGGGCGGCTGAGGGGGAGCTGAGCTTGTTTGGGCGAGTGAGACGGACAGACAAGTAAGTGCCAGTAGTACTAGCGGCAGAGATTGGCGCAGGCACAAATCCAAGCTCTCTGAAAAGGACATGAAAATTCCCGATTCATCGTATATTCGAAATTGCTTTCTCATCACCAACGCAACAATCAGCAACGGGAACGCTGCGAATACCGTTCGGTATCGCATGTATAATTTTCCCAAGCTTCCGGGTACATCAACCTTCAGTGATATTTTGACGCTAGAATTGCAAGTAGGATCCATCCAGAACTGAAGGCTCAACCCATCTTGGGAAGTCCTCTGCCTCAGGGCAGGTGGCATATAAGGCGAGACCCCGTGCAGGTTGATGTTGGCTTGCTTGACATTGACGAAAAACTTCGATTCATAGGGCTCCGAAATGTACTGTCGCAGCAATGGCGTAAAGAGCTCAGCTTCTTCTCCACAAACTTGATTTCCCATCTCGAGTCTGTATGTGAGCAAGCTCGAGTGTAAGGATGGGATTTTGACCTCTGCTACCATAGGGCGTGTCGCAGGAAGCTTGATTTTCAACCCTAATGTCAGAAGACGTCGAAGACCCAAAGATCGCACTCGATGCGAGTTTACATTGTCACTGAATTCTGCAATGACCCATCCGGGTGTTGAATCGGCCGTTTTGTCAACAATAGCAACAAATTGATGATCAAGAATATCCTCAAGGTCGTATTGCAAGTAAGAAAAGGGAAGTACCTCAGATTCTCCGTCCAGATAGAACGGCCTCTTGCTCGTCCTTGTGGATGCTGGTAGCAGGATCGTGTCTGAGGCCGCATTTTTGCATGCCAATCTCGTAGATCCAGAGCTATCCCCAGACAAGTCCATATTCATAGAGAACAGAGTTGCAGATTGCCCGGGATGCAGAGGAAAGACACTGCAGAAGAGTACTTCTAGCTTTCCAGAATCGCCAGCCTTATCCAGCATTTGGTCTGTGAGCAGAGTAAAGCGTTTTCCGAATGGCGTTCCTTGCGGCGGGACGGGCAAAAGATAAGCTCGCGGTTTACGGCTCTCGCCAAATTTCCTTAGCGTTAAACGCTCGCCTTGTGCAAGTATCGAGTTGGAGTTATCCTCCAAGGTAAGAAGGGTCGTCGGCTCCTTCTGAGATAGTGTTTTCTCTGCAACAGTCTCCATGCCAGTCAAGTACCATTTCTTGAAGACCCGCATCCTATCTGCCCTTGGCTTAGTCTGCGCAGCTCGGTTGACATCAACCACATCGTAAAGGGATCGCACGACCACTTTCCGGAACTGATCACACCAGAGGATGGCTTGATGATCCATGCCAGTCCAAACGTTTGGCACTGTTGAAGTGAATACCGTGAAGCCATGCGTGTCTGGTACCAAGGACTCTAGACTTGAGTAATCAGAAGGAACCACGGAATCAAGTCCTCCACCAGCTATAGAAATCAAGGTGACATGCCACAACGGGTTGTTATTTGCCCACTTCTGCGAATATGCTTGTCTCCAATAGTCATTGATTTTCTTGTACGTTCGTACAATCTCCGCATCGAAAGAAACAGGGGGACGCGCGTGCGGAGCAGACATGGTGATAATCGTATTTATTGAATTCGACTGGTAGTTTGGCATCACCAGCATAGTCCGAGCAACTATCCCTCCCATCGAATGCCCAAGTATGATGACCGATGTAGGATCCGGAAGGTCCGGATCTCTCTCAGATCTGCGTGGATCGTGATAGAGGGAGAGGATGTATGCAATCGCCTCATTGAGATATTCAGCCTGGTCCAGCAAAGTTTGGCCGTGGAAGGCTGTTATGTCCTCATTGAAGTCAACCGTGAAGAAGTCGAGGTTGCGAGCTCCGGCCTTAATCCCAGCTTGGTCGTGTCGTAGGACATCGTGGAAATAGGTAGCTCCTTCGGCGGCAATGGGACGCACTTGCTTGTAAGAACCTGCGTTTCCAGGTATGAAGAGAACTGGAACACCTTTAACCTGAGGACATATGTTAGCATCGCCAGACCATTATAGCTGTATCCCGCACCTTCGTATCTTCATCGACCCCACCCTCCCTATACAAAAATACTGAGTACTTGCTTGCAAATCGCGTGTGCTCTGTATCAAAGTCGGAAAGCTTCGCAAACGACGGCCTCATATACGACATGCGACATCCTTTTGTGTCCAGCTGTCGACTTCCAAACGAGTGTATTATGGAGGCCAGTGAGAACAGGGCCAACGCTGTTGTGACTAGTGTAAGGAGAGAGATCGACCATGGACTTCGAAGTCTAGAACGTCGAGCAATTTGTCGAGATTCGGGCATCTTCTCAGAGGTCCCGTCTCCGTTCAGGGAAACTACAAGGACCGGCGCTTCTGTTGATCTACTTTGATCTAGATCGCCATCTCGTTGCTGCGCCGGTGTCCAATTCGTTCCGCTGCTGGGCCTGCGGCTTCTGGCTGTCGTATGCTTCTTGTCTAAACTCTTCCTCCGGTCGAGCTCGTGGGAACTCTGATTAGTCTTGGTATCCGGGCGTCGAGCAGCTGCAGTCGTCTGAAGATTTCTGGACGAATTATTCGCAATTAATCCGTCAAGTTTGGAAGAATCCCCCCCTTCAACAGAAGCTATGGCCGCATTCGACAGTACTGCGTCGCCTTCTTCCTCTGCGGCGGATCCTGACGATCGCCTCCGCATCTAAGTGACTGTGCTCGCGACAATACAATCGCAATCGCTCCTGAGGCGAGGGCGCTGAGGTGTTGGAGGTTCGGGACGGGTCGCGGCAGTCGACTGGTGATGCAACACGAAAAGTGGTGGCAGGGAGTTCAGCGGTTGCCAAGCGAACAAATGCACGCCTCGAGCTTGGGCCGGCACCCGGCTCGCAGATTCTCAGATTCTCTCTCCCTTGGCTGGCAATTATACCCAAGGTAGGTAGGTAAGTATCAACCTCACAACCCACCCACTTTCTACAACAGAACCAGATAGACCACTTGGGGCGATCGACAGCAGAAGTCCAATCGAAGCTAATACTCGGCTAGACAGCAGAGTATCGCGACAATGGGAGCGGACTTGGAAGCAATGAGGTGCCACCTACTCCCTAGGTTCTCTTTACTCGCAGCTGTCTGCGGTGTCAGTGCGAATGGAATGTTTCAAGGCCGGCCACTAGAGCCGGAGCGCCTGAGGGAAGTAAGGCAAGAGCTCTAAGGCAGTTGGTTCAGACCGACCTTTTGTATTGATTGTAACACGGGAATCCTTCAACACTTCCTCCCTGTCTGTCTGTCTGTCTGTCTGTCTGTCTGTCTGTCTGTCTGTCTGTCTGTCTTCTTCGGGGCAAAGAGCGCACGCGCGAACTAACGAATGAACTACCTTGGATAAGGGCCGTAGAGAGAGCGACAGTATGATTACGGAATATCAAAAACAAAATAAAAAAATCCAGGCGTGAAAACTGTCGAAGGTTAAAAGAAAGATAGGGTACGGAGGAGAGGGAAATACCATCTCCCGTGCCATGGCGTGCATGATTCGATAGGATATGATATGCTAGCGCATATCTCTAAGGTAGAGTCCGCATTGCAAGGCACCGCAGTCTGTATAGAGCTTCTGCAGCATCACCGATGGATCTTCCAGGGGGTGTCTACTAATAAGTCGGAAGTACCTAGGTAGGTAGGTACCGAGGCACCTGATAGTTTTATACGTATGGGTATTTTATACTTATCGTTTATATTATACTAAGTATCGATACGATTAGTTCGAAAGTCGCATATGGACCGATTTGAGTTGTACGTCCTATATTGCTAAAAAGAAGAAATTCTATAACTAAAGAATGCTGTAAACGCTTTTTAGACTATAAGAAGGTTCACAGGCCTATTAATAGGTTTTTCTTATTCCTTCTTTTCAGCCGTATACTAGCTAAGCTAAGTCACGCCCCGCTGCAGCCAATCAGCGTAGTTCACGTGACCTCAAAAGATGCGAATGGGTATCCACAGATAGCTCGACGTGATACAGATAAGCGCAAACGCCTACTTTATGTAGCTAAATAGGTAGTTATCAGCGTAACTACCATTACCCAGTCACGTTCCGGTTACGTTTAGACAGAGATTCGATAGGGCGGACTGCGGAATTTAATTGTTATTCAGACAAGTCTTGCCTGTACTAATCAACTAGATACATATTTTTCGTCGTGAAGCCATAGGCACACACACACTCAGCACCCATACTACCTGTACCTACACGACACAGGCTAATCTAGCTCGCCGAGGATTGGAATTGAGAAGTAGTATAGAGGCAGAGAGGAGGTGAATATGGCGAGATAAGGGTAGCATGGTTAACTGATCAGAATTGTGAACAGGCGCGGGGTGTAGCTTATAGACTGATAGCAAAACAACCGGCTCTAACCACCAATCGCAAGACTTCTTGTACAATAACCGTCGTTCGAGTTTAGCTTGATATCCTATAGTAAGTTAGCTTCTTTTCTGCGGTAAACACCTTATTATTGATCAAGGTCACTTACGGAGGCAAATACCCTTTGCAGTATTACGACAGGAGCCACTCACGTCAGGGTTACAGCGATCTATTGAAATTTAGTTATAAAAGATAGTAGAATAAAATGTTAGTAGGTAACATACCACCTAACGATCCTCCCCCTACACACTAGTTCTCTACAAATCATTAGTGAATTGTGATATCAAAAGTCCCTACTGAGAATATTTACTTCGGCAAATTCCGGAAATACACGCGCCGACGCTCTTACATGGGCCTGAGTTGTTAGAATAGGGTACTTGAGATACATTCAAACTACTCACCTCCTACAGAGTGCTGGGCAGCGGTCAGGGCACTGAGCCCGAGGACTACTGCCGTAATGAGACAACAAGATCGCATTGTTGATGATTGTAAGTCGTGGGCGGGTGAAGAAGGAAATGTTAATGGCTGCTACCTGGTTTTCGTAAATGTCAAATCTGACGCCCCGTCACTCCCCTTGGCTGAGCAAGTATCACTCCCCTGCTTTGATTTAGGCTCTACGCGTATATTCTGTCAGGGGAATTCCTCTAGGAGAGTAATTACATACTTGCCTTACATCTGTTATTCAGTACTATTCTTAGCCTTTTGAATCATTCCTAGCTCTAGAATCATTCCCCTTTCAAGACTATTCTTACTGAAGAACTTGTAGAGACCCGTTCCTAGTGATTCCCATATTATGCCTTCATTCATATACCGAACCGTCCAGAAACCGTCACTTGACGGTTATTTTACACCTGCACTTGCCCGTAAATTATGACCCAGGAGGCCTCGTCTATCCTATTTTAGGACCTACCTAGGTACTTTCGTACCTTGGCAATTAGGTAGGGTAATAATAAGCGAAGCCTCCAGGCGTTCAGGTAATCGGACATTTCAAAAAAGCCTCAATTTTCCAAAGGAGACAACCGGGAACCGATGATTAACATCAGGAGAAGCCAAAACATTCTCCGTATTCCAGGTTTACTACTAGAAGTAGACAGTCTTCCCAATCCACGCCATGTTAGCCAGGTCAACTTTTCATTCGCTGTTCAGAGCTGCGAAACTTCTGCATGGAGCTTGTACTTCGAGTTGCGTGTCTGTGCCAACTTCGCAGATCTGGGAACGATTCGAACTTGACGGCCAGCTTTGAGACGTAGAGTATCTTTCCCAGTCCAACTCTCGGGCATGGCCTTTGCCTCAAGCAAGGATAGCAGCAGTATGCGTCCTATCAGATTCTAGTGAGCGGAAGCATCTGCATCAGCATCAGCATCGTGTCTGCAACCGTCCGTTCCAGTCAAGTAGGCGCGACAAGCTGCATACAGTGGCTGATGCCTCTCACGCCCATCCATGTTCTCGCTATGTCAGCCGTGTTTGCCGTTCGCTCATCAAGTCAAAGTAATTCCAAGACCAGCAACAGTGAAGCTACTGTAAGAAGCAGGTTTATTGGCTAAAGTCAGAGGGATTCCGTAAGAAATGTTAGCCAAGATGAAGGGAGTGGTGGATTGATTGGAGGGCGATCTGTGTAGGCGGGTTCGTGAGTGCCCTCATGAAGTTGAGCGAGGTCAAGATGCCAAAAGTCGTGATGAGTAAAATCGTCGACAGCTCGTCACTTGCTCCGCGGATGAGAAGAGAGCGAGCAGCGTGCGATATTGCTCCCAGACATACCCCCCCCCTAGATAGCGCCTCTCGGCGCCGGACCACCAAGCCGGATATTTAGCCATGAGAGCAGGGTTGCGATAATACGGCAAGGCAAGGCAAGTACGGGAGCGAGGGAAGGTACCACCTACCTAGCAATCTCGATGATGAACATGTAACTCAGAGGTTTCTAAGCTCTCATGTCTGTCTCTGCCTCTGGCCTCGACCTGACTGTCTTGCAAGTTTACGGCTTCCATCTGGAAGACGACGGTTAATCGACAGGAACATCTGCGCTCAAGATGCAATGCCACGCTCGACCATTCCCGCCACTCGGGGGCTTACAGTCATCTCGACGCAGCCGCGTAAGTAACTTGAAAGCTTGATTCTACGCTTGTGGCGCATATCTAAGGGCTAGACCATGTGACGTTCCCGCACAAAGTCCTTCCCGTACAAGTCTACAGGAACGATTTACGAATCCGTACAACCAAGCAGATACTTGGTACAGGTGGTAATTATTCCACAAAGTAGGGTCTGTGCGCACGTGGAGTTTCTGTCTACATGGGCTATAACTACGGGCTGCGACCAGTAAAAAAGCAATACTATACAGTACACTGAGGAAAATACAGTACTTGTAGTCATAAAGTATCTCAAGTGCACGGCCTAGAATTGTGGACGAATTAACCCCTATACCAGGTAGTCTGTCATGCAACAGAACTATGATTGGTCTACGCAAGAACGTGCATTTCAAAACCCGGGAATGACGTACGGAAGAAGATACGACCATCTCTCGATTCTGGAGCTCGTTCAGGTGCGCACGCACAGACGCTTCGAGTGTTGATGTTGATGTCGATGTGATGTTATCTTGAGTCGCTTATCCTATGGAGCCGAGATTAGGAGCGCTCGCTGACATGTGCATATTCATTCAAAGACTGGCTGGGCAAACACCTGCTTCTCTCTGTTTCGTCTCCTGATACTCCTACAAACACTTATTGCTCCTGCGATTGACAAGTGCTTAGTCCCCCGCAATCACGTGGCTACCCCTCATGCCACTTTCGGTTTGTCGTCTTCTGATATGTTGTTTCCATTTGTGCTGGAAAGGCTCCCAGTATTGTGCCTACTTCTGTAACTTTCCTCCTAGGATTCCATAGAATAAACACATTGTTCTGTAGTCACGCAGTCAAATTGTGCAACTTGCAGCCAGCGAGTTCAGAAACTCTACTGCCACTTTCCCTCGCCTGAGCACTCCTATCTCTAAACTCAGTGACTTGTAATCTTGAGGAAGTCAGACCACCGATACCTCATCCAACCAAACTCAGCGAAAACCTTCAAAATGTCTCAGGAGTCTAAAGTTCTAGGAAACCGCCTTCAAGGCAAGGTTGCCATCGTCACTGGTGGTGGTTCTGGTTTTGGAGAGGCCATTTCCAAGAGATTCGCGGAGGAAGGATGCAAAGTCATTGTTGCAGATATTGAGTAAGCCGTGTTCTCGTTATACATTATCCTATTGTAGCAAAAGCACCCGGTATCAGGATGGGATACTTAACATGAATATAAGGCCAGGGTGTCACTGCGCGACTCCTTCATACCTATTCATAGTCTAACAGAAAACAAGTCCAGTAGGCGGAGAAAGAGTCGCAAACCTCCAGCCAAGCTCCATGTGTTTCATCAAGACCAATGTAGCTCAAGAAACCGACTGGGAGAACCTGATAGAAACCACGCTCTCGAAATGGGGACGTATGGACATTTTGGTCAATAACGCAGGAACGAGTTACAGAAACAAGGTACATCTTCACACTATTGTCCCTTTCACCAGTCTCCCTCTTGACTATTCTTCCTCTCTGAAGTTCTGAACTTGATAGTTGACCATCATAAAGCCAACAGCCGATGTCACTGAAGATGACTTCGACAAAGTTTTCGCTGTTAACGTGAAGAGCATCTTCTTCTCTGCTAGACATTTCATTCCGAGCTTGATAAATCAAGGCGAAGGTGGTTCAATCGTCAATATAGCATCTATCGGAGCCACGAGACCTAGGCCTGGACTTGTCTGGTATAACGCCAGTAAAGCGGCTGTCACGAACGTAAGTCTTTCCCTCACCTATCAGACCACTCCCAATCTCTCCAATAGCTTGATCTACTAAAAACAAACAAATCCCGAGACCCCTCCCAAGCTCCTCTAGACCACCTCACTAACACCCTTCCCTCCACAGGCAACTAAAGGACTCGCCGCCGAGTACGGGGAAAAGCAAATCAGGGTAAACTCCGTCTGTCCACTCCTCAGCGCGACCGGACTCTTCGAGACCTTCGTCGGCGTTCCCCCAACGGAAGAGAATTTCCAGAAATTTCTGCACAACGTTCCGCTTGGACGACTGACGGACCCGACGGATGTCGCAAATTATTGCTTGTATTTGGCGAGTGATGAGGCAAAATTTATCACGGGGACTTGTTTGGAGGTTGATGGTGGGAGGGGGATCTAGAAACGTAGAAGAGAAGGGAGCGGGAAGAGTGAGAGACGTGGAAGTAAAGTGGATGGGGCTTTCAATATTCTAGAGTGGCTCGTGATGGGATTGTGGTGGCCTTGATGAAGTAATTGTAGCATTCGTTTTCTCTCTTAGCTTGTACTAACTTTGATTGTTACAATTCTTAGGACCGAATTAGAGAGCTTGTCACGTTGACTATCTTATTGTATGAAGTGAGAAAGACATTTTGACGACGCCCTTCGAATTGAATGGGAATACGGGAAGACGGGATATTATCACAAGACACTTACCTACAGGGTTAGGAATTCTGACCTGCGCAACAAACACGCATGTGTGAAACTAAGAAATGGCATCCGAAAAACAAATAGTGTATTACAAGCGCAAGTATGTTATGACTAACGCCTTCCTCAAACGAAAATGCATGACCACCATCTCAATGCAATGATTACCTATACAATAATAGTAAACACGAGAATCTACCAAACATCGCAAACCAGTCTAGTCCGAGAAGTCAAATCTATCTGGAAGAACGATAGGCGCTACCAGTGTCCAAGTATAGATCGCGTAACAGGCCCACGCACTAATGATCTTGACCCAGCTAGCCCAATAAGTTCTACCAACTGGTGCGAAGGAATCATCTCCGCCTTTGGTGGATTCTTCGATGTTCATGGTTAAAAGTGTGGCAACCCAGGCAGTAGCAAGAAAAAAAATCACATGGAAGAGTGTGTAATTGTACTGAGTTGAGGTGCGCTCGTCGTCTTTGGGAGTATCTACGCCGTTTTCGCTGTCGTCGTCATCGTCAAGTAGAGCGTCTGCTGGTAGACTTCCCTCCTCGACTGCTTGACGAAGTGCTGCCGCGCGCATCTCACGGCGGCTATCCGGTTGTTGTGTGACTAGGTTGTGCTCATCTTCCTCTGGAAGTCTGATGCTCTTTCCTTTACCTCCAAGAGCAATCCCTTGGGTAGCAGCTCTGGTTGTGGTATATGCGACTGTCAACATAGTGACGATAGCACCGATAACAATCGAAGTGGTACGAGTACCCTGAGCACGGATGAGAGGGTTGCATTGCCTGTCATCTGGCTCCATGGAGACAGCGGACATGGTAAGGTATGTGCAGTAGACTGCGACCATGGCGGACTGAGCAAGCCCTGCTTTGGGGTTGTATTCCTGAACGGCAGGATGGACCGATACTGCGGACACGACCAAAAACAAAATCCAGTTGAGCGTGATGGCTGTCTGGTTCATGGTACATCCACTTTTGGCGAAGAAAATATACTGAACAATGGTCATAGCCAACGAAGCAGCATACATTCCCAAAGTAGACCCGATCAGGATGCCTCTCCAAGCACGTGAATCCTTCGCTTCAATCTGCTCCAAGCAATATTCGGCCCAGGAGTGTGCGAGATCGACCAACAAGATGAGACCGAGAAGGAGGAATCCAGTGGCTGCTGCGAGAGATATGTAATTGCCCCATACGAAGAAGAATGAATCCGGGATCAGGAAAGAAACGACGATCAAGGCCAACCAAGCGATAATTTTGGGACCCCAAAAGCCGTTCTGTATCGCAGCTCGTGGATTTTTCGAGGAATTGACGCCAAGTAACATGAAACCCATGATAATGTGGAATATTCCGAGGGCAAAGTTGATTCGGTGCACTGCAACCCAGCCATAACAAGGGCCATTCGGACAGACAATCTCCATGTAATCCAAGGTCAAATGTTGTAGTTTCTTGATCGCCCAAGGCGTGAGCATTATCCATGATAGTATTGAGTTAATGAGGAGGATGAGGGCGTAGGCAATACGAGTGGCAACGCTGGCTAGTGTTAGATTGAAAGCGCATGCTTTTACATGATCACTGACCTGTTACCACATTTCCCACAAGCACTACAAACTGCAGAGCAAGTAGCTGCACCACAGCAGCTTGCGGCGAACCCGAAAATCTACACAGCGTCAGTATCTGCCTGCTGATGTCCTGACGAGGCTTCGACATACGGTTCCCATGCTGGGGAGAGCCAGCAGTGGCAGAGAGAGTAAAGCACCCATGATTCCGAATTATACTGTAGTATAGATGGATTTGACAGTTTTTTCAATCACTGATAGATATCCAGCTCCAGCGTGATTGATGAAGGCGCATTCCGCGAAGAGCTATAGTTGACGTCTGAGCGGGACCAGAGCCGCGCAGGGCCACAAGATACAATACAATAGGCCTTGGCGTGGGGTCGGAGATCAGCACGCTTGCGATAGCGATAGCGATAAGGTGATGGAGAATGGCCAAGGATCACGACTCGCGAGACCTTGCAATCAGATTTGGGTATAGATCCCAAGATCTATTATAACCCCGTCCCCGGTCCACCTGCGTGTTGTCATACGGAGGTACTGAGTAGCAGACAATCTCGCATTCCATTTTATGCTTCGGAATACCTCATATCTACCTACACACCTACACATTCAAATCACGATGATTTGACATCAGCATCATTACCCCATATTTGCAATGATCCAGTAGTGATACTTCCTGAGCCTCCACACCCCTTCGATCGAGCTACGAGGAGCGCATCCTATCGACCATGGCAGAGAAGTCACTTCATACCGCGCGTATTGTGTCCAGCATTGCTGCAACGGCAATCTCGTTAGCATGCGGTACCAATGTATGCTATCTCGTCCACATATAATCGCAATGCTAACCATGGAAGTATGTCTATTCGGCATGGGGACCTGCATTCGCTGAGAAGTTGAAGCTCTCTTCCACAGAGCAGAACTTGATTGTACGACTGCCTTTGCGTCTGCTATCATTAGCTAATTCATACAGGGACTTTCCGGTAACCTCGGGATGTACTCAATGGGCATACCAGTCGGAATATTGGTAGATACGAAAGGACCTCGACCTGCCGTCGCGATAGGAGCATTATTACTGGCCGCAGGCTACTTCCCTTTACACCAGGCATATGATCGAGGGTCGGGGTCATTGCCACTGCTGTGCATGTTCTCGTACTTCTCTGGATTAGGAGGTTGCGCTGCCTTTGCAGCAGCTATCAAGACGTCCGCCCTGAATTGGCCACATCATAGAGGAACAGCTACGGGACTTAATCTTGCAGCATTCGGATTGAGCGCTTTCTTCTTCTCGATATTCGCACAGTCCATTATGCCAGGATCTACGGGAGACTTCTTGATGTTACTAGCAAGCGGAACATTTGGCATTGTCTTTGTCGGATTCTTCTTCTTGCGAGTACTCCCCCACCCCCACCATACACCGCACTACGCAGCAGTCCCAACATCGGCCAGCCATACTCGAGCGGACTCGAACCGATTGTATCTAACAAAGTCAGAGGATGCAAAGTACCGGGCTCAACAGGCACATCAAGAACCAGGTACGCCCTCCAGTTCAGTTGTGCCTCCAGGGGAGACAGAAGCCCTAAAGTTTCACGATGGAGGGGAAGAGGTGGCCGAAGGCGTCAATACCGATACGGAAACCTCCTCCTTGATGTCCAAATCCACGTTCTCGAGCCCTGGGGATGACCCTGAAGATGTCAATGTTAAGGATCATGCTCATCGTACAGATATCCGAGGTCTAAAAATGCTTTTAATGGTCGAATTTTGGCAATTGTTCATGCTTATGGGTATATTGGCTGGAGTTGGCTTGATGACGATCAAGTAAGTTAAGTATGCTTGTTGAGGTCAGGGTTTCGACTTATTTTTTAATAGCAATATCGGAAACGACGCGAATGCATTATGGCGGCATTGGGACGATTCTGTTAGCGATGATTTTATCAACAAGCGCCAAGCGATGCACGTTTCTATTCTATCCGTTTGCAGTTTTGTTGGGCGCCTATCAAGTGGTAATAAACGCTTTGCTCTATAACCTCCTCATTTTAACTTCAATCAGGTGTCGGATCGGACTTCCTCAACAAAGTTCTCCATGCTTCGCGACTATGGTGTCTCACGATCGCGGCCATAATATTCCTAATCGCTCAAATCCTCGCCCTCTCAATTGAGAACCCGCACTACCTAGGTCTAGTCTCCGGTCTCACTGGGATCGCTTACGGCTTCTTATTTGGATGCTTCCCCTCACTCGTCGCTGAAGCATTCGGAGTCCATGGACTGAGTACCAACTGGGGATGTATGACCTTAAGCACAGTCATCATTGGAAATGTCTTTAACCTTTTCTATGGCTTCGTTTTCGACAAACATAGTATTGTTAAGCCTGGAGGCGAGCGAGAATGTACAGAGGGCTTGGCGTGTTATCGAAGTGCGTATGTCATTACAGTCTTTGCTTGTCTGGCGGGATTAGGTGTTAGCCTTTGGAGTATTTGGTATACACACTATCTCCGAGAGAAAGAGGAGAGAGATCTACTAGAAAGAGAAGCTTGAGGTGGATTATCTATGATGCAGAGGATCTATGATGATATGTGTGATATGATCGAGGTACTTGTCTTGGAAGCGAGCCGGCATTAGAAACATGCTTAGATAGCACTGGATCGGTGTCAAGCGTAGATTTTGCTTAATTTCTGTGCAGGTGAGGAGATCTGAGCGATACTATATAAATATGTGTAATCTATCAAAAATGAAACTTGATCAAAATCCTGCGTTCGATCCTTTTGTAAATCCCTACCCTCGGCTCCATGACTCAAGTGCAGCATGTCCTCGTTCTAGCTGCTATGAAGTCAAGTACTTCTATCAACTTGGAGACAGCGGTCTCAAAATGTTGTTTATCTTCTCATCCTCCGCAAACCCGGACACTCCTACGCCCTCTCTTTAAACCGACCTCCCATTTCCCCGATCATTCTACACTGATCATTAAATTTCTTCTGCACTTTTCAACCGAACCAGCATTATCTGGATTTCAAAGTTATTAGCCCTGAGCCGACTGATTACCGAAACACCATGCCCATCCGTCGGCCAGCCAGTCCATCCCTCCACGTTCTCTTCACCAATCCTTTGTCTGTCTCTATTAACCTCCCACACCAAGCTCCTATACTAGGCCAAAGAGTTGCCCTAGCATTCTCGTCTTACGACAAACCGCATCTTGCTTAGTGTCATCGTCACATTTGTTGATATCGATGGTGATGGGGTGCTTAGTCGGAAGATCAAGATGGAGAAGTTCAACTGCCGAGCAGTCTTTCTGTAGCATGCCTCTTTAAGGTTGATCTTGATATTTTGAAAAGTAATATAAACTAGGACGAAGCTGCTGCATTGGAACTTTTGGGGCCAGCAGGTTGGTCATCAACAGCAAAACGAACTTCTTTGTCCAATCTCAACACACTAGATTTCATCAAAAATCAGCAACAGCAAATTCAAGTTAGGTCTCATATCACTTGCCAGAATAAAGACTAACTTCATTGATGCAACTGCTTTTGCGAACATGGCCACTGTTTCAGATGGATATTTGCTATTCAGACATCACTGGATCTGTTACCTTCGATTCACCAATCGCTGCAATTGGTCAATAGGAGGTCGAGTCATCTTCTCTTAGCTAAGAATTTCGGCTAATACGAATCGGAGACTCCAGCTAGGCAATCGGATGCACATGATATTAAAACTTGATAGTTCTCGAAGACGCAGTATTCAAAAGAACTTGAAACTGCTAGAGATAGTATTTAAATAGCTAAGATTATACTAGGAGAGATGTAAGTAGATAAGATCTCCTTGAATAGTTGATAGTTTGGATTTACAAAAGTGATATTCTTTGACTTGCGTCGACTTTCTTAGGCGAAATGCCTTTATCTAGGAAGGTCGTGCCACGCTAGCCTCTTGACGGGCTGCTTCTATTATAATCAATTTTATTCTTATAATTGTAATTATAGTTTATAATAATAATTCTATAAAGAATAAGAATAGTCATTCCTTTAGCTCTATAAGTATAAGTTATAATAAGAATAACTAAATAGGTTTGGCAGAAGCATGAATCGCGTCGGGAGGTAATAGATCTTTGTCAGTGTTCATAGCCTATTCTGTCCAAGATGCATTGTCTCATGTTATAATCGTCTGTAGGCTAGATGCGGTGACATTTTTCTACGATGCTCTGCCGACTCCTGTTCAAATCCAAACTACAAGCCTCTTAACCCTCAGCATCGGCCGGATACTAGCATGGCATCAAAGGCAGGCTACGAGATTAGGATTTGGATAGCCTGATGACTGCAAGTTCAGAGATTGTAATACGACCGGTGACTATGACTGAACAGGTGGCTTGAAAGCGAGTTGGCATGGGTGACTATTGGCGATTGGAAGCGTTTTGGTTACATGCATAGTGTGCATTTTAGCTGGGTCTGGGTTCTTTTCTTTACTGACTACTTAGTCACTCGAGAGTCTACGGAATCATTTTTGAAACTTCAAATTGTATTCTGCTCGCAGTTGCAAGGTTGGGCCCAAGAACCATATGTTCTGGATTTGCATTCTTCGCTTTTTTGTCGCCGAATACTTCATTTCTCAGTATCCAGCTCATTCAAATTGAAGCCATTCTTCTCGAGCCACAACCAGAGCTAGCAAATGTCCTCCGCCCTTTCCAAAACTGTATCATGACTCATCCTCCAATCCTTGCGAGCTCAGCAAGAAACCAAGATCTCTGCTTGACTTGCACGCGGCCCAATCGAGACAAGCCCGTCGCCATGGATAGCGGCCACACAGAAGTAACACCTGCATGTATCTCTTCAAGCTCCTCTCTACTGATCGCGACAGTCTTCCCGACGAATTCGGTTTCTGTATCGTCGACAACTGTGATGATTTGACGACAGAAGGGAATCCTGGAAGCGAGATCATTTGCCATATTATTGATGACAGCCACATAGTCAGAACGTCTGCTGTTGTTTTCGTAGTCTTCAAGAGAAATAAGGTCGAGAATCTGAATGAGTGTACAGTTGATCAAGATCCTAGTACCAAAATAGAGATTCCATACTCCTGCGTAGCATAGACTTTGAATAAATAAGTACTGGTGAAGAGTAGAAGTCCTTCGTTAAAAATTGGAGAGTTTGCAATAGTGTGTATCGGCGGTCCGCCCATTCCTCCAGAAAATCAGTCGTCCATTTCTGTAAAGCTTGATCGACGATGGTTGCTTCTTCACCCAAGTTTTTCGCCATATTTCTGGATTCTGAGGAAAGACATCCCTTCGTCATGATTTTTTGCTCGAGCTGAACAAAGCGTTCCCGAATGTCAACAAAAAGCATGATGAGCCGGTCATATTCCAATACCAGTCCTTCTTCCCCAAAATTACGCCCGTGCTGTATCCAGTCCGGAACAATTTGTTTGCACTTGGGAAAAGTTAAATATCGATTTCTTTAGGTTTTATGGTGGAAAGAAATGTCGAGCTTGTTGTCATTGCCCGATTCTGCTGGCAAGACAGGACTGGCCTATTACAACAATATTGCCCGTGATACGGCACCCAAAAACCAAGCGCCCTCTATGGAAGACATTCGCTTTATGTCCAGGGCTTGTCAGATCTGCCCTTCGTGGTAGGAGCAACACGACTGTTAGTGGTTGAGGAGCGGTGAGTGATCTAGAGGGTTCTGGAAAAGGGTTTCTTGCTATTTTTTGAGGCGAAAAAGGATGTGGCTTTTGGGAGGATTTCTCAATTCCGAGCGTGGTGTCCAGTACATCGTGGTCAACAAAAGGAAACAGGACGAAGATGCTGATGCTGATGATGATGAGGTCTATAAAGGGGAGAGTTGAGAAAGCGACTTGATTTGAGTTACGGTACCCTCCTTCATTCCTTCCCCATAATAGCATTGGTAGCTCCGGCTTTCAATCACAACACGTTCTGTCACCGTCTACATTTGTGTCATACCGGCCGTTTCAGTAAATCTGACAGTATAATGAAATTCTCTCGATCGAAGATCAACTGCTGTTCCCAAAAGCTGATACCGCTCGATACAGATAGCAGCAAAAATCAGCATGCGTGATCAAATATGTGAATTCTGCAAAAACCCCGAGTTGTACTTCACATACAGCACAATTCACAGCTCTATGACCTCTACACCCACCATTGGCCAGGACTCACGAGCAAAGAAAGTCTGATCCAAGTTGACGGCTTGAAACGGTATCAGTTCATTGGATCATCGTCCATGAACACAATGCTCGTCGAGAATGAAGATGGCTAGTCACCAGCGAAGCGAGAAATGGCGAGCATCCCAATTCATAGAAGTTATTGTACGACTTTCACTCAATGTTACTATTTAAAGTTGGCAAATCTTCCTATGATTTTATTATTACAAAATGTAAATAGCAAGTGATTTTTAGAGTCAACTGAACTTACTGATACTGTCAAATACAAGAGAGCAGTGTAGGGCTTGGTTCTTCGCTTCACACTCGCGAGATAAATCAGCCCCGAAGGCAAAGCAAATTCATGAATAGCCAATCCCAGATCATACACTTCTGCATGTCAGACTAATGCACATTTAAAGTTATTTGATTAGTGAGGTAAATAGGACGCATAAGAGATCCCCAACACAACCAAGGGGGAAGCCAAGAATGCTTACCCAATTCTGACAGTCAGCACTAGGCTGTTTGCGAAAGGAGCATGTGCCTCCAGGAGCTCAAGCGACATCGAACCGAGGACACGGAGCGGCTGGGACTTAATCCCTGCTGCATTTGCATCTGCATACGGTGAGCACAAGAGCAGTAATTTCCAGCATACAATTAGCCAAATATCAGCCCATCATCTGTAGGACCAAGCGATTGAAGGGTTCGCAACTGAATTTGAATGAGACGTTATGGACAGGAATGGCTATCTAAGTTCTCGCGTGTCGTTGCGAATGGCGAAACGCGATGCTCATCAGCAGTATCGCAGCTTCTTGGGCGCCTCGTTTCCATGGTACGGATGCAGCTCCCGCACTAAAGACTTTTGATTTTGATCAGGCGAGGTAGGACGAGAATTGACGAGGGTGGAATGGCTATTGGCTTGTATTTTGGGGATGTATATACATGTATGGGAAGGCTCTGCACTGACCTTTTTACCGGCAGCCAGAGCTTGCAATATGAAGAGAGCTACTTTCTGCATTTCAACCTTATATACTCTTTTCTTTCATTCTTCGCGAATCATTGAATCACAGGATCTCAGGGGGGCTAGCTAGGCCTTGAAAGCAAATATGGTAGAACCTGGAGAAGATGCATGTATGCCAATCGCAGTCATTGGTATGGCATGCCGCTTCCCGGGCGATGCCACTTCTCCTGATAAGTTGTGGGAAATGCTGGCCAATGGACGTAATGCTTGGTCTGAGATTCCAAAGGATCGCATTAATATCGATGGATTCTACCACCCAAGTGGAAACAGAGAAGGATCCGTAAGTTCTATTGAGACTATTCAAAGCTTATATAATAATATCTTACAGATATGCTTCAAAGGCGGACATTTTTTGAAGGAAAATGTGGCTGCATGGGACGCTCCTGTATGTCAGAAATGTATAGGGTACGCCTTGATCTAATTTCAAGCCAAGTTCTTCTCGACAACAGCTCATGAGGCAGCTGCTATGGATCCTCAGCAGCGAATTCTGCTCGAGGTTTCTTACGAGGCATTCGAAAACGGTACCCGCTTTCTACTCACTCGCGATCGAGGAAACTAATTATACAAATTTAGCGGGCATACCCATTGAAACACTTCCAGGAACTTCCACAGCTGTTTATTGTGGTTCTTTCGTGAAAGGTTTGTTCTCATCAGCTCCTAGGATATCGGCATGTTCATTTTACATTTCTAGATTATGAACAAATATGTCTTCGAGACCCTGATTTCTCTCCTCAGTACGCAGCTACCGGAAATGGAATTGCCATCATGTCAAACAGAATATCATGGTTTTACGATCTACGTGGTCCAAGTATGACGCTTGACACTGGATGCTCTGCTAGTCTGGTAGGTGTACATCTTGCTTGCCAGAGCTTGAGAACTGGCGAGTCGACAATAGTGAGTGGTCCCGTCTGATTCAGGCAAATCCGAGTATCTAATAAGAGAAGGCAATCGCAATGGGTGCTGGTATGATACTGACACCTTCGACAATGTTGCCAATGACTGCTCTCAACTTTCTTAGCCCAGACGGGAAATGCTTTGCTTTCGATGAACGTGCAAATGGGTACGGTCGTGGTGAAGGCATTGGTGGTATTGTATTGAAACCTTTGGCTGATGCCCTGAGAGATAATGATACTATTCGTGCTGTCATTAGGGGGTCTGGTGTCAATCAAGATGGAAGAACACCTGGAATCACCATGCCAAGCAAGGAAGCACAGGCCTTGAACATTCGGGCTGTCTACAAAACAGCAGGTTTGGGATATAATCGTACAGCATACTTTGAGGCACATGGAACGGGAACGCAAGCGGGCGATCCGACTGAATTGGGAGCAATATCAGCAACCTTTGCCGAGACTAGGGACTCCAAGAACCCAATTTACGTCGGTTCGGTCAAAACCAACATTGGTCATCTCGAGGGTTGTGCAGGGATAGCCGGGATAGTGAAGGGAGTATTGATGCTTGAAAAGGGGTTGATACCACCGAACTTATATTTTGAGAATGTTAATCCCAAGGTCGATTTGGATTCGTGGCATATCAAGGTGAGATCTGAAGTCGAGCTTTACTGACAGAGCTTCTAGATCATCACTGACAACTACAGATCCCGCAAAGCGTGACTCCATGGCCAATGGAAGGGCTTCGGCGAGTGAGCATCAATTGCTTTGGATTCGGCGGTACCAATGCACATATCATTCTTGATGACGCTTCAAATTACCTGTCTGAGCGAGGCATTGAAGGTAATCACAACTCTGTTGAAATGACTGATATAGCTTCTCCATACACCACGGATTCAGGAGTAATTATTGACACTGCGCCTTCAGCTTTGGGAGAATCTCACCCTGTCACTAACGCGGTAAAAGCAAAGCTTTATATACTTACCTGTCACGAGCAGAGTGGCATCGAGAAGCTGTCACGCGGATACTCAGATTACCTTGCGGCAAACGACGCTTCCATCGACTCCAAAGCTGCCACTCAACTTGCTACGGATCTTGCCTACACTTTGGCATGTCGAAGAACACGCCTACCCTGGAAAGCCTTCATTGTTTCCTCATCTCCCGATAGACTTGGCAATCAGCTTGTAGAGGGTATTTCCAAGCCCGTTAGATCCTCCGAAGCGCCTACAGTAGCTTTTATCTTCAGCGGGCAAGGAGCTCAATGGTTCGCCATGGGCCGAGAATTACTTCAATACGAGGTATTCAGACACAGTCTCGAAGAAGCAGATACCTACTTACAATCGATCGGGAGCAAATGGTCTTTAATGGCTGAATATCTCAAGGATGAAACTGAGTCAATCATCAACCTGCCTAAAATCAGCCAGCCACTTTGTACTGCTTTACAGATTGCCTTAGTAGAATTGTTGGCATCCTGGAATGTGAAACCTTCTGCGGTACTAGGTCATTCATCGGGCGAGATTGCTGCTGCCTATGCACTTGGTGCACTTTCGAAAGCAGATTCTTGGAAACTTGCATACCATCGCGGTCGCCTGACGAGTAATATTGCACTTCTTTCACCTAACAATTGCGGCCGCATGATGGCTGTTGGGCTTTCGAAAGAAGCTGCTGAAGTTTTCATCCGCGAAATTCAGAATGGCGTGGCAATCGTTGCATGTGTTAACAGCCCGGAAAATGTCACAATCTCGGGAGATGAGTCAGCGGTATTGGAGCTCGAAGAGCGTCTTCAAAAAGAATCAGTCTTTGCCCGTAAACTCAAGATCGAAATCGCTTATCACTCCGCTCACATGAGAGTCATAGAGAAGCCTTACTCAGAGGCTATATCGGACATTCAGATACTCGAAGTGCCGGCTGGGAATACCATGTTCTCCTCTGTGACAGGAGCCTCAGTACAGGGAGAGCAATTAGGTCCTGCATACTGGGTCCAGAACTTGGTCTCTCCAGTCCAATTTTCGGAAGCAGCACAGTCTCTCCTGCGTGCAAAGTCGGTGAAAGCAGATGTGCTCATTGAGATTGGTCCGCATGGAGTATTACAAGGGCCACTCAAGCAAATCATGGATGGTGAAAGGAAGCCTAAAGCAAGACCCAAATACATATCTATGCTCACTCGGGAAAAAGATGCGGTGGCCACCTCTCTGGAAATGGCTGGGACGTTGTTCACTTTGGGATACTTGTTAGACTTAGGCAAGGTCAATACAAGGTACGTCGCAAATATTTCTGACCAAGCACATTTGCTAACAACCATAGTATTTCGGATACTTCCCCACGAGTACTGAGTAACTTGCCTACATATCCTTGGAATCGTAGGTCACACCCCTCTTTTGTAGTTACCCACTGATATATTTTAGATACAAAGACTTACTGGCACGAGTCGCACATTGGAGCCGCTCATAGATTTCGAAAATTCGGGCGCATGGATCTGATTGGATCTCCTTCTGCAGACGCCACTCCGTTCGAACCACGATGGCGTGGATTCATCAGAGTATCTGAAAATCCTTGGGTCCTTGACCACCAAGTACAGAATACCATTATTTATCCGGCTGCCGGTATGATATCAATGGCTCTTGAAGCAGCACAGCAAATCCAAGAGCCCGATCGTAAGGTCGATGGGTACGAAATTGCAAAGATGAATATTCTGAAGGCAATGATCATTCCAGAAACAATTCATGGTCTCGAAACTGCCATCAATGTCAAGATCAACGAGCCGGTTTCAAAGGACGAAGTAGCATGGTTTGAATTCGTCATCTATTCTAAACTTCTTGGTGCCACCTGGGTCAAGAATGCAGACGGCGTCTTGTGTATTCGATACAAGTCGCGCAAAACCGATGTAGCCTCCAACGAGGACTATAGGCTGGTGCGTGTTAGGGAAGCCCATATTTTCCTTATGCTTAATGTGCCAATACTTTCTCGAGACATGTTCGATCCTGCTCTCAAACAACGTGCATTCACTAAGTCACCATTGTGTGTAGGTCTACGAAGAGGCAAAAGCGACTTGTAATGAAGTCATGTCTGCCAGACAACTGTACGAAACTCTTGAAAGTATTGGTATGAAGTATGGTCCAATGTTTCAAAACATCGTTGCAATTAGCAAGAAAGACAAACTTTCGTGTACAATTGTTCGAATACCCGATACGAAGTCCCGGATGCCAGCGAAGTATGAATATCCTCACTTGGTTCACCCGGCGACGCTAGACGCTATGTTCCAAACCGTCTTCGTTGCAGGAGCCGAGCCTATGGTGCCATCTTTCCTTCAAAGCCTCTTTATTTCAGCCGACTTCCCTCGAGGTGCCGGTAAATATTTGAGAGGATATTCTAGTGCGTCTAGAGAAGGACTTCGTGATGCTACTGGTACAATTGTGATGGCTGACGCCTCATGGCGGAAACCTCTAATCATCGTGAAAAATTTGCATTTTATGGCTCTATCGTCAAACCAGGAAGACTTCAAAGAGAGCGACTTCATTCCTAACCATCATAAGCTCTGTGTAGAACTTGAATGGAAGTATAATGTAGATACCACGGCAGCCGGGAGTCTCTCAGAGTGGATCCGACTGCTGACCTTCAAGCATCCCGACCTCAACATCTTGGAGATATGCTATGATGGAGAGCCACTCATCGAGTCCATCTTCGGAGTTCTGAGTGACAATCCAAGCTCCACCCCTCGAATGTCGAAATACACTCTAGCCACCAATACTTCGGGAATTTCCGAAGATATTCAAAGCAGGCTGGGAAAAACATCCGCGTATGTTGTGTTCAAGGGCTTGACAGGCCCAGGGGATCTTGAAAAGCAAGTTTTGAAAGCGCGCACGTTTGATTTGGTAATTTCGAATGTCAAGGGCCCAAAATTCTTGCCGACGCTACGAGGTCTCCTTAAATCCAAAGGAAGACTGGTCCTTCTTCAGGCTCTTGAGAACCAGACAGTCTCGAAAGACATCGTCTCTTATCATGCCACACAGTATGCTAGCATCGAGAGTTGCAATCTCCAATCTCTGATTGCCTCAAGTGCCTCTGGAGAGCGAGGCAATACCAACAGAGCATACATTCTAGGAAATTCATCTGCTTCATCAATGACAATCATGCCGAGAGAATTTCTGATCATTATCCCTGACAAGCCTTCTCAAGATGTTCAGACCCTCTGCTCAAGATTGGCCGAAGCCCTTCTGGTCCTTGGAGCCAAAGCTACAAAATCTGTTCTTGTGCATTCGCCAGAGCAGTTCTCCCAAAAGATCTGTATATCGCTACTGGAAATTGATGCTCCTTCGATATTTAACTGGACGAACAAAGAATTTGATGCATTTCGATCGCTCGTATCACTTTCAGCAGGATGCCTGTGGGTTACCAAAGGTGGGCATGTTGAAGTGGAAACACCATTCATGAGTCCAGCCGCAACCTTACTCCGGACAATTCGATCAGAAGATCCTCAAAAAATGCTCTTCAGCTTAGATCTGGATCCTCACACTGGTATGGATATCGAAAGCACGGGAGCTGCAATTCTGAACATAATTTCAGACTCATTCGACCCAACTGCAGTTTCCCAAGAAACAGAGTACGCAGAGCGGGACGGGAAACTTTTGATTCCACGCGCTGTCCTGCAAGAGCAACTCAGCAGCAAGATCGAGCGCGGCAATACCCAACGGCCTCCAATTACGTTGCCTTTCTTGGATGTCAAGCGACCACTGCAAATAGAAGTCCGAAGTCTAGGCGACCTCGATTCATTGTGCTTCGTCGACGACCACGTCCCGACTCTGGAACTCGTTCCATATGGTATTGAGATCAAGGTCAAGTCAGTTGGTGTCAATACTACCGATGTGGAGACAGCCATGGGGCAAACCTCGTGTGAATACTTCGGCTCGGATGTTTCTGGCATCGTCTCCCAAGCTGGCACAGCTACTACCAGATTCAAAGTGGGAGATAGAGTCGCAGCCATCGCTCAGGGAGCTTTCAAGACATTTGTAAGATGCTCAGAATCAATGGTGCAGCATATCCCAGATGACATGACCTTCGAAGTAGCAGCTTCGTTGCCGAGCGATCTTGTCGCTGCATACTATGCTGCCAATGTGGGTCGTTTACAAGGAGGAGAATTAGTATTGATTCATGCTGGCGCAAGTGGTTTTGGACAAGCTTTTATTCAAATTGCCCAACACCTCGGAGCAGAAGTCTATGCCACAATCGAAGCTTTGAAAGAACGGAAACATTTGATGCTCACTTACCGGATCCCAGAAGACCACATCCTCGACATGAACTCCGTTCATTTTGGCAAATCTATCCACCAGCAGACTTCCGGCCGTGGTGTTGACCTAATAATTAACACAATTGGTCGGCGGCATTTAGAGGAAACCTGGAAATGTATGAACGACTGTAAGTTTATAAGAGACAGTTTACTTGATGAACAGCTAATTATTGATGACAGTGGGAAGATTCGTCGATATGCGAAACAGCCACACATCGCACCCCACGACCCTGGACTCTCTTTCAACACTCCGTAACGCTACATACGCAGCAATTGACATATTGCACATTTTCCAAACCAATCTAGCGACATCAGCTCGTCTATTCCAATCAGCCTTTGATCTAGTTCGAGGAAAGTTCGTCAGAGAATCCAGACCCATCAATGTCTTACCATTGTCCGATATCTCAGCCGCCTTTCAAGACACCCAAAAGCGTACACATGGAAACGTTGTGGTCAATATTAGCGACAGTGACTTGGTGCGCGTTGTCCCACGCGATTCACACCCTCTGCAACTAAGCCCGGATGCCACGTATGTTCTCGTCGGTGGTCTAGGTGGGCTTGGTAGGAGCCTGGCTGTATTTATGGTGAAGCACGGTGCTAGACATCTCGCTTTCCTATCTCGCTCGGGAGCTGTTTCTGAGCGACAAAAAGACTTCATGGCACGTCTTGCAGCAGATGATGTTGATGCAAAGGCTTATGCATGTGACATCTGTGACAAGTCTCAATTAGTTGAAGTACTGCAGAGATGTGCGCTGGAGATGCCAAAGATTCGCGGAGTTGTACAAGGAGCAGCTGTCCTCCGGGTAAGAGGATCACCCCCCCTTTTTTTTTTTTTCCATATGTATGCTGATATAAACAGGATGCAATCTTCGACAACATGACATACGAGGATTGGGTAGCGGTAACGAGACCAAAGATGCAGGGTAGTTGGAACCTTCACGAAAGCATGCCTACAGATCTCGACTTCTTTATTCTCCTTTCTTCGTCGGCTGGTGCTATCGGCGCCCGTGGACAAGCAAACTATAATTCTGGGAATGCATTCCAAGATGCTTTGGCACATTATCGCCGAAATAAAGGTATGGCTGGTGTCTCTCTAGACCTTGGACCCATTCTTGGAGCAGGAGTAAGTTAAAGTGATTCTGAGTGTACGAATATTATTAACAGGAATAGATGGTTGCAGAGGACGAATCAACGCTAGAGATGCTACGAGCTGCAGGCTTCTTCGGTATCCGCGAAAAGGTACGCTATGCTACCCTAGAAAGAAACCCTGTACTAATGATTATAGGACTTCCACATCATAGTCTCAGCAGCCATGACAGGATACACAGAGGACGACCATCGAACCCCCGCGCAATTAATCACAGGAACCGGAACCGGTGGCGGCGTGAAGCAAAACAACGTTGGAGATCCTTACGTAAGTAAAATTTCTGCCCCCACAGCCTCAGTGATCTCGGATCAGGACCGATTTCCCTTTGTTGATCCTAATCCCAACCCAGACTATTGACACTTGACATACTGAACCTCTGAAGTGGTACAATGAAGCTCGATTTTCCATAATGGCCAAAGTCGGCCTCGTCCCCTCCTCAACAGACTCCGATACCCTCTCCATGGAAGAGCTACTCTCATCCTCAACGAGCATCTCTGAAGCAGCATCCACCATCCTTGAAGGTCTGATAACGCTCTTTGCCAAATCTATGAACATGCTCCCAGGCGATCTGGACACGAGAAAATCCGCTAGTGCGTATGGCGTTGATTCGCTCGTTGCTGTCGGCACGCGGAACTGGATCTTTAGAGAAACGGGGGTCGATGTTAGTATTTTTCAGATTCTGAGCGAGAATACTATTGCGGAGATGGCAGATGATATCGCGAAGAAGTGTAAGTATTTGTCGGTGGAAATCAGAGCTTCGGAGGATGATGAGTAGCGGATCCGTGAATGTGATAAATGACGAATGGATCTTTTTGCGTTGTTGTAATATGTCGGACAAGATTGTTTGGAAACTTGATCTGACAGCACTATGTTAAGTCGTTTCCGGCAAAGTAAGTTCTCATCTACCTAAGATGATCACCAAGTGAAGCTATTGAACATCCTTATGACTATGAAGTATCACGTCAGATAATATCCTGTCATATTTCCATGACTTCAAAGTCTGAGTACAGGATATTATGCAAAGTAAGGATTTGATGTCACACAAGGATGTAATGACATCGAATGAGTCGACAGATGGGGTCATTGCTTCGTTGAAGAGAAATGCTAGAAGTAAGTGAGTGACCTGGAGATGATGTTTCCTTCCTTGCCCCAGTGTTATCGCGGCTGTGAGCCCCGCATCTGATACATAAGCGAGAATGAGTGACGTCTTGATCAACAATTGCATCCGTGGTCATTGATCCCTTGAATTCTACAATCAATAGATCTACACGTGTTGTACAGTAAATGTGACTGCATTCCGTGTGATGTGGAGTTTGCCTACAGTGCGCAACTTCGGGCAGCTCAAGTCCGCAACGTACCCAGGATAGGTAGAATTGAAACAACCAGCCAGGCCTCTCAATTTGTACCCCGATTGGGACATCTGGACCTCGCTCATATTCATATTTTGCTCTCTAATTTGTACCTACCAGGACATTTGTTTTTCAACTTCCCACTTCTCCTCAATCCACCGTATCGTAGTTACAGTTACCTTCGGCGTCCTGCACTGTCATGTCATTCATTTATTCCGAGGTGCAGTTCGCATTTGCGAGCAGGTCTGACGTCACAAGCTCTGCGACCACTTTGCTCGTCGACAAAACTCTCTGCTTTCTTCTCAACCCCGCCACCATCTTCCATCGCATCGACATCATCAACCGAAATCTTTTCCTCTCTCAAAAACTTCTCACATATTACACGTCAAATCTCTACTACCGCAACCGCAAGAAAGATGTCTGATTCAAACAATAACTTCCGTTTGAGCTCGGTGTTCAATGTCAAGGGCAGAGTACGTGATATCTTCTGATGCTATTTATGGGATAGCTACTGACGACAATAGGTTGCCTTGATCACTGGCGGAGGTAGCGGTATCGGTTTGATGGCGACCCAAGCCTTGTGAGTCTCCCATCGACACGGACACAGATACATGCTAACCAGTCCCGTAGGGCTGTAAATGGAGCTAAAGTCTATATCGTCGGGCGCACTAAGGACAAGCTCGATAGCGTTGTCAAGAACCACGGCCAAGGCATCGAGGGTCAAATCATTCCAATCGTGGCCGATATCACCTCCAAGGATGAGATCGCCAAGTTGGTCAAGGAGATCGAGTCCAAGGAGAAGCATCTCGACATCCTGATCAACAATGCTGGTATCGCAGGCAACAAGCAGCAATCCGAGGCCAAGACAGCAGAAGAGATGAAGAAGAACCTGTTCGATGATGAGAGTTCTACTTTCGATGATTGGGTCAACACTTACCGCACTAACGTCCCCCAACTGTTCTTCACGACCATGGCATTCCTCCCTCTTCTCCAAAAGTCCACCGAAAACCAACACGGTTACAGCAGCACCGTCATCAACATCTCCTCTATTTCCGGTATCGTCCAGTCTGCTCAGAACCACTTTGGCTATAACGCTTCTAAGGCTGGGGCTATCCAGCTGACTAAGATGCTTGCCTCGGAGATCGCTGAGAACGGTATCAAAATTCGAGTCAACAGCATTGCTCCTGGTGTTTTCCCTAGTGAGATGACCGCCGGTGAGAGTGGTTCTGATCAGAAGAGCCACATTGAGAAGGAGAAGTATGAGAAGGTACCTGCTCATAGACCAGGCAAGGATGAGGATATGGCTGGTGCCATTCTTTTCGTTGCGACGAATCAGTATCTCAATGGTCAGACGGTTGCTGTTGATGGTGGTTACATTTTGCATGCCGGAGCTTAAGCGTCTTTGTTATCCAAAATCTTGCTTCTGGGGTTACGGGGCGCTAAAATACGAGGGAAACATTCGATTCTGTAAGATTGCAGACACTTTGCGTATGAGATTCCTTTCGCGGCATACTAGTATGAGATAAACCAAGATGCCGATGCATTTCATTGCCTTGCGTAATGATACCACTTTTTGTCTCACATGCTCCTTGTGCTAATGATTTACCAATCTTCATCTTCAATTCAGCAATATCAGCTAAGGTTTGTTACATGTTACCAATTATTGAGACGCTGGGCTCTCTAGATGAAGGTCCTTAAATAGTGATCTGCAAGCCCCGCATTATCAGGAAATTGTGTGATATTTCTTCCCAGCCTGTTGATGAATTTGTTGAATGAAAGGGCCCTCCTCTACATGGCTCCTAGAAGCACCTCTTTCAAATGAGTTTAACGTAGTAGTAGATTATCGCTTATATCTCTTACTGAGCAACCTAATCATGATCTTTACTTTACTGCCGAACGTTCACTTGAAGAGCAGGTACGTTCAGATTCCATCAACCCGTTTATCTCGGAAGTGCTAGACAACTCACCAGTGCCGGCCCTAGTAAGCCATGTGCCGGACAAGAAGCACGCCAGAACATCCTCATCATATGTTGATTGAAGCTAAGATGAGTAGTGCTTTTCCTAGTGCTTCAACGGCCAGCCTTATGCAGACTAGCGGAGGTTTTCGGCTCTGGTATCATGTACAACTGCTTACAGGGCAGGGTTAGGAGAGGGGAGGAAGACTGCAGGAAAGTTGCTGGGGTGTTGATATATGTCATAAATGTGGTTTGATACCGATTTCACGAGACTGCAGCTCAAATATATGCTTCTACCTGGCTGGACGTCACCACCGGAGTGAGAGCTCGATCGAAGATTTAAATCAGATGGAAGATCACGGGTCGTTTATGATATTCATAAATTAAAGTCACGAAATCATTCGCGTCCATCCCTGCGTGCCGCAAAGCATTCTAATCTTCTATATCTAAGGTACGTAGGAACTCATTACGTATTCTACCTTGCATTTTTATATGTAATTTATATACGTCACATGCTATATAAGAAGATGTTTCCATGGGAGCCTCGTAAGCTCTATGTATTTTAGTCGGTCACGTGTAGCCAAAATAATGCGAGCTACCTAGGTGCCCGCTCTGATGGCGGCTTTGACCCCGCTGGTGTTGATTGGGACGATGTCTGATAATGTTAGAGCAGATGCTAGGATGAGAGTATGGATATGATATCTTGAAGTGGAATACGAGGAGCATCATCTGCAGAGGCGAGGAGCGAAATTTCTCTCAATACCTCCTGCTCCCCCGCGCTGTATGTAACCTGAGACATCACAGAGAAAATCTGTCCAAGGGCCCAAATATCGTTCTGCTTCCGTGCTTCAATTTCCTGAGACTAAGGTTCAGAAATCAGTCTCATCTCCGGGGACAGCCATTTTTGAGTTGTGCCTCCAATCCCACTGACATCGTTCAGTACAGCATCATTATCCTTGTTGAGAACAACGTTTTCTGGTTTCAGATCCATATGTGAGATTCCATTCTGATGGAGACTATAGAGGGCACGAGTCATTTGGAGCGTCAAACACAGCCAGGGGACATCGGACTTTCGTGTTTGCAAAGCGGCTTGCAGTGTGCCGTTTGGGAGATATTCGAGTAGAATCCCTTGCAGACTTGCAGTGGTATCACCTTTTGTCGCCTTCGTAGTTCGATAGGGATTGTCGGACACGACAGCGGCAATGAGCTTTACAACATTCTCGCTATCGCGCAATCGTTCCAGGTTTCGTAGTTCTTGTTCCAGAACATCACTATCTCGCGGCTCGTACAGCGGCCGATCTACTTCCTTGTAGACGTGATCGATGTTATCAACGTGTACGCGGTACACGCCCATACTCAGTTCTTGTATCTTCTTGATATCCAACAAATGTCTCGAGGGAATACTACTGCTCGTCACATCAAAAGGCGGGAATCGCACTCGGTACGGATCTTCCTGTACGCGGAACCACAGGCTGTCGACTATATTCGCGTACTCGCTCTCAGGGTGTAAGGGCGTTTTTAAGTGTAGTGGCTGGCAAGACGTCTCGCACTTTCGGGAGAGAAGAAGCTCCGTGACCGTGTCATCGAGGAGTTGCGAAAGGTCGAAATCGATGCAGAGGCAGAGGCTTTCAAGGTTTTTCCGTCGTTGGGTTGGTTGAGCAAATGCGCTATTCTTAGCAGATTGAAGTTTCCCCTGGAAAGTAAGTTTCAAATGCCACGTGCGGTCAGAACAACGAAGAACAAATCTCAACCAGCGTTTCCTGGGTTCCGCGCCTCTTGCCTCAGTCTCTTCTGTGTATGTCTTCCGCGTAAGGGAAATAGAACATAAGTCTGAATTTGACATCGTAGGTACTCCGGCGAAAGCGATGGCTATTATTGGACTCTAGCAAAGGCTCTTGTAGAGGAATTGTCAGATTGAGTGATGGAGAAGTACATGCTGTGAGCGCACGATGGATTTGAACGTCAGCTGTGCTTGGCATTGACTACATAACGGTTTGTTTGGTTCTTGTATAGCAATAAAGCTCGAAGCAACATAATCACTCCGTTGTGCTCTGCGAGCTGCGGCTAGTTCTCGGAAGGGCGTGCTAGGTATGTCACAAAGCGTCCGGTTCGAAACGAACTGCCGAAGGATCGACAGTGGCGATCCTGTATAAATCTGCGCGCCACAATAGCCACAGGGGCGTGATGATGTCTCGTATAGTAGGAATTTCAAAGTAAGTCAATGGAGATCCTTTAACAAGTGTTATAGGTAATTTAAGCTTAATGGTATACCTATAAGAGAAGAAACTTGTTATAATATCAAAAGAGACTCTTCGTATTTCAAATGTAGGACGACGACGTGAGTGTAAGTTTCTGAATAAACGGCATATTCAATGATCAGGAATTGTTACAGAAAATAGAAAAAGAAGAAAAGGGAAATGTTTTATTATTTATGGATTTAATAACGCTTGACGTTAAAGTACCGGGGGTCTTTTCCGGCATAGAGAGTTTTCCGGCACGCAGGGATGGACGTTGCTGGATATTGCTTGTTTCTCAATTTCATGAACGTATTTCTAGTACTTTTAATCTACCGATTCCAAGCATATCACGAACTGTGACTGGAAATTTTTATTCGCTTCACGGGACAGAAATAAACCAGCCTCGTCATATGAATATATGTACAAGAATTCGCGGCTTCGCCTGTGTGACACGGAATCCTGCAAAATCATGTATCTCAAAGATACAATGTCTACATCTATGCACCGACAAGCACAACCGAATCCGTCTCTAGAACACCGGACCCGCACTTTTCCGAGTTCGACCCCATACTAACCTCCGTACCTAGCCACCAGCCCCAAAATCTTAGGACATGCCCCAAGTCCCTCACACACATCATTTGGATTATCTCAAGCCACCATTGCCTTGTCATTGACTTGCTCAGTACTTTCTCCATTGGACTCATACCTCCTCCCAAACCTGCTCATCTGAACACCTTGAATCGTAGTCGAAGCGATCCAAACCGCAGAGCTGAAAGCTCCGAAAACGGCGTCAGCCTTCGCTGCTGTGCAGACATTCCCTTGGCAGTACATGAGCCGGCCTAGGAAAACCGAAAGAGCAATGAAGCCACAGAAGTAGAGCACCGAATTGATGCCTTGCAAACCAAGCGCTACGTATTGGTTCGAGGCTTGACATTCGTTAGTGAGATTTCTCAGATGGCTGTTGGAGGCTTGCTTCAGTAGGAGGTACCTTTTGGTGAGAAACGAGGAGCGAGCTCGAGGAAGAGGAGTGAGAATATCGAGAAGGCGGGTGCGAAGATGAGGAAGTTTATTTGTACTGCGGAGTGATACCCAGTCTGGGTTTGGAGAAATGCAACTGATGATTGTTTCAGTAATCAGTCTCAAATTTTTTGGAGCTGCATAGAAGATATACCGTAGGATGAAAGTGCCAATACGACGACTGAAAATACAGCTTGCGAGCTGCGCAGCGCAATGTGGTATGTCGATGACATTTTGAAGTGTGGTTGAAATAGAGTTCCTGCTCTCGTGATAGAAAAGACCGGAAGAAAGAAAACAAAATGAGCGTGAGTGAGGAAAAAGAATGATGTTTGATGTAAAGAAAGAAGTTTTCAGAGTTGAAATCGAGAGGCATTTGAAGAACGGTTATCAGAAAACATATATAATCATCTCCTTTTCTCCTGAAGACTCGTAGCTTGGACATGAGACGATCCCCCCTGTTGCTGCGGCGACCCGAACAAGCCCCGTCGCATTACTTCAGCGGGTTCGAGTTTCGAAACGGCAGGGTGTGCGGTGTTGACAATGCCCATGAATATCTTTCCGTCTGAGCACATTTTCTTGACTGGTCAGGAGAAGTGCCCGGAGTGGCTGGTAGTTTGATGGGTGCATGAATAAATCTACCGGCATGGAAAGCTTATGGGTTTTTGGCCCCCGAAACGGGACGAAGGGCCTAAGCTGAGATTTTGATGGGATGGCATAGGTCGAAGCCTTTCGTTGGTGGGATGATATCAGTTTATTTCTCTTGGTGCTGTGGTTTGCTGCGGATGTCTTGATCAAACTTGGAAGCTCATAATGTCTGAAAAACTGTCAAATCTCGGCAGATGATGATGCTGAAAACCCAAGGCGGGCATAGTTCGTGTCCAGTGAAGCGAAGTATTAAGTCCAATACTATTTTCATGACCTCCGAAAGATTGACCTAAGAGAGTGATAGTACTGTCTGTACTTCTCTCGTGAAATCAAGGAACAAGAAGATGAATTCGTTAAAGCCCTTTGTGACTTTAAATTATGAAATTTGTTTAAAGTCCTGAATTTTATGACTTTGGACTGAAGTAGAAAAAATAGCACTTTACCGGTGACAAAACTATCCAGCCTCGACCAATGGGAAAATTCAGAGTTCGAGTTCAAATGCAGTGGGGCAGTGTCTTGTTCATGGGGACTCTATCGGTTGTTTTATATAGAAAGAACGGAGCTCGGACACAGTTGTTATGTCAAGTTTCAAGCACCAAAGAAGCAAAAGAACAAGTCAGAGTAACTAGTGCCATTCCTATCTGAAACGGTGAAACCCTCTCAACCTCCTGTTCAGCCCAACCAGTAGGTCAGATCATCTTGCAACATCGAGCCTTTTTTTTGCTTCCTGTTCACTACAGCTTCAATCTTGAATTCGGATCTAGTTTCTTCAAGCACCCACCCATTCTGCAAGAAGCATCAGCAAGAGACATGACAAACACTCCTGCAAATTTAATGGCACTTCCCCTTTGCCAAAATTAGCATAGTCGAGTTGCAACTTAATACTCCAGTAAAACAAAAATATGTGATCTTATGATCAGGATTAACAAAGGAAAAGAAACTAATCCTGATCCGAGATCACTAAAACATTGAGGAGGGGAACGTGACCGTGCAATAAAACGATCACGTAAGCTCAATTGATGAAACTAGGAGTAAAGGTTGTGACTTACTGCTCCCTTGCAAGTCTCTCCAACATCTTCCCTACATTCCTACAACCAACCAGGGAATGATCACTTGAACTCTCAACACATACTGACTGAGTTCTCCTTTGGACGGTCATGGCGAAAAACAATGGAAACCTACAAAGGACGAATCGAAGTACGCTCCGCTGCCGAATCTATTGTGCAACTACTAGCCGGAAGAGATATGTCTTCATTCGGTCTCATTCAGCCAAACCATTTTGCTACCTTCATGTCAAAATGCAAGATTTACATGTTTTTTTTAACCTCATGAGCATCTTTCACATTTACTCTGTTTAATCTGTCTCGGTACTTCTGTCATCATTAAAGCCACCTAATAGTTCACTCGTCTTAAGTTTTCCGACTGTAGCTATAGAGTCGACGTCGGAAATCCCTAAATTGAGTCGATAAAGCTTTCGTCTGAAGGGATATCAATCACCCACAAACTGATCTCAATCGGATCTCATTAGATCCCCCAATAATCCTTATACCATTGTCGAGCGTCCTAGCGTATGGGAAATTGACGAGGTAAGAATGAGGGATTTTGTCACGGCAGCAATATCTAATAGCGAATTCAAGACGAGACGAGATGAGCGCTGAACGACGATTACGTACGATCTTCTGGTATTGGCTTGCGAATGTTTTGGAGCTGGGACGCGGTATAGTCATTGATCGCTGAGTGGCCTAGAAGACGTGGAAGCAGTCGAGATTGAACTGTATGGCCATTGAACTATGTGGTCATTGACGACAAAGACGAACGCAGAAAACAGCTGTACTATACCTCATCCCTGCATGTCGCTAATCCCACTCGTCCATATCATGCCCTCGGAAATCCTACTCAGAACTCGCCCACACTTGATGTATCACTCTCACTTAGAAAGAATGACTACACCTATCAGTCTTTCGCCATCATGAAACGAAGGGTAGACTCACCTTGTTCAGCTAGCGCCCAACGCTTACACTTGTGCTCGCTATTGCAGTATGCAAACGATCCGCAATCCTCCTGGTTACGGCACGGTTTGGGCCTGGCGACTGGGCTGGGATAACCTTTACACTCGTGGTCATGAGTGCACCACTCCCCGCTCTTACAATCTTGGCGGTCGTTGCAACCTCTGTGTTGTTTGCCTGATGGGAATCAGCATGGTTGAGAAGTGGGTGTACATTATCATTGAAGCAGTGAATAAGATGTCACATACTAGAAGGGGCAGACTTCTGATTAAAGATAGCGTTGCCATAGCCCACACACGAGTTGTCTGAAGTGCAGAACTGCTCGCTGGGGCAGTCGTCGTCCTCGTCGCACCACCTGTTCTCTTTGTCTGGTGGAAGTTAGCAGGATTGATGAAGTGAGATGTGTAATTTTGTTGGGGCAGATAGGGGAGGCTTACTTGCTAGGGCGGACTTGGAATCAAAGATCGTGTTGCCATAGCCTACACAAGAGTTGTAGGGGGTGCAAAACTGCTCTTTAGGGCAGTCGTTGTCCTCATCGCACCACCTGTTTGTAGGGACCTGCTCAACAGTTATGCGGATATTGTCTGAGGGGGCTGGGACGCTGGCTGCAAATGTAAGGAGGCTGCTGAGCAGGAAAGCGGTGGTTGTAAGTTGGAACTGCATGTTAGAGAAATGTCATGGGGGAGGCTTGTATATAAATAATCGGTTCTGAGATAGATAAACGCCGTGCAATAAAGACGTAGGGGCTTCAGACAGGTAGTATTTATACACTTCAGTATCTCCACTCGGATCCTCTGCGGGTAGCTGATGAACGACGTCAACGATCGGCTATCATCCTCTAGCAATTCGCAAAACAAAACACAAAGCCAGACATCGTGAATCATATTGCAGATACTAATCAGAGTAAGGTACCAATCGCGAGATCTGATGCGGCTCCTACATGAAGAAATTGCATAAATCTATGCCTATTTCACTTAGGGGACCACTCGGTCCAACTGAGTACAGAGCAGTAAGCAGGAGCGAACGCTCCGACGGGAAGTTTTAAAATAAAGCAAAGATCAGAACGGGATACTAGAAATACGCCTCCATTGCTTTGGAAAAAAAAATTCCAGTCAGCAAATCCTGAGACTAGCGAACAGGCGCATAGGACCAGCTGAAACCTTGCCGAGCGGAGGGATCTAGCAAAATGTCAGGACGGGAACAAACACACATAGCTCGTTCGGATACGGCGTCATTACTTTCTCATGTGTTGTTTTGTTTTATGTAGATTATACATTCTAAGATCAGGCCTTGGGATATTAACCCTTTTTGGTTTTCCAAGAACCTTTTCCAGCTATCTGACGGATCTCTTCTATCTGAGAGTCAACTTCTTCTCTACAGTTGGAACATTGTTCTGTATTCATTTTATTGCATTTGGCATGATAGCTTCTACGCCCCACAGAACCGTTGATCAACCGGTACTTGCTAATCAGATAAAGTCATCAGATAGTCTGGGGCCCAAGAATAAATATTACGAGACAGGTTGAAAACTAAGCGGGCCAGGATAATTCGCGATTCCCTGCCCTCCTTTCTGATCTGTCAGTTGAGCTACTGATTACCGCACTGGCAAAACATGTGGATTTAATAGAAGGAGCAGGGATTTAGGGGTTCGAAGTTGAACCTTGAATAATCCATTTTCAGAGTACATCAAGCTCTACTGATATAAATTCATTCGCTAAAAGTTAACCTACCTATCGAGTGAGCTTTAACGATTAATTGCATATTTGTTTCGTGCGTTGTGAATGTTGTATTATGAATTTATTGAGCCTTTGAATAGGTTCTAAGAAATGATGTTCGATATAGCACGTCCTCATGCCCCCTGTGAGGCGTCGATTAGCTCTAGTAGCTAGTCCTAACGGAAATAACAATCATCATCAACATCATCATCATCATCATCACCCAAGCCCTTAGACTTGAGGCTAATTCTTTCTGTCCCGAGATGCTATAGACGGCATCGTCGCAGCTCATGAAATCCATGGCCTATCTGCACAGGCCACACTGCTAAGCAAAATAAGAAATGAACATGAAAAGATTGTACTGTAAGCTGTGTCCACTACTTCAAAATTAATTAGGGTTACTTATCGTTAAATATGGGCTTCCAACTACTACGCTGTTGCGAAATTAGCCGACCCAGCCCATGAGATAACTAGAATTGCAGTCTTTGAGTTGGATACAGTGGCCTCTGCTGTGCGAGAAATGTAAGGATGTTGTAACCTGAACTCAATCCTAATGACCAGATGCAGAGCTGGATCTATGGGGTACCAGGCAAGGTTAAGCCAGATACCAGTTGCAAGCTCTCAATGCCTCTCAGTGAAGCACATGTTGGGACGACAAGGAATGTTTGAGACAAATTGAAGCCCCATGCAAAACTTTCAGAATAGTCTCGTGGGTCGCATTTGAGCTTGAATTAAAAGTTCGTGGAAACGTATATATAGTGGAGTTTTCTGATCAGCATTCACGATCGATATGCCGGTGATCTTCCATAGACCCACTTGTTATCAATATAGTCCTTTTATGACGGATAACCTTCTTATCAGAGCTTCCAGGAGAATTTTCCCCTCTGGGTCGACGACACCAGTCACTTTCTAGCACTCTTTCATCGTTGTGACAAGGAACGATTGCCTTCCCCGACGAGCCGGCCCGTGTTTTATTGACCTCGCTTACCGTATTTGAGTTGAACTGAAGCTGTACATGGGTCACATCTTCCAAGGTTTAACAGAATACTGTGTTTCAACCAAGATCGTGTGAACATTTTCACTAATTCAGCCGAATTTCCAAATCTCTAGATTTACTTCATAATGCTCCATTCAAAATGGGCAGGAGACATGTAATTGGAAACCCCGAAGTGTAGAAGGAAAACATGAAGCACTAGGAGATGAGCTTAATCACTTATCTAAGAAGGCCAAAGATGTACAGTATGAACGACAAAATTCACCGTCAATCTCTCCCTTCAAGAAAAAAGCTTATCTGCTCGGGCTAAGGGGTGTATCTCAGCCCATGGAGATATCAACAATACCAAGTAGAGACATGTAGATACAGGGAGGGGAGCATCCTTCCCAATACATCAGGAGCATCTTCACCTTTTTCCTCTCCCATTTCTTCCAGTTTGCGGTCCATTACCGATGTACATTTCCATTCTACTTCACTTCAATCTACCTCGACTTTTGTCTTTACACACCACCCAGCAGACACTTCTCAAACTCCTTCAAAAAGCATTTCATCTTCGCCACCATCTTTATCTTTGTTACTACTGCTGCAGAAACCGCTTCTCCCATCACAGCGCCGGTCACTGAGGGTAACTACATGGAGAAAAGGATCTGCGGCACTCTGTCCGGCAAGGCTCCGGAAATCTGCCAGTACGGAAAGCTTGCAAACTTTGCGTAGATTTCCAGATTTCCGAAATCAATTTGAGTAAGGAGCTAGCAGATTCGCAGTCTTTGTATGCAAGACATACTTGCCTCTCTGATGTCTCGAGTTCTGCTTTTCTCTTGCTTTTTTGAATATTGTTTTTGTACAAAACGTGGTTGTGTTGGCGCGACTGTATTTTTTTTTTCGTGCGTTTGTGACTTTTAAAGTGCGGCGGGAAGTCAACAATGATCTCGGTAGAAGTTGCGCTAGAAAAATCACTTCCTTTGAACATGGACGTGCGTTTCCTCTTTTGATATTGTTGCATGTGAGGGAGGGCCATGGAAAAAATTGCGCACACAGTTCGTCTACTGTAGTGTCATCGAATAACCAGTTTTATCTTACGACATTGACAAGAACGTAGATGGATATCTACTTGTCGTACCCCACAACAGTATCTTTGCCGATCCTATCTCAGGTATCAAATCATGTGCAATGCGCTTCTCACCCGTGCTCTAAGTCTCGTCAAAGTCCGAGGCCTGAAGCTCTCACAAATTCAGCCTGCATCCCAGACCCCTCACAAAAGCGCTCCTCGCAGGTCTTGCGGAGTTAAACCTCAGATTTTTTTCATTCCAGCAGACCTTCGTTGGGCAAATAGTACACGCCCATCATAGCATGACGATTCGCTGGCCCAAGACTATCACTCTATCCTATTTCTGAATATGACTTGCTCCAAGCAATTTGGAAAGAAGATCAGGTTTACGTATTTTGGACTTGTGGAGTTCGACTGTTTTACCGATGGAGAGATAATCAAGGCAATCAAAACCTCGAGTGGATTGATCATTATCCGGAGCATGAACTGGATACTATAGATGCAGGTGACGATGCAACTCGGACGGCTGGAATTATGCCGAGTTTCTTCTTGAGGAAAATGATTCCGCGGAGAAAAGGATAGAGAGGATCAAAAGCCTGATTCGATGGCTGCGGATTTCCCATGTTTCCCATGGCGTCCCTTCTGCTATTGAATAATCTAATCTAAAGGAGCTTGAAGGACCCATCTTAATCTTGTTTCAACCCAGGTTATCATGTAGGCGTCCCCGATGCCAGGAAATCACTTTTCGACAACACCGAACTGACATAATAATTCCATCGGTCCACGATCTGTCCAGACTTGCACATCCTCGGGCTTGGTCACCCATATCATGTCAGCCATAGAAGCCTCGTTTACTGACGGTTTTCCTTCCCTAGCGCACGACCTCGGAATTACCAACATCCACTATTCCACAAGGAGCACATTGTGTGCCTCACCAACCCCCGAACGGACCTTTAATTCTCCATACGTTTCAACCAGTCGCTCAGCATCTGTTTTAGATGGAAGCTTCTTTACAGCGTGTTTGAATGGCAATTTTCGGACCTCATTTGTTTCTTCAAAGATGTTAGCTCAAGTTGACACAAAAACTCGGCAAAGACAAAAATACCGTCCAAAATCCCCAAAGCGTCAGGGAATAGCTCAAAATCTTGCTTGTCTGGTCTGAGAAGTACCTGTAGGTGCTTGTACGCCTCAACTCCACAATTGTTGATCACCATGTGCCTGCTCTCGAGTCTAGTCAACACGTTCCACGCTGCGGAAAAGTCACTCCTGTTCAAGTGATCTAACTAAGGTTGTGAACTCAGTTGTATGAAGTACAAATTATAGTCTTACGATATAGTACTTCTTCAGAATAAGTTTATGAGAAGGACCCATGAAGTCGATAACGAAACTGGGGTCGGTATCTGCGAAAACATGTTGATTAGATAACCGGCCTGGGTCGTCGGGCTCTTGGATAGGTTCCGTGGTGAAGCTTGGAGCACAGCTAAATTGGAACTTTGAAGATTTATTGGAACTCTTGTGGCTTGATGCCTAAGGGCACTGTACGGACGCTGAAAAGCCCCGTCTCAACCAGGCGTGGGGTGTTTGGTTGCCAAAAACAATTCTTCTCGTTTAACCAAAGCATCAAATTGCCGCAACGACCTGGCTTCTAAATGATTGGCTTCCATGTTTTTGGACACATGGTTGGACCGAATAAATTTGAAGGGGCTATATGAACACTGTAGAATAGTATTTGCACTTGTTTGAGAGTGGCAAAACGTGGCTTCGTCAGCGCGCCCTCTTATTGTCGAAGATGGGACGACTCATAGGCAACTCCAAAGACTACTTACTAGGCTTCCCCAGAAGTCTGAACCTATCAATGGTAGATTGATCAGGGCAAACACACCGAAAACTCCCTGCAAACCCACTGTGGATAGGTTCAGACTTCTGGAGAAATCCGTGTATCTGAGCCTCAAAACTTTGCTTTTCAGCCTCCATTGTTTAGGAACTCTCGCACCGTCTTGTCTCGTCATCTCACCTGTCATCTCACCTGTCATCTCATGATCCGCTTATATCAAAACTGTCGAGCAGATTGTGCGTGCGTGCGTGCGTGCGAGCCTATCCAAAGACCGAAGTCCCAGCATCGGTGGTCATCCGAAGTCCCAATGACCCGAGACAATATTCGATACTGAGCAAAATTCTGTCGTGATCAATACGCTGGAACGACGATTTCTTTCAAGTGATACCGCCTGAATGTACAGCAGGGAAGAGTTCCCCCCAAGCGAATTACCGCTGAAAAGAAAGCAAACACGAGAACATCACTTCTGCGTCTGTGTTGAGGCTTGCTGCTTGGGGCGTCCGAACGTCTTGGAAAGAAAGAGCGTGCAAAATCAAGGCGTCAATTTTCCAAACACTTCAGCTATCCAAACATTTACCCGGAGCAACGGGTCCTGCGAATGAGCCATACCGGATGCTAAGTTCCTAGAAAGCAGCTGTGCTGGTAGAGCGGCTCAGCCTGATACATCGGGATTTATCAGGGGAAATCTCCTGCCGAAAGGCAAGAATTTCCAGCTGGCTGAGGCAAATATTCTGGATGTCGTCGGCAGTGATTCTGACGAAAGATTCAGCTCATTATGGCAGATGTTGACCTCGTCGGCTGCGTCGAGATTGTAAGATGGCGGCTTCAAGCGAAGAAGACGTCTGAAGAGTCCTTGACTTTTCTTGTCGTGCAACAGGTTTTCTTGGTCTCGTCGTCGAAGTCAGAACGATCCTCTTCTCGAGACCCGATTCCGATGCTGTGATCGCCTTTAGAGCTTCTCTTAAACTTGTTTGAGCTCTCGTTTGAACAGAGCATGCTGCGGCAAGGAAGCTTCTCTAGACAAGCGCTGGAAGCGAGGTGCTCATCGCTTCATTTCAGATGTGGCATTTCAGATGAGATTAGAAAAAAAGATTCATTCAGGCCGTTCAAGTGAGGAGGCCGAGTCCAGCCTGTCTTTCAACCCAAGATTTCCTGGCCTCTGACGTGAAATTTTCAATTACACCGAGATTGCCACTAAAGGACCCTTGGGTTCTCGTCCTCTGTCTCAAGAAGGACCGTATTGGAAATCTCGAAACTTCATTGGCGGATGGCGCCATATCACAACATTATAGCGAATGCTTACTTCAAATCTCTTGGTGCTTGGCGTGAACAAAACATCCATACGCGCAAAGACACTTGGCGCTTGGCTCCGTCCGTAGTAGGAAGGTTGTAAGAACCAGACGAACATCTTGCTGATAGATTTACGTCGCGCGATCGACGGTACTGTCGCATCGCATTTACGCTTCCTCGGTCTTCTCCTTGGATTTATTTGAGTGATGTTCGATGCGTGTCTATGCGACGTTTTGGGCGCTTCAGATAGGCAATTGGTTGACGTTTGGGAATGAGTTGATTGGAGATTAAGCCTACAAGGTATCGGTGTTGGATCATCGGGTTCATTGTCTTGGATGGATATGATGGAATGCTTGGTTTGGCAACCTTGTAATTCGCAATCGGGTATCCTAGATGTTGGGGATCTGGAATGGCGCAATACCGTTAGATACTATCCACAATCTGTCCGTATAAAGGGTCAGATCCCTCAAGTTTGGAATTCGTTCACTTTCTACCGCTAACGACCTGCCGATAGTGCTCGTCGGACTTGACTGCAGTATAAAACGGGTGGAAGATGTCGTCCTACTGGCAGAATTTTCGAAGCGAGAAAGCACAGCTCGCAACTCACCACTCAGAGTCCTCAGAAGAAGTGGTGATTCGCGATGGAAATCTCGAGTTCACGCGTGAGGCGGGCGCCGGGAATAATTCCAAGCCTTCATACCAAGAAGCTTCTGGAGCGCCTGTGGAGAAGGATTCACCATTGGGATACGATGTCAACTGGTTTACCATTATTTTCCTGAACGTCGGCCAGATGATTGGAACAGGTGTTTTCTCTACGCGTATGTTGTTGTGATTCTCGCTCTCCAGACCTGATTCCCTTGACCACATGGGTTGTATATTTATGGGGATGTAACTGACCTACTTGGAAAACAGCTGGGTCTATCCTGAAAGGACTCGGTTCTGTAGGATTGAGCCTGATGTTTTGGGTTATTGGGCTTTTGGTTGCTGCCGCTGGAATGTGCACATACCTTGAACTGGCGTCTTACTTCCCCAACCGATCTGGCGCTCAAGTTGTGTACCTTGAGCAAGGATTTCCTCGCCCAAAGTACTTCTTCCCCACGGCGTATGCGATGTTGAATGTCCTTCTGGCATTCAGTAGCAGCAATGCAATCGGTAAGCAAATTCATGTCCTCCGAGAATGTTCGACCTATGCAAATCTGACATTGTACACCAGTCTTGGCAACTTATACTTTCCGAATTGCTGGACACAGCTCATCTGAATGGGAGGCGAAAGGAGTGGCTCTCGCAGGATATACGCTGGCTACCTTCGGTTAGTATTTGATATCCAAGAAGGACAAACAGCATCACTAAAGTTGTTGCAGTTGTTATTCTGTCGAACAAATGGTCCCTCAGATTCTCAAATTACGTTGGAGTTGTCAAAATTGGGATTTTGATCTTGTAAGTGGAAACTTCTGATCTTCATAGGTTGTACGTCAGACTAATTATCCTCAGCATTTCGATTACAGGTTTCGTTGTGCTTGGAGGTGGCATCAAATCCATCCCCGATCCAGGAAAGAACTTCCGTAATGCTTTTGAGGGTACTACCGGCGATGCTTCTGGTATTGTAAGAGCGCTCGTCAGAGTCAACTATGCATACGAAGGATACGCAAACGCTTTCAATGTCGTCAACGAGATCAAGGTACGCGTCTTTCTCGCTTGACCCAGAACACGTCACTGACCATCAACCAAAGAACCCCATCAAAACCATTAGATGGGCTGGTCCCCTTTCTCTACTAATTGTGGCTATTCTTTACATTTTCGTCAACATCGCCTATTTCGCTGCCGTTCCCAAAGAAGGAATTATTGGCTCGCAAACAGCTGCGGCGGCCATCTTCTTCGAAGCAGTGTTCGGTGAGGGAAATGCTGGTCGTGGACTGAGCTTCTTGATCTTGGTATCATCCTTTGGAAATCTTGTCTCCAATCTTATCGGAGCCGGTCGAATCATTCGCGAATGTGGACGACAAGGTGTTCTTCCGTATCCAGCCTTCTGGGCTTCCACTCAACCGTTCGGAACACCATTGGGACCTTACCTCCTCAAATACGTCCTGACAGTCCTCATGATTGTTGCACCGCCGTTCGGAGATGCGTTCGACTTCGTGGTGGACTTGAAGTCCTACCCGGATGCCGTTTTCATGCTCGTTATGGCCTTGGGACTTTTCTTCATTCGTCGCCACAGAAAGCATGTCAACGCTGGAGCACCAGAGTTCAAAGCTTGGGACGTAATCGTGATCTTTTGGATCCTTATCCAGGTTTTGTTACTCGTCATGCCGTGGGTACCTCCCGCCGGTGGCATTTACGCTGGAAGTGTGTCATTCTTCTATGCAACTTACTGCTTCACTGGACTAGGAATGTAAGTTTCGCTCATGCCTCTCAACTCAGAGACAAAATCATGCTGACACATTGGAAACCAGTCTGGGAGCTTGTGCAGTCTACTACTGGCTCTGGATCCATGTCCTCCCAAAGCGTGGGAAATACGCCATCCGGCAAACTGTCCTCGTTCTTGACAGTGGGGCTCAAACTCACGAGCTTGTCAAGGTTCCTCTTTCCGAACTCGAGGAATGGGATGCGAAGCATGATGTTGTTGGGAAACAGGTAGCAGGTTCTGGATCAAGCTATGAGCCGAAAGATGGTAGTGAAGATGACGGTGTTGTCCGTGAGCGCATTCTTGTTGATGACAGCAAGAAAGTTGAATTATAGAGGGGCAAAGCTCCAGATTTGAGGAGAATTAACAATTGCAATTGCAGCTGCAGCTTTCGATGGTCGTTGAAAGTATCGTTGGGTATTATGCGTAGCCGACTTACTTAATTTGAACATATTTGTGCTGGCGACATTCGGTCTATTTCCACCATGCCTCAATTCTAGGATATGCTCTAAAACAGGCAATGCCAAACCCTAGGAACACCTTCCCTATCACTCGAACGTGAACACAAGGTGAAGTATGCTCTTCATGTCTCCAATCATATATCCCTTTTGGGAAGTTCCTCAAAAATTTCTAAGGAAACATTATGAGGCAGAGAGAGTGTAGGTAGGAAGCAGACTCCAAGAGCCACGGAGGGCAGAATTGCCAATTTCAATGGCAAAAGTGCTGAAGCGTCAACATCTGTAGTCAATCAGTGTTCAGGAAGGTCCGTTTCTCGAAGGCTGCACCACTTTTAGGCCAAGATACACCGACGCCAATTCCTGTCAACCAAACCAGTACCTTCAAGCTTCTTTGTTCTCAAAAGCCTGGAAACCATCACGCAAAATCATTTGTCACCAGGCGATCTAATGATGTTGTCAGCATGTCGATTACTCAGAACTAAAATATCACGGCGCAGCCAGCCTTACCACTGCCGCTTCGATAACCACTATCCACACGTCGTCAGGACTAGCCGTCCTCGAGTGTCGCAAGCTGAGCACGGCCGGCCCAGGATCGTGAGATCTCTATGGCTGTGGCATCGGTGTGGATACGATCTGAGTACCACTGATGACATGGATGGCTGGGTCTTCATTCTCCAGGACGGATCCGCATCAATCTTGAAAGCTTCGGTTTACGGTTTTTGCATTTCATGCTCTACGCCTCAGAAGGTAATACAGGCTTCAAGTTCTCGATCAGGCTCCGACTGGGTCTGCAGCGTTGCCAAGCCGAGCGCGTCTCGAACTCCTCCTTTTGCTCCCAGCGATATCAGAAAAGAGTAGCTGGTTGAGGCAGCAAGCAGCTGGCGACTCACGACCACCAGAGGGCTATCAGAGTCCAGATGAGGAAATGACTCAAAAGCTTCATCCAATTGCTATAGCAATGTCAACCAAGCATTGCGGGACTTAGTCTCGGAAGAGATGAGGTCCACGGAATCAGTCGGACACTTCTTGTCCGAGGTGGAGCCAGTATGAGCTTTTGCCAGAATCTGCCACTTTCTTCCGTTATCGATAGTGCTTCAAGCCTCTTCTGCTTCAGATAATAATCGAGATGAAGACTTGCACACTCATCAATTTGCGAGCTCTTCAATCACGTCTTGTTACAGCTGTTGTCACTATTCTGTCTTTCCATGGGTTGTGCCTCCTCGATGGACCTTTGAAAGACTCGCTGTCCCCTTGACATGATTTTTTGACGTTTCCCACTCAGATGCTCGTCGCACGCTCGATAGGAGAAGGCGGACAAGATGGCCCCAAGGAGAAGGACGGGAGGCTGGCTATACACTTGCACGTGCTCCATGCATGCATGGTTTTGCTCATCGAATCGACGGAAGACAGTAGCTCTTTCAGGGTCAGCCAGAGACAGGACAAGAATAGCTCCGTGTCACCAATCACCACCGAATCGACCCCGCCCCACTGCTCTTTCTATCCATTTTCTATTCGCTGGCTCGGGACACATCAATAGCGAGATATCCCCAGCTATAATATCCACAACAGCCTCCCTGATTGGCCATTTCCCCGAAGCGAAGCGGAGGATAAAGGGACCTCGGAAGGGAATCTGCGGGACCCTCCCTCGCGTGGGCCCGGACCCAAAGTGGAGCGAGCCAATAGGGAGGGAGGGGTCTTGACTATCTGTGATCTATCTACGCGTCTTGATTTAGTGTCGCGTGTGGGTTGGGTTGGTTCCCCTACCTGTATGTATGTATGTATGTATGTATGTATGTATGTATGTATGTATGTATGTATGTATGTATGTATGTATGTATATTGATGCAATCTGGAGAAGTTTCATCGCGTGGAGCATCAAGTGCAGACATCCCAACTCGGCTGGCTGTACGTAGAGTAGAGTAAGTAGAGTCGTTGCGGGCCCAGAGTTCCTGGATTTCCACCACCTCATCTCAGCTGCAGACGCCGAGCCTTCGTATGTGCTGGACGAGATCGTCTCATCCCATCTCATCCCATCTCATCTCATCTCAGCATTCATTCATTCACTGGTGGCGTTCGGCTCACCCCCTACCCTCCCCTCCCTCTTATCATAGAGTCAATCGCTTCTGACCTGATCAACCATACAAGGGCCATCTCCGGCCTTGTGGCGCTCATGCCCTCCCCTGCTCTGCTCTGTCCCGTCCTGCCCGACGATACTAATACCATGGTCTACCCGCCATATCAGGAGTCCAGATCTTGCTGCCTCCCAAAGGCCCATTCAATGCCAAGACAACCGCTCTCATCGGCCCTGAACATGCCTTTGCGCTGGTATACCGACAGCGTCATTCTCTACGAAAGGAAGCGGTCGGAATGACGAACGATACTTCATGCTCTCCGAACGGCGACTGTCCTATATTAGTTGGCACCAAGACCAATGGGACCTTCTTCGTGGCCCAGTATGACCCAAGATTCACTCCCACCATTTGGCGTCAAAACATGGAGCTCGTAACAATATGCGTGTGCAATTCTCTAACACGTAAGGTGACCCTGGGGATTCCTACGCGAGATTCCTCCGATATCATATGCAGTCGCAAGTGGAAAGTGGTGAAGCTAATACCGTGCAGTCATTCTAATTGTATCGAGACTCATATATCGATGGAGAAAAATCAAGAAGTTAAGAAACGATGACATGTGGATGGCCGTAGCAGGAGTATGTCTCGCTATTGCGTGAAAATGGCAACACTAACAGCGGCCAGGTATTCGTCATGGCACTTTTTGCCAGTCAACTAGGAGCGAATTTCTATGGGAGTGGACTTTGGATGCGGAGTGTGAAAAAGGCATGGAGACCATGGCACTGGCGGGTAGGTTCCACGACTCATTAAATCCTCAGCTACTGACGGCGATAGTTCTCGATCGGGTTCTCCGCTTACTACATCGTCGTTTCTTGCATCAAGTTATCCGTCTGCTGTTGTTTCCTTCAAATTTGTAGGACCCTCCTAGTTAGTCTACTGACACAACTAATGACACTGCAGTGACATATAATCTGAAAAGCTTACGGTATTGCGTCTTCGGCCTGTGTGCGATTATTGCAAGCCTGGGAGCAGTGTGCACATTTCCGTGGATTTTCGGCTGCTCGCCATTTTTATCCAACTTTTATTGGTCTGTCCCCATGGACTCTTGTACCAACTACGATATATTTCGATGGCGTAAGTATATCGATCAGCCTGATGTACCATCTCACAGCTAATGAGATATCCTCAGTCTGGATTAGTGTCTCTGTGCCCGTGGACCTGGTCATCATGAGTGTTCCGCTACGAATCCTCAACCGAGTTCGATTGCGAGTCCATGAAAAGAGGATCCTACAAATGGTTTTCTGTGCTACCTTTCTAGGGACGCTAGCTTGGTAGGCTTCTCTCTTCGCCTCTCGCGATTTTGCTAACCATCTCCAGCCTTGTCGGTATCTACGGCTCCTTTAGGACTCGTACAGTCGAGAGCAATGAGCTCTTCTATAACGAAGTGACCTTCATCATGATGAATGACATTGAGACGTTTTGCTACGCCTTGGGAGCCTCGTTCCCAGGTAAGCACTCTAGATGATTCCATTGCCGAGTCGTTAGCTAACCTTCCATAGTTCTCTCTCGATACATTGTCGCAAAGACGGATCCAGGTCCAGATCCAACACACGCAAACTTTTCCTCCTGGGCCCGATACATCCCAGACTTCTTCCGAGATGCCTCTCTACAAAACACCCGCCACAGCCATCGAAATAGTCATCGTAACACAACCCGCCGCACAACTCTGGATGTCCGTAACACTTCTCCCGAACTCCACACTCCCATCAAATGTCCCGACGAGCACTCTCTTCCTAGCGGGAGCGATCACAATCTTCAAATCGGCAGCTCAGACTCGCTTTACAAGTCCGGCAGCGGTAGCAGCGTAGCCGAAATCGATCTCGAGAAATCGGCTGCGCCAGGTAAAGCTAGGGTGGTTCATGTCCGAACGGATGTCGTTATCGAACGCCGGAGTGGCGAGCAGACTCTACAGGAGTATCTGAAGACCTCGCAGCATGGATCGAGTGAAGGCTGGTAGCGATGGAGCGGCACTTAAGTCGCTCGACTTAGTTTGATTTGATTGATGTGCGAATTTATTGAGCGATGGTGTTCTGTGGCGTTTAGGTTGCCCATATACGGCCTGGTGGTCTGGTTTAGCATGGGCTTATCATCATTTTGATGGAATCGATGAATCTCAGGCCAGGCAAGGACAGGAATTTGTCCAGATCCGGGGAGGTTGGGCTAGATTGATTCGTGGTAAGGCTGGATACCCAAACTAATCAGATGATCTGACTCACTGAGGAGACGGCCAATCCAGGGCTCGGAAGGTCACGAGATATTGACATGATTTCTTTCTGATCAGGACATATCTCTATATCAATTAGAATATCTTGATTAATTTCTTCCAAGATATCGAGTTTGATGAAAATCTTGCCGATCAAACAATCACCATCTACTTCTCTTCAACTACTCCCCGTGTTCATTTTAGAACATCCATCACCAGCGTCAATTCCGCTCACTCACTCACAACCTTTCCGAAAAAATCCAAATTCAAACACATACATCATCTCAGATCTACAAACTTACCTCCTGCGCAATACTCCATCATCCCGTTCGCAGCACATCCCCCTTCCCAATCCAACCTCCATCCATCCATGCCCTCCTCCTCTCTGCCCTACCTATTCAATACAGTGAGTAGTAAGTACATCAGCCCCGCCTCCCGCCTCTAAAGTATAAATTCCATTCTAATCCTTTCCGCCCCTTCATCTCGATCTGACCCTCCAAACTCTAATCCTTACCGACGTGATACCCGATCTTTCTCAAACCTACCTGCCTATCTTAGGATCCCAACAGTCCGGAAGCGAGATCTGCATCTGCGATCCCGGCTATTTCATTTCAAGCTTTCTCTTATCGTATCGCTAATACTCTAAATTCTTAACTCTAAATCTAAACCTGAACTTGAACCTAAAACCTAAAATCCCGTCATCTATCTATCTACCGTACGCCTTGTGAGAGAGACTACCGTGGGTGAGTGAGTGGGTGAGTAAATACAGTCCAGTACAGTACAGTTTCGTTCAGTAGAGTATAGTATAGGCAAAAAGGTTCATTGGATCTTCTCCTCGTATGTATACCTTCCAGTGTGATAGAACACGACCATAAATAACCGCAACATAATCATACTACTCTTATACTTATACTCCCCAAAGCTAAGCAAAGCAAAGCAAAGCACACGCTGCATGCATACGTACCGTACCTTACAGGCAAGCCCAGGTGTGAAATAAGCGTCAAGTAACGAACGCTCTCTGGCCGGATCGGTATATGAACAGAGAGGCACAATAAGAGAAAACACCCAGGGGACAGGATCTCTCCCGGTTTCCTTCTTAAAAAAGAACCATTCGAAATCAGAAAACTATCCTTCCCTTCTTAGAGAATGAATGATCTAACTTCTAAGAGCGCAGAGTTGAACGGTCCTGGAACGGTCCTCAAGAGTAGGGTATAGGGGGGGCAGGTATCAACTTCTTTACTTAAACCAAACCCCCTTTGATGATACCAGGTAGTCAGTACTAGGCGCAATGCTTACCGAGAGCGAGCGTACTTTTGCTAATCGACCGAATATCAAACTCCTTCCACGTTGTTGCGAGGATATGGGTCTTGGTATGGATCAGGTGACTGTAGTCACGTGCATAGTCCGTGCGGATATTCCTAGATAATACCTTTGGTCAACTCTCCATAGTAATTAGTACTGCAATGCAACCAACAACATTCAACTACTCTATGCCTTACTCTGAAGATCAACGTAACCTTGCGATACACGTACTATGTCAAAAGGTGACAACGCTGACGTCGATACCGAAGTCGAGAGTGCGACGAGGTAATTTCTACGCCAAGTACTTAATATAAGAAAGCACCAGAAATTCACTTACTTGATAAGCGTCCCTGGGCGACTGCCCCATGTAGAGGACTCGTCTTTTGACCGTCCTGTGACCATTCCGTGCCATGCAAATACCCCTGCCCTTGCCTCTAAGGTACATGCATATATATATTTATATATACATATATATATATTTATATACCATATGCATATGCATTGCTGATATTTCCTTTCCTTCCTTTACCGAATTTTACATCCCGTGATACCTACCTACCTACCTACCTACCTAGCAAGTAAGCAAGCGAGCGGTTTACAAATACCTATACATACATACATACATACATACATACATACATACATACATACATACATACATACATACATACATACATACATACATACATACATGCATGCATACCTACAATATAAGAAAGAGCGCGGACAGCGTCCCGTACACGATGCATTGCATAAGGAAATAACAAGGCGCATTTTCTTTTTCATAAAATATCCACTCCCTCACTCGCTGCTGCGTCGCGATTCTGGAAAGGGTGATCTGATTCTGAACCTGAATGTAGGGCGCTGGTTTAGGATTTCCATATAGTACAGGATGGTACAGTATAGGATAGGATAGGATGGAGATGGCGAGTGGTGGGTGGTGGGAGTATGTGGCTCTTATTATCAGAGACACTGAGCATGAGGCAGATTAGCAAGTAAAACGTCGAGTTCAGACAGGGTCACAAATTAAGAGGGTCTCAGTCACTCTCATAGTAGCTTGATTTCATCAGTCGCTTTTTAAACTTGGATTTGGCTGGATTCTCGTTCCGCCATACGCTGCTTTTCGCTCAGACAAAAGGAAAATGCTGTCAGTCTAGCCGTAGCCAGAGTGTGAGTCAAGGACTCGTAGTCTAGGTACACCCAGAAAGGTATAATACAAAGGAAAGAAAATCGTCCTCATTCATCAACGCCGCAAAGAGCCATACTCAGATCCTCAGGGCTTCTTCTCCTTCTCCGCTTGCGTGTCCTCAGCTATTTTCCTAGCGGCCTCGGCGTCTTTCCGCTTTCCTTCTTTATATTTCTTTATTTTCTCGCCCAGGTACCGCCACGATCTTGCTACACCGGATGTCAAGATTCCTTTCAAACTCTGAACTGTGCTAGGCCATCCGANGAGCGTACTTTTGCTAATCGACCGAATATCAAACTCCTTCCACGTTGTTGCGAGGATATGGGTCTTGGTATGGATCAGGTGACTGTAGTCACGTGCATAGTCCGTGCGGATATTCCTAGATAATACCTTTGGTCAACTCTCCATAGTAATTAGTACTGCAATGCAACCAACAACATTCAACTACTCTATGCCTTACTCTGAAGATCAACGTAACCTTGCGATACACGTACTATGTCAAAAGGTGACAACGCTGACGTCGATACCGAAGTCGAGAGTGCGACGAGGTAATTTCTACGCCAAGTACTTAATATAAGAAAGCACCAGAAATTCACTTACTTGATAAGCGTCCCTGGGCGACTGCCCCATGTAGAGGACTCGTCTTTTGACCGTCCTGTGACCATTCCGTGCCATGCAAATACCCCTGCCCTTGCCTCTAAGGTACATGCATATATATATTTATATATACATATATATATATTTATATACCATATGCATATGCATTGCTGATATTTCCTTTCCTTCCTTTACCGAATTTTACATCCCGTGATACCTACCTACCTACCTACCTACCTAGCAAGTAAGCAAGCGAGCGGTTTACAAATACCTATACATACATACATACATACATACATACATACATACATACATACATACATACATACATACATACATACATACATACATACATACATGCATGCATACCTACAATATAAGAAAGAGCGCGGACAGCGTCCCGTACACGATGCATTGCATAAGGAAATAACAAGGCGCATTTTCTTTTTCATAAAATATCCACTCCCTCACTCGCTGCTGCGTCGCGATTCTGGAAAGGGTGATCTGATTCTGAACCTGAATGTAGGGCGCTGGTTTAGGATTTCCATATAGTACAGGATGGTACAGTATAGGATAGGATAGGATGGAGATGGCGAGTGGTGGGTGGTGGGAGTATGTGGCTCTTATTATCAGAGACACTGAGCATGAGGCAGATTAGCAAGTAAAACGTCGAGTTCAGACAGGGTCACAAATTAAGAGGGTCTCAGTCACTCTCATAGTAGCTTGATTTCATCAGTCGCTTTTTAAACTTGGATTTGGCTGGATTCTCGTTCCGCCATACGCTGCTTTTCGCTCAGACAAAAGGAAAATGCTGTCAGTCTAGCCGTAGCCAGAGTGTGAGTCAAGGACTCGTAGTCTAGGTACACCCAGAAAGGTATAATACAAAGGAAAGAAAATCGTCCTCATTCATCAACGCCGCAAAGAGCCATACTCAGATCCTCAGGGCTTCTTCTCCTTCTCCGCTTGCGTGTCCTCAGCTATTTTCCTAGCGGCCTCGGCGTCTTTCCGCTTTCCTTCTTTATATTTCTTTATTTTCTCGCCCAGGTACCGCCACGATCTTGCTACACCGGATGTCAAGATTCCTTTCAAACTCTGAACTGTGCTAGGCCATCCGATGGTCTTCTTAATCACATATCTGACTTCGGCTCTCAAGTCTTCGGGTGGTTCGTTCGCGATCCTCCTCTCAAACCCTCCTCCTTGGCGTCTGTTGATTCTCGTTGCATCCTCATCACTGGCCGATTCTAGCATCTGGTTGAACTCCAGCCGGGGAATTTGGTACTTCTTCTGGTATTGGAAGTAAAGCTTTGACCGGAAAGCTTTTGGTAGGCGACGGACCATGTTTCCTCGCTTCACAGGGTCCATGTCCTGAGCTAACGTGACATTGGCTGTGCTGTCGGCAGCCCATTGAGGATCGGAACACTTTGAATCGTTGAAGCTGACATTAGGGAGATTCTCAATCAGAGGCGAATAAAGCCTCCTGAAGTGAGGTAGGTTGTTGCCAACAATATTAGCCACCTTGGACTTGTCTTCTGTTGGGAAAGCCATTCGAGGATCGCCCATGTAACTGATATTCGCGATGACTGCGTACAGCTCTTGCTCGGTAAACTCGGGCGGTAGAAGTAGGAGTGCCGTTCGTAATGCAGACAATAAATTGACTTGGTTGGCAAGACGCACCCGAGGATCGTCTCGAAGGATCTTTACTGGCTTTTGTAATCGGCCTGCAAGGTACAGACTGTCCCATTCAGACAGATCAGTGCACAGAGTATCTAGATTCACCACGCCGTACTTGATCAAGGTTCCGTTCACCGTTACGAACGGATTGAAGTATACCCCAGCTCCCCATTTATCTTGAACAGCAGAAACAGCACCTGATCCCAGAGACCCTAAAGCCGAATAGTGATTTCTGTGCTGCTGAAGGTTCAAGGAGTGCCAGTGTTGCGTATAGGAGACTCCAAAAATAAAATCGATCATCTTGGGTTTCCCACCTTGGGCCTTTTCAACTGCTGGGGGAGCTTTCGAATGGATAGAGGTAGTTGTCGACGATGAGCTTTCCGTCTGAAATACCAAGTCAGCAATTACATCTGTATGATCCTCCTCAAAGCTCTAGTTTTATCATTCCAAAACTACATCACTGTCCAAATGGCTGCCAGAAGACCAACGCAATTGCGAATGACGTTGAATTTGGACCCGAGAACCATTATTGAGACATGCTTGGCTTTCCAGCTCAATGCTCTGATGACTTCAAGAGGGTTTCCTTTCCAAGACAAGCTCCAACAGCCAACCCAAAATGCGATGTAATAAAGGTCCAGACCATACCTGCTTTGACTGTGGAAATACCCCCGAACCATAGGCGAATGCATATCTGATAGGCGCACGAAATTGCCAAAGTATCTGCCGTAAAGCTTCCTTAAACTCATCGTTGATCACAATGTGCTGATTGACCCCGAAATTGGTATGCGGCAGCTCCGAGAAATGTGAGATGTCGTAATTTGGGTTATCTTCCCAATCGGAGGGCGGCGAAGGAGCTGGAGAAGAGCTTGATGGTTCGGAGGAAGCTTTCGAAAAGGCTTTAGAAGAAGCTGAATCGGAGGCATGTCCACTGATCGATTCAGCGCTTGAAGCTTTGGGAGGCTGCGAGGCGAAGTAACGTCCAGCAGCGAGCGCAGCTGGCCGAATTGGTCGGGTTGTGTTCAGTTGGTATAGAACTCCAGAATTTGCAGCTCCTAGTGGCCTCAAGGACGTCTGCGGGCGAATTGTTAGCTATGGCATGTGCCAAACAAGCTGCGGTGTTTGGCTCACGAAGAGGTGTCGGGAAGCCATTGTGGAAGCTCTTTGAAGCTCTGCAGTTGAGTATAGTCGAGGGTGGGTTTGTGTGTGCAGCAGATGCTGCAGGAATGTTACTGCCAGTCTTGAGCCATGGGATTGCGGCGATGTTTGCTGGAGCTGATTCTATTCTCGTAAACTCCATTGGTTTGCAAGTTCGCTCCCAACACACACCCCCCGCGTCACGCTCGCAGGCTCGGCTCGTTCCTGTGCCAAGTTTCCTTAGCGAGCCACAGGCACTGACTGACTGGCACTGGTACAAGTGGAGAAAACAAAGGATACTGTATCCGAGCCTGGTACTTATAAAGTGAGAGCTCGAGGTCCATAGAAGCGCAAGAAACCCCGAAGGTTTTGTTGAGTCTTATCAAAATGACAAAGTAAAGTGATACACATGCTCTTGGGTATCATTTCAGTTCAGGAACATGTAAATAATCCCGAACCATCACTACCTCGGTTGTACAATGAATGGAGCAGTGGACGTGTGACCTGCTATATGCAGCACTGATTGTGACAAAGTATTGGGATTCTATGGCTCAGGTTGTCATGTCGTAGTGTGCAGGTGATAGGAAATGATGTGACAAACTCATACCAAAGCAAGCCAAAGACAGCCATGATATTTCGTGATCGGAGGAACCGTCGCGAGATACTCTCTAAGTATTGATTGATTGTCTCCTTCGTTATCTTCAATGTTGACGGAGCCCAGCCTTCTCGTGAGAATACCGACTGGGTGTTCAGGTAGCCGCATATTAGTGTATGAGAAGCTGTGAGCTCCAGATCGTACATCATGTGAACAAATTGAGGAAGCAATTACAGGATTTCATTCTCTAAGATTGCTGCTTTTGCTGATATGCTCGTCTTTGCAGCAATTTATGAGATATTGATCAGGTTCATAGATATTTGTGAAGCTGCAATTATAATGGGTCGTTGTGTTCTGTATGTCAAATGTCAAGCATCTAAGGATTGTACAAGTTCGTGAGGCTGATTTGGGTATTCGCGTCCAAAAGCAGATTCATTTCCCCGCCAACCGGAACAAAGAAACCGGCTGTTGTCAACGCCAAGTGACGGCATCAGTTCGCGATTCTATCTCTGTATCTGCGATAGCTCCCGACAACCACCAACAAAGCGCGTAAAGCGTGAAGACGACCTCAAGATGAAGGCAAGCACGCCCTCGGGTCTTAAGGACTCTGCTAGGCGCCGCAGCTCAGTCACAGGAGGCCAGAGAGCGAGTATGGGGAGCAGCCTTCCACTAGGGATCTCAAGAGTAAGTGCTCCAGCTATCACATAACCCTCCGCAAACAGCATGTCGAGAGGAATACTTTCTGATTTCTGAGTCTGCAGATTGCCCAGGCGCGCTCAAAGACTACTCAGCCTGCCTACGACTTCCTCGCCGGAGGAGAATCCACATCTCGACCCACTTCCCGCGGAGCAGCCTTTAGACAATCCCTACGTGCACCTTCTGGCGAGAACGCAAGACCAGATGTGCAAACAGAGACGGAAGAAGAGAAGGAGAAGCGACGCCGCGAGATGGACGAGCTCAAGATGGAGGTCAAGACCCTGAAGTACATAATCGACAATCACAAGCAGGAGGAGGAATTAGCAAAGTTGCGGTTCGAGAGCGAGATGAGAGATGCCCGGCGGAAAGGAGAGGAGGATTTCAAGAAGATGCAGGCCGCAGATGGGGAGAAGAACAAGGCAGTACGCCAATACGAGTCTCTGCTCAAGGAAATGACTGAGATTCGTGATGCTGCGAGTAATGAGAAGGCAGCATTAGAGAGACGGGTCAGGGACGTCGAGGAAAGCAAGCGGGTGCTGGAGGAGGAAGTTGAGGATTCACGTTTCGAGAGAGAGGAACATATGCGCAGCATCGAGAGGAAGACCGCAGAGCTGGAGAGCCGGAACGAGACCTTGCAGCGGACGGTCGAGGAATTACAGCAGGATGCAGACCAAAGGGAAACTCTGCTACAGGAGACGCAGCAGCAGTTGGCCGAGAAAGTAAAAGCGTACGGTTCTCTGGAGGCTGATGTTCTACGTCTGAAAGCTCAGACTGGGGACGCGGAAACACTTGGTGTCATCAAGAGAGAGCTTGGTGAGCAGGTCGCACATATTCGAAAGCTCGAAGTTCTAAATCGCGAGCAAGCTGCGGAACTGAAGCATTACAAGAGACTTCACAAGAGTGTTGAGGTCGTTGAAGAGGAGAAACGATCACTGCAGCGACGATTGGATGCTATGGAGGGTTTGGAAAATGATCTCGGAGAAGCACGAATCCAAAGAAAGAGACTAGAGGACGAGCGCCTAGCGTGGACTGCGTATCTCCAAAGCCAAGATGACGGCAATGGACAGCTCGAATTCGATTCTCCGGAAGCGTTGGCAAGAGCGCTTGTGGAGGAACGTCTTCAAACAGCCACGTTAGTCGAGAGACTTGGTGGCGTGGAGCCCGAACTATCCGCAAAGGATAATACGATCCAGGCACTGGAGTTTGAGAAGGCAAATTTAGCTGAGCAGATCGAGAAACTGAAAGCGGCTCCAGCAGCTGGGGTCAGTGGTCCTGCAAGCAGTAAAGTCCAGCTTCGTCTCGAAAGGCAGCGAGCTCTCGCGGTCAAGGAAGCGGAATACCTTCGCGCTCAACTCAAGACCTACGATACAGAAGACACTACCTTCCAACCAGAAAGCGTGGACGCAGCCAAAGTGCAGCGTATTCAGGATCTCGAAGATATGCTCGAGAAGTACAGACAAGAGGTCGAAGCTGTTAACGCCGAATTGGCCACGAAAGAAGTGCCTCCACCCATCACATCACCAACAAGCACCAAACGCCGGCGCGAGGATTCGGAAGAGAGTGAGCACCTGGGGCAACTCTCTCGCAAGAACCGCAAGCTCCAAGACGAATTAAACACCTATCAAAACAAAACAAAACTCCTCCAGATTGAACTCTCAATCACCAAAGAACGCGTAGAGGCCCTGAGCAAGCAGAGCGAAACCCGCGTGCTCTCCCTCCGCTCCAATCCCACTGCCGATTTTGAAGCCATCAAACTCTCGACACTCACTACGCTCCGCCAGGAAAACGCCGATCTCCTGACGCAGCTCCGCACCAAGCAGCCCAGTCTCAAGGCCGTTCCACAATCCACTCTCGAAGCAGCCGAGCAACGGATAGTCGCCATAGAGCAAGCTCTAGCATCAGAAAAGACAAGCAGCGACAGACGCATGAAAGTATGGAGCAAGAAAACGATCGAGTTCAGACAACTCGTCATCTCGCTTCTAGGCTGGGATGTAGTTTTCATGAAAGACGGCAAGATGCGTGTCACGAGCGAATTCTATCCTAGCGTGGACGATAATGAGAATAGCATCATTTTCGATGGTGACAAAGGTACCATGAAAATTGGTGGTGGTCCGGATAGTGCCTTTGCGGCCAAGATTGCGCCTCAGATTGCCTATTGGGTGCGGGGAAAGGGAAGCATTCCTGGGTTTTTGGCGGCGCTGACGCTGGAGTTCTATGATGAGAGAGAGAAGGATGGGACTTTGAGAGTCAACGTCTGATCGTAGGAGAGGGGAGGCGTGTATGTACTTTTCTATGGTTGAAGCATGGTTGTATGTCTAAAGAGAACGTGGCGTTGAAGGATTTTGGGGAGACTAAGATCTCATATCACGTCTAATGATAGACACGACACTCGCAGAGAATGAATTCTGAATGGCATGATTGCGCCGTAACAACACATTTTTAACCTGCCCATTTATATGTCTTATCCTCCAAAGTCGGTGTGACTCGCTGATCAGATGAATTTACAGTTGTGGAGATAAACTTCGTAAATCGCTATTCGATGTACTCTAAGAGCTTCATTTCAAAGCATGAGACTATACGTGAGTATTAAGCAATCATCTAAAGACCTAACAAAGTTATATCACTCCCGATGGTAGCAGTCTTCCATAATGAAAACAAAGTACAACGCCACGGATTGATAAGTCGTGAGATAGTATGATTCTGATAGGACCGACGTATGTCTAAAGTTGCTATGTGGTGATGATCCTTTTAGGAATACTCTGCTCTTAGTAGTAGGGCTATAAATGTATTTGATATACACAGAGGATCAACCTCCCGAATTCTCATTTCTCTAGAAAATATCGATTGCCAGGGCGTCTTAAATTTGATGCATGATTAAGAAAACATAAATGCTACGCAGTAACATAACATTATGTCTTTTACAAGCATATCCAGGAATAAGAATACAAGTTTCAGATAAGAGACGAGAGGAGAGGAAAACGACTGCCTCTCATCTAGCTGACTACAAGCTACAGAGGGTCTCTCAGCTCGCCCGAGGAGTAGAGTGGCGGGTGTATCTATAGGATCATCTCTGCATTCTGGGTTACGCTGCAATATCCGTTGCCGAATCTTTAGATTAGGATTTTGATGCTCAGATATGAGTAGATAGATAGCTTGTGCTGATGTCGCAAAATCGATCCAACACGTGAATGAATGGTTTCGCGAGGTGCTGCAAAGACAAACATAGGATAGGCAGTCGCAGAATTTCAACCACAACAATGACGCGTTGCTGTGCGGTTTGCAGGCACACCCGGTGTGGATAGTTTGGAGGCTGCGAGTGAGGACGATGCTCATTTTTGGCTATATAGACCGGACCAAAGTACCGATAATCAGATCACTGTCTCAGCTGTGCCACGTCTGGAGCTAATGTAGGTCTAGTTTTCTTGCCTATCTGACTTCGTCACAAGCGAGTACACTACTCGCACTATTACGCTCTATTGAGGCTAAGCCGAGGCATCTCTTCAGTCATCTCCCAGCTATAAACTCTTAGTCGTTTTCTTCATGCTGGTATTAATACTAAATCAACGAACTATCTGTTCCCTTGTACTTCTCTGACACCCTCAGCTCTGACCAATCTTATCGATTTCAACTGACACCTGGGTGCCTGTACGCTCTCATCTAAGCACGAAACCTGGAGGGTTTTTCGACACAACGACACTGCTGTCAATTTATTCAGAAGAGAAACGAATATAATTGAAGGGCTATTGACAGCACATACTGGGACAAAGGCAGATGTTATATTATTTCAAATTGAGCTCTTAAGACTGTACTATATTCAGTTGGACTAGAAATTATTATCTTACTAGCAATCACCAAAGTTTTTCCGAACCAACTTCGCAGAAGTTTCCAATCTATATTGCTTTCTGCAGAGTGCCTGGCTGGCTCGAAAGTACTCAAGTTTATCTCATCCACTCTGCTGTAAATTGTTTGTATAATTCTCGGCTAAGAACTCTCCGAGGAGAATTGTACCGAATCTGGTGTATTTGAACTGAAACCTGATGGTTGAATTTGATCTCCATTTACAATCTTTATTTTCACATGTTCCATTCACCGCCTTTCGTATTGTCCGGATCCGCTAGTAGAAGTATGAGAGCTGTCTTAGTATATAGTATAGAATTGAAAGTTCGGAGTACTTAGTCAAATGGTCTGTAACGTTGTGTGACGGTGAAGTTGTCACGTCTGTTGACATTCGTTTGTTTACCTTTGGCTCGCTAACAAGATTTATTACGCTAGCAATAATTCAAGCGAAACTGCGACTTGCAGCAAAAACTCTCTGAGTTACGGAGAGCGTGTTACCCCATCCTGGATGGATTCTCCACCTTCGGTACACCCACCGAATATGAGCTTGAAGTATGCAGCACCATAAATTGATAGAACAAGGAGATTGCCCTCGCGCCCATCTTTCTAGCGGACCCATTCTCCGATGGCACTTTGAAGATCCACCGTGCTTAGGAGTTTGCCTTTGGCCATTTGACAATCAGCACTCCACAAAGCCCATGGCTCAGCGAACTAGTGTTTGTTGATTTGTAGTGCTAAGCGAGCCTTGTCTAACTTCATCACGAAACACTAATGAAAGCCCGGGATTCATTCGGGTTTAGCAAGCAGATCATATTCCATCAAGGCCTTCAGGGAAGAGAGAATCGTCCAAATCTTACTTTAAGAATGTCATCAACCATTTTCATGACATTAAAAAACTACGTCGTGCAACAAAATTTACACTTTCTTCTCGATCGCACAGCGGCCCACGGCGCGGGCCCAATTTCGGATGAGCGATGTCCAGATTGTCACTTTGGTAAAGTCAGCAAAGAATTACGTGACATTGAATACATTACGACATGCAACCAAACATTCCATTTCTCATGCAAGACTAAAAGCGGCGCGGCCAGGTCTCGGATACGGTTATCCACTAAAGTTTCAAGTGCGTAGGTATGTGAGGATTGGGCTCAATTTCGTATGTGAAAAGGGATCGCAAGGTTCGTGGTCGTAGTGTATTAGGTGAAGTCTCTTCATATTTTGGGACCTAGCAGCCTAAAGCTAGTTCTCTGTGATCTCTATCTGAAACTGGCTATGAAGGCACAGCTTCGAGTTTGTAGTCATACCCAAAATAGTGTGGCAGGAGTCACTTGAAGTTCGAGCGAAGTTGCTAGAGCCCTTGAATGATCCGTCAGTGCGTGGGCATCTAACATTTTTCATGTAAAGATACCAGACTCACTACCAGAATAAGTAGAGAGATTGTGTATATGTATAAGCACTGCCCATTGTCTTCTTGTATGCCTAGGGACGGATCTGGAGGTTAATAGACTTTAGGTGTAACAAGGATTTCAGGTGACATCAAACGGCGGATTTGACGATTGTCAAGTCTGAAAATTGAACGACCCATTTTCGATTATATTCGTGACCTCAAAGCAGACTCTACAATTATCAACGCCAGATATCATATACTCATACCCAAGCCCGCGCAATAACAGTCATAAGCATTACCATCCCAGCCGTAGAGCTGGCCATAGGTCCCTATTCTAAACATTCCACTCCCTCCAAAGCCTGCATAGCTCTACTCCCCTCACTCTCAAAAACACTCACCATTCTCTCACATTCGCTCCTCAGTTTCTCTTCGGCCATAGCAGCATTGTACTGGATCCATTCCTCGACAGTCATCCGCTTCTCCGGACTCGTCAACTCGCCAGTCTTGACTTTCTCAGCTGCGCCACCATAGAGATCCCCAATAGTACCAGTGGCTCTTGGAGATTTCATGAAGATAGTGTCAAGGTCGACCGACGTCCAGGGCTGATTGCTTTGGAGGCCTGCAATCACATTTTTCTTCGAAGGCGACGTTGTTGGTGTTGCGTCTGAAAGTGGAATGCGCTGTCTTGATGAAGTAGGGGTGGCTAGTTTCTGTGCTAGGGCGGAAGGTTTTGATAAGGGAGGATGATTTTCTGCATCCGATGATTGTGGACTTGGCTCGGGGGTCAGTTTCTTTGGAGAGGGAGTTATTGATCGAACTGGAGAGACTGCTTTATCCGGGGTTTTCTCGGGCTCGGCGAAAACTTCCGCTTCGACAGGCTGCTGCTCCTCTTCCTCGGGGACTGCCTCTTCGGAAGGTCGTGCTGGTGTCGACACTTTCCGAGGTCTACCGCGAGGTTTTGCAGCTCTGGATTTGGCTGGTTGAGGTACACGCTCTTCTTCCTCGATTACGGGCTTTGGCGTCCCCCGTACTGGAGAGTAGTATGTCTCCTTGGTGATTATGACCTCTTCCATATGGAGGGTGTTTTTGTGCTCTTGAGAAGGGATTGGTGCCTTTTCTTCTGTCGCCACGTCCGGCTCCTGAGCTTTTTGCACAATCTCCTCAATGTCTCTGCTGGGCCCTTTCTTCCCATCTTTTCCCTTAACCTTCTTGTTAATACTGCCACGCTTTGTCGAGCCGCCCCGGACAACCGTAGACTGGCTGGCCATGCTGGCATCAGTTTCATTTCCAGATTCATCAAGTCGTTCCTCGAGTGCTTCTTCCACGACTGAAACGCCGGGCTCGATCACAGACATAACAGATCCTCGTGTAGCTCTTCCAGTTCCAGGAGCTTTCTTCGCTGGTTGACGAGCAGGTGCACGTTGTTTTTTCTGTTGAATACTTGGCGATGAATGCTGCAAAGACGTGCTATGATCAAGATCTTCAGTAACGTGCTGAGAAGCTTCCTCCTCTGCCAGACGTTCTTCCTCAGCTTGAGCTTTCTTTTCAGCGGCTCGTTGCTTTACAGAAACCTTGCGAGGTTGTTTTCCCTTGGCACCCTTCGACTTTGGAAGCGGCTTCGATCCGAGTTCCATCGCTTCAAGTTCCGCATCGATCATGGCCTCATCGATCTCTATTGGAGCAGCGTCAAACATGTGGTAATCTTTTTTGGCGATTTTGCTGGCTCGTGTTCCTCTCTTTGGAGGCAAAATAGTCGCATGTTCATCCTCGTCTTCTGTCAAAGGCCTCTCGAGGTCAGCTTCTAGAGCTTTGTCGATTTCGTCATCATCCAGGGCGGGTGCTCTTGTCGAAGCCACTGACGCGGCGGAAACTTTACGAGATACTCTTCTTTTTCTACCAGCTGGCTTGGCATGTTCTTGGGGCTGCTCATCAACACTCATTATCGAGTCATTGACAGCAGTGCTCCCTCTCGTTCGTGTCGCTCTTCTTTTCGCTGGAGGGGCAATATCGACAGTATGCGCAGTCTCCGGCTGCTCTTCACTCTTTCGTTTCCTTCCTCGAGTTGACTTTGGCGCCTCTTCCATTTCCAGGTCCACTTTTACTTCAAAATCGTCGTCTTCTGGCTCGGGAGCCCGAATGACCTCAACAGGCTCGCTTTTCTTTGCTCTTGTTTTTTTAGTCTTTGCAGCCGGGGCTTTCTTTGCCCTTCCCATCCTTTTCGTAGTTGCGTTCGTTGCCGTTGTCAAAATGCTGTCCTCCTCCTCAGCTGGCAGATCTTCTGGTGGTTCTGACGCAACTGTGAATGCAGATTGAGTAGAGAGTCTGGATGCTTTTGATACTCTGTCTCTCTTCGCTTTGGCTTTCTTCGGAGCAGGACTTTTCAAGTGTTCGTTGATAAGAACGAAGAAAGGGCAGTCCGATGAACGCTTGAAATGTTCGTCCCTGCCTAATTAGGAACTGCTTAAATGTGACAGTGCCACCCTGAACTTACAAAGGCTTGTCCGAATTTTCCCAACCGTCTAGAGCCAGGTTACAATACGTGCAGGTAGCCATATCATCGTATTCTGGGGTTGGGGTGTACTTCCACCCTGCATCAACCATCTGATGGTCTTGATTAGCATTGAATAACACTAGAGATAACAACCCGCACCTGCTTGACCTTGCATTTCCAGCCTTTTTTCCCTTCGTGTGGCCATTTGTCCGAGAAAGTAGCTTTCCGCGCAGCAATCATGGCCGAGCTTGAAGGATACTCTACACTCAAAACCTCGTCGCCCTTCTCGATTGTTGCCACAATCGCCCAGCCGCAATCCGGAGAATGTTTCAAGTGTTCTGCCAATGGATCGTCGTTCTCTTCCCATCCATCGAGAGCCCTATGGCAGAGAAAACACACGCAGTTGTCCGGATTTGCTTGTTGGGGATAGAAGAAGAAACCGGCTCTAGCAAGCTAGACGCGCGTCAGGGGATTATTCACAGATTCTTTAATATCAGATCACTGACCTCTTCGCCGGTGAGAAACTTGTGAGGCCATCTCAAGGACTTTCCGCCCTTTGTGCTCGCGTTCGATGCGCGCCGTTTTGCAACTTGCTGCGCGTTCTGGAATGATGCGATTCGGGCCTCGTAGGTGAAGTACTGGTCTGCCACATCACCGATAGCCATTCTGTCGCTCAAGAGATATGTTTTCGTGGTATTTGTGCTGTCGTGAGGAAGTTTTCAGTATTGGGAGTACATCAACACGCTTGTTATAATAAGCCTAATTCGAGAGGGAAATTGCGCGACCGTTTCGTTGTTTTGCAATTTTATTTCAGTGTCGCAAGTCGAGATCCAAGATATAGTCTGTTGTTAGTATAAATTGACGCGCCAATGTGTCGGAAACGCGATGTTGTTGGATGTGCTATTGCAACACAGGTTTCATCTAGGGGGAGCTCAATCTGGGTGTCAACAAACCTGGACCAGATCGGGACTAGTCTTTAACTTATCCGTCTTGGTTATAATCGCCCCACTCTAACCTCTACAGCCAACCGCCTTTGACTCTTGATCTGGAGAGCAACAACATAATAGCTGTTGTTGACTACCAGTTCAGGGCTCGATTCGATGAATGCCTTCATTAGACTTACACTGACAATTTTACAAGCAAGATTTCCAGGCATTTGCATCTTTTCTGCTAATCCAGTGGTGTATTTCGTGACGGCACAACCGCATTGAAAGTAGAAGTATAACTGAATTACTGTTTATCCTTTGAGTAATTGAATGGTTACATACAATTGGAATAATTCCCTCGCGAACGTTGCAGGGTCGCCCAGTGTATTGTAGCTATCCGTGAATCTGTTGCTGCTGCATGATTTTCATGATGCAAGTAGGCATTTGGTACGAAGAGCTGAACTTCTGTCATCAGTCTGTTCCTATCACAGTTTTTCAAGTTTTCAAGCGAAATTTCTTCAACCAGACTCAAAATGGCAACCTCGATTTCGTGTAAGCATGAACCAAACTATTTGGGGTTCAAGTACGTATGCGACAAAGCCTAGAAGAATCGGACGCGATTAGTATACATTGCTAAATCAAGCAAGTGAGGTGTGAGCAAACCTCCGCAGCCGTCACCCTGTTGCCACTCTCAAAACAGACCAACCTGCTACACAAGTCCCTCGCATTCTGATTCGCATCTGGCAGCAACTCATTCCACGTCTTCCCCGGAAACTCTTGATACCATTTGAAAGGCGGCGTCGAGAAGTTCTTTGCTTCCGGCCAGGTCTCCTCTGTTGGCGTACCCACAGTTTTGAACATACTTAGAATCAACCCCAGCTGATTTCCATCTTCGGAGGTCTCTCTTGATTTAAACAGGGTCGTTGGAGGTTTGCGTAGACATTCAACAAGCATGGTTCCTGCAGACCACATGTCGAGACTAGTATCATATGCGCGGTTTCCGAATAGTGTTTCTGGTGCTCGATAGCATGTTGTGCCTACTTCGAGGACTTTGTGCTCAGAAGGTTCGTCATTGATGGAGAAAGAGGGATGCCATGTTGTGCCAAAGTCGGAGAGATATGATGGGCCTGTCCTTGATGCGAGCAGGAGGTTGGAAGGTTTAATGTCTCGGTGTATAATCCCCTTTCCATGTAGATAGGCTAATGCCGAGAAGAGATCTCGGAAGCAACTTTTGGTGACTTCCTCTGGGACTTCGCCTGACCCAATGACTTTCGCAAGTGTCAGAGGAACGAAGGGAAATACCAGAACAAGTCGGCCTTCTGAATCTTTGAAAGTCTCGATTAAGTTTATGATATGTGGGTGTGTGTGCGATATTAGAATCTTGACTTCTCGTTCTGGGTTGTGAGGTTCGATTTTGTGGGTTTCAGTGATGACTTTGAGTGCTACAATCTTGGATTGGTAGACTTCTGCTACAAATCCCGAAGCGATGTGATGGCAATTCTGGTATTTGCCAATGGGGATACCTGGAGTCGAAGGCTCTGGCTCTGGATCGCGGAGATCAGTTGGAGACTCGTTGATTACGGCGTTGCAGACAGATTCATATGCCTCCTGTTTGACATTAGGGAAGTTCTATAACGATTTTGGGTTACTGAAGATTTGAGTATTGAGAAGCAAGCAAATTGTCCTTGCAACGAGAGAAGGGGCCAATAGAACGTGAAACATGATTAGCAAAATATGGAACATTAATCGGAGGAAATCCAGGCGACAAAATCATTGAAACAACGCACATCAAGTGGTGTGGTATTTCAGAAATGCACTCACCCTTGACTCAGAGGTATTGTAAGCGTCGGATTCTACAGCAAAGGCAGACTTGTGTGCAGTTCCCGTAGAACTGAGTCCTTTGGCCTCAATACTCTTCTTCCTAGGACAATCAATCTCTGCGCGCAAGCCATAGATATTACTCACAACTTTTCTATGTTCTCATAGCGCTCTGTAGCGCCTAGACTTGACCTCCAATTAGTTGGGTTTTCCATCTTCGCGAATGCAGGAGTATATCGAAGAGCAGTGACCTGACGCAGTGGAGATCAATCAGTTGTTTACTGCCTACTTTACCGACTGTTGACCAGAAGCGATAAGGATCGTACCGTGCCGGTAAGCGTTTGTACCGAGGTTGATGCTGAGAGTCTGTCTGTAGATGCAAGTAGTACAACGAGAACCATTACCAACCTGAATTATTATCTACTTAGGTAGGATACATGTAAGTAAACATCACAATTGGCGAAAGGTCGTCTTTGACGTCGTGGCATGTTACTTATATGCATAAGATCGATAGGCACAGGGATATGCTTGCATGAACGGAGATCTGCCCACAAGAGCCGCGACTTACTCACCAAACTTAACTTGAAGGGAAGCTCGGCGTCGACAACTACCTCGCCTTACACCCTTAACAACCACGTCGTCGCTGCATCGCACAGACATTATATTATCTATTATTATGCGCAATTGTCAAGTCTGCCTCTGAGTATCTGGCAATACCGTTACAATGGAGGCTTTATCCCGGCCAGATTATCCTGCCGCCCTGGTAAATGTCACAAGTGCACTCCAGCTCATCGCTTTGCGCCCATGCTAATTGCGTCAAAGGGGCGACTGGCACCAGGAAATGCAAACACCAGGCTTGCAGAAAGAGTGAGGAAGATTGGAAAGATTAATACGGAGATTGCAGGATGGCTGCAGGTAAGCGGGAACGAGTGGAGGATTTTGGGTACTGTTTATTTACATTACCTAGGAGCGCCGGAAAGTCGAGGAAGCATATGTCGCAGGTCTGAAAAAGCTTGCCACCCGACCATTAGCAGATCTCGAGAAAGATTTAGGGTATGTGCGGCACCCTCGAGGACTATACGCTCGCTGACGGATGACAAAGGATATTCGATGCCCCATGGAGGAAGATAGTTGAATCAACGGGAGAAATGGCCAAGTCTCACTATCTGCTGGCCGACCGGATAGAGAAAGATGTCGAGCAGCCCTTGCGAAACTTCAATTCGAGCAATAGAGAAATGTCAGCAATGACTACCACACAAGGCAACTTGGCTGCCATAGCAAGAGAGGTCGAAGAGGCCCAGGACAAATCTGACAAGCTGAGCAAGAAGGGTGGGAAAGCCAGTGCACAAAAGGTCGACGCAGCCCAATCAAGACTTCAGACAGCAACTGCTGCGTGGGATGCCCAAGCACCTTTCATATTTGAGACTTTGCAAACACTCGATGAGCGACGATTGAACCACCTCCGGGATGTCCTTACACAATACCAGACTCTTGAAATGGACAATATCAATCGATCACAGAAAGTTGTGGAGAATACTTTGGAGCTCTTATTGGAGATTGAGACAGCTCAAGAAATCCAAAACTGGTCACAAGCTGCAGGCATAGGAGGAAAGCCTGCCCTGGAAAGGAGTTCAACAGCAAGACAATCTTCTACGAGGCAGTCTTCAATCGCTGGTAGCACTGGCGCTGCGAACACCTCTGTGCCTGCTCCACCAAACCCTGCATCAACACATACAGACAATCAGAGCGAGCACTCCGAGAAGCGTGAAGGTAGGAGAATTCAATTCGCCGCATCTTGTGTTGAAGAACTTGATCGACTTTTGCGGACACTTCCTACACATGCATTCTGACTGTATACTAGAAACCAAGTTGAAAAGCCGATTCGGTACTATGCTTGGGCGCCGGCGTCAAAGTATACAGGGTGGATTTGGGCGGGCACCATCCCCGAACAAGGGATTTACACCATTCGGAGGAAGAAATACAGCAAGTAGAGATGGTAGACCGAACCCTTCTCCAGGAGCTTCATCCAACAACCTACGTGAACCATCAGCGCCTGATAATCGACTTTCGTCACTAGCTGAATCACCTCCGGCACGTAGTCCAATCTCGCACACCAATGGACACACACAAGATAATGATCCAAACTCTATCAACTTTATCGCATCAAACATCCATGACGCGCCCCCAACCCCACGTGCGACAAACGGCACTGCAGCATCAAATTTGCCAGATCTTTCAGATGTTCAACCACCACCAGGCCCTCCTCCGTCTCATATAAGGGCCACTCCTGAGGCGTCAAAGGATGCCGAGGGCTTCTCGATGCCAGCACCTATGAATGATCCAATAACTCAAGCACAGCAAGCTGCGGCACTGGAAGGAGAGCAACCGCAATTTAAGCTCGATATCCGCAATGAGCCGATTCCAGAACAAGACGCTGATGCACAAGCGGCCTTGTCAAACGTCGCTAACACGCTCAGATCTTCAACCATTCCAGGCCGCAAGACTGGAACTGTTCGAGGTCGACGAGACGTTCGAAATACAATGTTTGTGCCCACAGCGCCCACCGAAAATTCTCTCGACGTAGCCAGCTCGGGTATTGCGTATCCCCCGTCTCCGGGAAATGCAACTGGTCGAGCTGCTGCTCTCGCAGCTTTGTCTTCTGGCGAGCATGCGCCTGGTCAAAATTCTTCGGACACAACATCTATTCGGTCTGGACATTCGTTGGCTAATCATGCTGTGGTCAAACATGCAGAATCTAATGTACCTGGCTTGCATGCTTCCATCATCGAGACCGTGAGCGTGACATTTGAAAATGGCGTAGTGACGACTTCGAAGATCAATGGAGAGATCGCACTATTTCACAACCGGGACGCTGACGATTCGTCTTCTTCTAGTAAGCTATAAGACTTCTTGACGTGATAAAGCTAATTCCAATACAGGTGATAATAACATAATCAGGATTAATAACTTCCCTACTATGGAATCAATTGGTCCTAACCGAACATTTGTTCATCCCATTTCTGAACAGAAACCCGATGAATTCACAGTTGACCTCTCGCACCTCTCCTCTAAACCCTCTGTTGCTTTCACATACCGTGTTCACGCCGATGAAGCAACGATGGCCACTCAAGGGCCACTTCTTATGAGGCAAAGCTGGAAGCTGCAAGGCGATAGGCTAGGTCTCGTCATAGAGTACAGCCTAAACCCCACCTTCAGCTCGGAACCTGTAGCATTTAGCAACCTGTTTCTGGTTGGTATATACCAAGGCGCACGCGCAACAGCATGTCAGACAAAACCTACGGGCACACACCTGAAGGAGAAATCCCTTGTGTACTGGCGTCTTGGGGACGTGACACTTTCGCACGACTGGCACAAGATCATATGCAGAGTTTCAGGCACAGAAAACGCAATGCCCGAACCTGGACATGTCGAAGCTCGCTGGGAGATCGCCAACTTTACGGGCGCGTCTACTGGCAGCGGGATCAGTCTTTCAAGATCTGAGCAGAGTAAGGGGAAAGGCAAAGAGGAGAACGATGATCCATTTGCTGATGCAACGACTCCTGGAATTCCAACCACCCCACTGGGGATGTGGACCGATGTCGAAACGATTAAGAAGTTGGTTAGTGGAAAATATGAGGCGCGATAAGGGCGCATAATTCTAAGTGGATTCGGCGATGGTATTCATGTGAAGAGGTGGAGAGACTGCATACATAATTGGGACAAGCGAGGGTGACGACGATTGTGTAATTTATCTGTACAGCTTAATACATTGTATTATCAAAGTACGCCTGTCTTTTCCAGGACTCGAAAAGCCTTCATGTTGTTTTGGTACATCAGTCTCTCCTCACAAGATCACTTGTTATCGGACCATATGTGATAGGTTGATACAGACGAACCCTCAACACATCAGAACCCAAATGCATGAGGGGCATTTGGGTTTAAATTTTTGCAGTTGGGCTTTCCAAGCTAAAAGCTTGGTTCTGCTGCCAGCGAAACTGGCTTTTCTCTCCTTGCGTATCCGGCCTATGTTGCCTCGATTCACTCGACTTCAGTTTAACATGATATGTCACATCTCAAAATAACTTGAAGATTTGGTATAGACATGGCGTGAACAGCTGGGACTGCGCGTGTTTGTCACTGTCCAAGGTATACAGTATGAGAAGAGCGGGTCTCTAATGAAAAGAGGTGTGCAGTGGTGAGGTTGCTACGAAGGAAGGAAATTGGCAGTGGTAAAATTAAACTCTCTGTCATATGCACCCTTTGCGTCTTACAAAAAATAGCAGCAGGCGGAAATACCTTGGATGCTCGGATGCTCGCGTCACTGGTATACGATGCCTATTTTTATTTCCTGTTCGTTCATCATTGAGAACTTGGGACAGAAGGCAGCATACAGCAAGTATGGATTAATCAAATTTAGGGCGAAAAGAGAGGCTTACACTCATTGTACTCGCTGGCTTGCTCTGGTCTCGTTTCCTTCAAGGAATGTTCGGGTAACTGTGTTCAGTCTTCGACAATTGAAGGAGGCGAGAAGGCGCAAGTAGGTTCTAGGTCACAAGGCGGGGTTTTGGAAGTGCAATGATCTCTGCCCGAAAGTAGAATCTACAATATAACTTCCTGCACTCCCCTCATCGAGAAAGGTCCTATTTCTATACCCTAGTAAGCCAGACTACCTTGGCTCGATGAGCCATACGTGCAAGGGGTGGACTGCATTACGCTTCTACTTTGGTACATCACACATGTACCAAGAGGCGCTGTTTTCTCGGTCAGCTTTTGATTGATCATGTGGTCATATGCCTTGACTTTCGAGTGCACTATTTGGGTCTCGGTTAAGCAAAGTAAACAAAGCTGATTTTGTGGGGAGGATAGATCCACTTTTCTATAATATGCTAGCACTGCACTATCACAAGGAAACTTAGGCTTGAATTATAATTTACTAAGTAGCTGTAAGTCCACGATTTCTAGATAGAGGTATGATATACATTTGATCCGTGCCAAAGCTCGTTTACTCTACGCTATTCAGATCTCATGTTTCTTGGCGATGAGTGGTTCGGTGTAGCTACAACTGAGACTGAGGTCGCAAAAACCCTCGCATTCGATAAAATTCAAAGTCGGCATCGGAAAGGCGGACCGGCAGATATCGCCCCGAACTTATACTTCTTCCGATTACTCTGAGCTGCTGAACTCACCTGGCGACAGGCTGATATTCCGGTTGGTTCCTTAATATAGATTCGGGTATTAGTTCATGCCAGCCTTGCCAGTTCGTGGCAGATTTCATCTGAATATAGATTGATACCAAGAATAGAATGAATAGAGCAGAGGTCTGTGTCATGTCAAGTCAGGATATATCTTCCATATTTCGTCTAATTGCCTGTCCCGCTGCTACGTTACTCGGTGACTTGCTTTCGGGTAAACCATATCAATCAGCTTTAATGCAAGATGAGTCTGTGCTACCTATTGAGAAGATAGCAGATAGAGAATAGGTGGTCTAGACCGAGGAGGTTTTCGTACCGTGCCTTGGCATAGTGGTGGCTCCTCTCATAGCATTAAAGGCAAGACAACTTGCCATTAATAGAATGTAAGGTCTGAAACGTAGATTAAAGACTGAAAAATCCAAATCATCACCCGTGGGGTCTCCTCTGCCGCTTTGCCATGGCCGGGTTCCTGGCGGTACCTGAGCTTTTATCTTTGCTGAGGCGGGAGTTGGTTTAATGAAGATTCTGCCTTCGTTACCTCCATGGTCAATGCAACAAATCTGGTATGGTATAGCTGGCCGGGTGGCGGCGAAGCTTAGGCAAATGTTTGTATAGAGTGCCGGGAGATTGTCTTGTAAATAGATGAGAGCCGCTTACTTGTATATTAATGTGGCCCTGTCCACCCCCCCTGCTCCCTATCCCCCTGCTCCCTATCCCCCTGCTTCCCCATAACCGAGCACGACTCCATTGCATAACCTTATTTCATCCTGGACAACATCCTATGAACCTCAACAACAGAATACCTTATCTAGCCTCGCGCCATGCGGGCATTTAGAGCATCGAGCTTGTGGCAAAACAACCGTGCCTAAATACAACTACCAGGCCTCTTTTGGTTGACTAGAAGTTTAAAAGCTAAACGTCGATGAATATATATGTTGTGCGCTACGAAGGTAGCTGTAGAGTGCCGAGCTTTCCAGACACCTTCTATTCCCCTATTTCGAGATCAACTTTACCATGACCACAGCTTATAGGTTTGTATAGGTGAGATCTCAGACCAAATATTTGAGGCGACTCGGCTATCTGTTTTGTTTAACGAGATCCCGTCATCATCCCCTTCTAACAAGATCCAACCCAAGGACTTGATTTGTGGCATGAAGGGCAAATCTATTCAAGCCACAGAGGTCTCCCACTATTTCTGGAGCCAAGTCTTCCGGTGGGGTAAAGGTGGCATCGATCACTTGATTGACCACAAGAACGAAAACTACAAATATCTGATATAAGAGTCGAAATCCATGTACGCAATGCGTATGACACGGACACTTGAACGTTACAAACAATCTCCAATGATCAGATGGACTCTAAGCCTCTCGATCTTTTCATCTTAGCAATGAACCCTTGGAGCGTACAATAGAGAAGTTGCCGCTCTAGAGAAGCTACCATTGGCTCGTTTAGAAATCTGATTTTATACGCTGACCCTAATTCTATACATAGCACAAGTGCAATATACAGCACTATAATATTTATACAACCTTTGTCACAAGCACCCCACAAGCCGCGTTCCTTCTACGTCGAAAGTCTCAACCACTGGGAACTCAAGGTGCTGGGACTTGCAATCTTGGAAGTATCTCAGCTCTATATCGTGGAGTCTCCATTACCGCTTGTATATCCATACCTCGCGTAGCTTTATCCGATAGCTCTCAAACCTTGACAACTCGTATAGGAACTTTGTCATGTCATACTTCTCCTGCTATTGAGGAATATCCATATTGATGCGGGGCAACGAGCAACCTCTGTTTCTGTAGGAAATGCGGAGCAGCATTGGTCGTAGCACAATTTCGGATAATCAATGCCAAATCAACTGGGAAGAAATTTCTTCCCTCCACTGGTACTTCCGATAAGGGCGAGCGTCGTCCGATCTTGCAAGGAACCGACACTGGATTCGTTAAAAGATCATATATATATAGGGATCGTCGAACCCAGGATCCTGTTTCACTCATCATCCACAGTCACTTTACAGTCCAGATCTTTAGTACTCAGCAGCACTCAAAACCTGTCGCCAATATGCTTGCCATTGTCTCCATCCTCGCTCTCCTCACTGCCGCGCTTGCTGGCCCGACTCCTGTCGCTAATGGACCCCTCTTGGGTGTTGTGATCGGCTCACCTGCTGCCGCTGCAACTAGCGAAGCTGCTGTTAAGCCAGATCCAGCGAAAGTGACAATTAATTCTATCACATACGGTGGGACTGGATGTCCACAAGGCTCAGTAGGATCATTCATCTCAGGAGATCGCTCGACGTCAGTAAAAGATACTTGAGGTTGAAAAATATTGCTAATTTTGTGGCAGTTTCACTCTCATCTTTGATTCCATGGTTGCATCGATCGGTACCGGTGTTGCAGTGACCGAGAACAGGAAGAACTGCCAGCTCAACATTAACCTGCAGTACCCATCCGGTTTCCAATATAGTGTTTTAAGCACCGAGTTTCGTGGCTACGCCGATCTGCAAGCTGGTATCAGCGGAGTCCAACAAGCCACTTACTACTTCTCCGGTTGTAAGTAAATCTCTGCACGATACCAAGTTTTGAACTATCATACTAACTATACTTCTAGCATCCGCTCAAGCATCAATCTCAACCAACTTCAAGGGGCCCACCAATGGCGATTACGCCATCTCTGATGCCATCCCATTCACCTCAACTATCTGGTCGCCTTGTGGTGCCGCTCTTCCCCTGAACATCAACTCGCAGGTCCGATTGACTAGCTCGAAGTCCGGCGCCAGTGGTCTCTTGACCCAGGATTCCATTGACGGCAAGGTAAGCTATGTTGTCGGCGTGCAATGGCAGAAGTGTATGTTCTCAGATCTTCCCATGGAGAGTAGTATTATTAACACCAATATAGGCACGCCACCAAAGGCATAAGTATAAATTTCATCTTGGCGACGTTGATGTGGGCTGAAGATACTGCATTGAAGTTGTGACTATTGTGATGAAATGTGCTGGGGGCTGGATGCGGGGAGGGGCTTTCTTTTGTACTCTTTTATTTATGCATGATACGGTTAGGACATATATCAAGCTTTTGGTGTATCCTGGTATTTGATTTTCGATCTGATGTGATGACATGTCGCTCGAATCTGCACGAACTATCTGTCGTAGGACTCAGGAAAGTAACAGAGTCTGTAAACTGGAAGAGAGGTTCTTCGCCGACAAGTTCAGAACACTGATTAAAATATATGTTGGTCTACGTCAGCAGAGTATCTATGCCGGGGCTCAGCCGGCCAGATATACCTCTACAGGTCTCGACTACCTTGATTCAGCAGCCACCATACAACCAATATTATAACAATAATATTGCTGTATACGACTCACTTGAGTCTAATTGACTGTGCGTATACGACAGAGTGATACCAACAATATGTGATTAAGATACACTGAGCATTTTTCCAACAAACTCTGAGTACATGTTGTCTAAAAGGACAAAGCCGACGAGCGCTATTGCACCACTAGAAATGACTTCAGGGAATCTCAAAGCAACATCAACTCCAATACTAAGTAAAGACAGCCCTATCAAGACACCAAGCCCAATGGCTTAACCGCAGCTATATCCTCAGCCCGGCACTGACAGGCAGGAACAAAACATTACAAACATAATTACTCATGTCCCAGCCTACCCGAAAGCCCTGAATACCATACACATATTTCATTATTCTTCGATAAATCTTCACCATACTGTGTTCTCCATATAGACAAAACAGCCACAAGTCTTTGTCAGCGACTGCAGCCGCACTGTCGACTGGTACAACTCCGTCCATCCTCGGCAGGGTGACTAAAGAACCCGCCGTTATCCGAGCAAGATGCAGAGTATTGAGATGCGCAGATTGATGCAGAAAGGCCTGAATGGCAAGAAAGTGTGTATTGGGCTTGCGATTGAGCGTCGACCGTACTCTGGGGCGATATCTGATTGTCGTCTATGGAATCTTTATGGGATGTTGTTACTGGTAGCGCGGTTGGGACGGCTGTGGTGATGGTAATGGTTGAGAGGAGAGTGAGAAGGGAGAGGAGCTGAGTTTTGTTGATTAATAGCATGTCCACCAGGATAGCATGATTGTGTAGGATGATTATCAAAGATGCGATCTTTGAGGCGTGAGAGGAGGGAAGCGAGGAATGTGGACTTACACCGAGCTTCATGGTTGTACTTGATTTTCCTTAATTATGGCTGACCGGTCCCCGATGACCTATCCTACCAGATTCTCCTTCAAGGTGCGAAAGTCAAGCCACAACTGATCCAGCAGTAGTGTCCGGTGAAGTGATTTCCGCTCCGAAAATAGCAAGGACTTAAATTAGGAAATATACCGGACTGCGAGAAAAAAGGTACAAAGTACGGATTTCTATCATCTAGTAAGGGTGTAAGGGAGGGATAAGTAAGTAAATGTATCTCTTCTCATGACTACCAGTACTGTGTCACATTGACCCGACCTGGTGCGATGGTGAGCAAGATTGCCGGACAGTCCGAATGCCGAAAACATGTCTCGTGGATCAAACAGGGAAAAAGGGGGAGATTTGCAAGGGATTATGCAGGCACATGTATGTGAGCACCCACCATGCGTTTGATGTGTGACAGATGTCTTTTGAACGTTGTTGTGCTTGTTACACGAGGAGCTGGAGGAACTGTGGTACAACGACTGGTGGTACGAGGAATGGTGGATACTTAGATGACTGAGATCGTTATGAATAGGATACACTTTCTGTGCGTAGGATCGGCCAGCGGCCGGTCTTTAAACTGAATCGTTTTGACGTGTCGCTTCATGATGCCGAATCAAAGCTTGATACTGATCAAATGTTTGACCCTCCCAGTACAAACCAAATTGTTATACAGGATTTGAACATCGTAGGTAAGTGTTGCTTGAATGAAATTATCCAGATGTACAAGAGCCAGTACTTGGAAGTGGACTACTCACCGCAATTTACTCACTTACTATACGACAAACACTATCGTCTGATACTCTGACATAAATGAATAAGTGACGTGCAGCAAGCACAATAGTAAATTGCCTGTGCACTTGGCGTCGATGCGAGCTGCCGATAGCAGGCAGCATCGAAATTCAGACTAAGCTTCCCTATCACTGCTACCAGGCTCATTTGATACTGCGTCTTCTGTTACACAGCTGTTAATCAACATGCATCTGCACGTTCTCAGATGACGTGGTAGGATTCATGCTGTCCCAAAAATGGCAAGGACTTCACTTGAACTGCAGTCACTCTTCAATGAATATCAATAATGTGTTCAAGATCCTGATATCTCGCATATGCCGAAGCTTTCTACGATACACAATAAGACTCCTGCCAGCTAGGCTTCAGACTTGATTTGGACTACGAGCTATAGGCTCGTCAACTCGATTATAGTCACTCTCACTTGAAGTGTCCTCTTCTATGATCTCCTTCATTCCCGTAATCTTTGTGACAACAGCAGCAGCGAAAAGATCTCCGGAAACATTAAGCGCTGTTCGAAACCTATCAAGGAACCAATCGATTGCGACGACTACAGCGAACATCCTACTCCAGATATTAGTATAGCAGAATGTAATGTCTCAAGATTATCAGGATCAGCAAGGGAAATTTAATCCTGAATCGAGATCTCCGATAACTTACCCTGTCACCGGAACATTAATCGAGTTTGCTATCATGACTGTTAAAACAAGCGATGCTGACGGAATTGGCGCTACTCCGATAGATGCTAGCGTTGACAGAAGACATATAATAATATAGTCGACAGCAGACAAGATATGACCTTGAGTAGCTGCTAAGAAGACAACAACGATTGGGAAGTAAATTGCAGTTCTAAGGGCATATATTGTTAGCATAGGAACGTCTGATATTAAGTGTATGCTGTCTTACCCATCCATATTGATTAGGCACCCCAAAGGAACAAGGAACTTGACAACGGTGTCAGGATTGCCACGGTCCAGGCAGCATTTGATTGTGACAGGAAGCGTAGCTGCACTTGATGCTGTGCCCCATGCGGTGATCCTGGAATTTAGATTAGCGTGCTTTTCCCTCAAGGTCTTGAGATCAAGGAACAGGATTTAAGTGCTACAGGATAAAGCTGCCACAGAATTGAGGCATTCTAGGTGACAGAGACGTACCATGCTTTTGAGTTCTTGAACCAATACGACCAAGGGTTTTTCCTGACCACAAATAGATAAATTGCGGGGAGAATGATGAATGTATGCAAAGCCATCATCGATAACGAGCCCGCGATAAGTATAGCCAAGTTAAAACCAACGTCGGATATGTTGAGTCTGAAAAGGTTGGGGAGAATCAGGAAGAAAACACCAATCGGCGCTAATTTGATCAGGAACGTGATGACAACGACGATAATGCTTTCAATCTCTTGCACTACACGCAGGATGGCCGAGCCAGGTTTGAGGAGATATCCAACAATGATAGAAGTAATAACGATCGCGAGGAGACTGTCGTTGGCCAAGGCGAAGACAACATTCTGGGGAATGAACGACTCGAACATCTGAACCACGACACCATGGACTGTGGATTCTCCTCCAATCTTCGATATCGTTTCGCTCTGGCTTGAAATTCCATCAGTCGATAAGCTTGCCTCGTCCGCAATAGTCATGAGCTTGGACCATACTAGCCCAGTCAACAGAGCACTGTGGAAGATCGCGATGAAAGTGGTCGCGAGAAAGTACGTGATTGTCCATTTGGCGAGGACTGGGCCACCCTTGGTCATTTCCTTCAATCTCTGCACAGCCAAGATCATTGCTGTCACGATCAAAGGCAACACTACAACTAGTCAGCCACCTAATAAATGTGTATATCGGGAATCTCTCACCAACAGCTCTAAGAGAGCGGAGCCAAAGGACACCAGGTATCCCAAGTATTGCTCGAGCCGCATCGGGAACCTCATCGACCTGGCTGGTAACAGTCAAACCAATTGCGATTGCCATGATTGCTGCTACGACGATTTGAAAAGCAGAACCTGGCTCTTTGATAGAAGCCCACCATGGCTTCTTTACTGGGGTTTCTAAAGGGGTGGGGTCAGCTATCACTGGTGGGCTTTGGCAGCGAGTCTCCTGTATATCGTCTCTCCTGGTCTTCTCCATGATTGATAATCAAGAATCTCGGCGATGCGTGAACTTCAATCGGTCCAGGCGATATGGAGCTACAGCTCAAGACCTGAGAAAATTCGGGATCTTGAGGTTCTTCTGATCAGGTATTTATGTCCAAAGGCCCGCCTCCTGGGCCAATCTCGATAATGAATTGGCATTTTGAAAGATCCGTACACGAGTGAGCAACAACCTTGGGAGAGTTTGGCATTGTGTGGCGATGTTGGTCCGTTGTCTTTTTGACTGAACATGGTAGGTACAAGGCGCTGCCGAGCAGTTCCTTCATGTTTGTGGAAATTGGCAAAGGATCCTAAAATAAAATGGCACAGGGAGACTGGAGACACGAGAATCTCAGGATATCTGAATTGAAGTGTTTGAGCGGCTGTGCGGCAGCCAAGTTGGTGTTGGCAGCCCCATTCATACTTAGCCATGGCCGGCTCCGTCACTGCCCAGAATCGCCTAGACTTTCGACGCCGAAACATGTGTAAGCTCGAGATTATTGAGACTGAGCAATGGGTCAGCATGGTATGCGCCAAACGATATGCCAATTGATAACATCGGCCTTTCATCGAATGAACAGTCGGTGTGTTAGAAAGGACCGAGAATATCCGATATTTTGCCCTGCAACCCAAGTTTTTGGAATCCAAGTCCACACAAAAGAAGACTTCCGCCACTTAGACCGAGTAAGTTGATATATCTCTCTCCGAACTCAACACCAGGAGCCAGGGTTGTTTGGTAGACACGAAATATGTCGCGTGCAGCCAAGAAACATTCATCTCTTTACCAAGACTTGGCCAATCCGCTAAGCACTAATATGTAAACGTTAGCTTTTGACTGCATGATATGGTACTCCAAGGTCGACCTCGCTCAGAATGGACCAAGATCTGGACTCTGACTATCGACGGCAGAAGAAAGGTGGCCGATCCTGGCGAAGCTGATGATACCTGAACAAGACAGTTCAAGTGCCAGGTTAGTTTTGTGACTGATATTTTTTCAATTTAAAGTCTTGTATAATTTTCGCGACATTATCTCTGTGGTTAAGTGTGGTTCTGAAATGCTTTCGTGATTTCACGGTCCTCCTATCTCGAGGAGTCCAGTTAGTCTTGGTCGCCCACTTCTTTCTGGCATCACTAGTCTGGGTTTGCTGGTCGGGGTCGTTTCTTCTTTTTGCCAGCCCATAGGAATGTGGTTACTTGAGGTATTTGACGAAAGTTAGGCACAAAGGCTGCAAAATAAGGTGTATCCTTACCAATTACATGAGTTGCTGAACTTGAGGATCGATAAGCTGGGCCAGGACAAGGGCTTAGGTAGCATCTGCTCGTTGTCCAAGATGAAGCTGTTGGGTGCATTGAGTTCACCATAGCGGAATTGTAGACCATGGTCTGGTACGGACGAAGAAATCCCAACTTAGCCAACCAGAAAGTAACGTTAGACAACTCCTCTGATTTCTCTGTTAATCTGTATAGCATCGTCCCAGTCTTTCTTCGTCCGAGGTTTTGTAATCCTCTCCTCTCTGAGCGGCTTCACTTGCTTTCCCTGCACTTCCTCGAAGACTTGCTTCAGCACATCCACTTCTAGGACTTCGTCACCCATAGCAGTTTTTAGAACTTTTAGAGCCTCACATCCCCAGATAACAAGCCACGGCTCCAAAATCACATCCTCTCTCACGAAACACGTGACTGGGTCCTCGAACTCGAGAATAAGTTGCTGTACAGCGGGCGGCGGTAACAAAGGATAACCAGATCCAAGAACCAACCATTTTACATCTGGGAAAATATCATGTGCTACGTGAAGCCCGGCCGATGAGGTGGAGCTAGCGTTTAAAGATCCAGTCTTGTTATAGAAGATGATTTCGAGTCTCGGATACCAAGTCGCGTGATGATCGTGGTCGGAGTGAGCGTGCGGAGGGAACAGAGGGCCAGGGTTGTCTACACGGAACCGAATAGCTTCGACCTGTATCTCATAGCATACTGAGATATATATCGTGTCTGCGGAAGGAATCGCGCTATGCAGCGTCTGGAGGGCAAGCTCAATCGCGAGCAGACCATTTGGGAAACGAATGGCATAATTTGCGTCCGCTTGTTCCCCTAATAACAGAAGAGATTTCATTAGTGGTCCTTTGGCATCGTACTCCATGGCCTCTTGAAATGAATCAGATGATGGATGTGTTGACGAAGGAAGGATGTTTGAGAGCCAGAAAACTGGAGTTCGGACTTGTGGGTGTCTCCTTCAAGTACATCGTCGCTTAATTCGTGATCTGTTTACTCTTCTTTCTGTAGCAACACATTCATGACATTGTGTCATTAGCATGGAGCAGTTGGCTGCCGCTCTAAGAGATCAAGAGACGATGTAAGTCAGCATGTGCAGCTTCTCTTCTAGGCCTGAGGATCGACTTCTCAGACAGCATTATAAGTTACTATGCTCAGTCTTTTCAGTCTACTCCGGCTTGAAAAGAATCAACCAACCAAAAACTTGATTTTGGTCTCGTCCAAAATTTTGCCATCATTTGCTTCAACTAAGCATGATGAACGATAAATAATATAGATTGTGAGTATGATAGCATAAGGACATTCCGGAGAGAGTTGGAATTGCGAACACAAAGAGTATCATAGTAAGTATAACCACAAACTCAACTTCGTTATTTTGGCTACCCTTTCTATCAGAGTAGTTTAGATCAAGTCTAAACCCCTGCAGGAGTAGACAGACTGGAGGCAGGATCCAAAACTGAGCACCATATATATGTATATACACGAGTACATGTTTAGGGTTAGCATTTGCCAGCTTCCTGGGGTCCAGCACAGAAGACAATCGAATGACCCGATGTCTCGATCACGAGGCTGGGCGCTAGTGTAAAGACACGAAGTGTTAATCAAAAGGGGGATGCTGCGGGGTATTTCACCCTGGATATTTGCTCGTTTCGCTGGGCCGCTCGTCAATACATCTCTTCTGATCCAAACCACCATGAACCTTCAGCAGGATTCCAGCGCTTGATTCTTACCATTCGCAGCCCGCTGCTACCGCCGCCAGATACCTCAAAACGACCTCTTCGCAATCCCCGGTTTATTCAGTCCTCCCCTAAAGTATCCCTGACTCCTCTCCGACACCGTCGCTTGAACTCTTTATTGCCAGTCTTTTCCTCCCGCCACAATCTTGCCGCCTCAACATTCGCCGGACTCTCATCATTCGGACTGTGTAGCAGACTGATCACACTCAGCAATATTGTCTCCGGTGTTTGCACAGGCGACCACCTCTCCGAAGCACTTTCGTAGCCGTACTGGTCATCTTCCGGAGGGTGTAGAATCGATATGCATAGACGGCCATCTGCGTAGATATTGGGGTGGAATGGGATCGGTGTCTTGAACACTAGAGCTGGCGGTAGAAGAGGATATTCTGGTGGGAAGGTAAGATGGCATCGAAAATTCCCCCCTGCACAATGTGAGTGAGCTGGCGTAGGTAGAGGGCGATGGGCATATTTACCTCCATAGTATTTGCAATCGTCGGATATCATGAGCATCACCTCCCACTCGAAAATATTGCTGTTCACTAGTCCGCATGAGATTCCTGGCAGGTCTTTCGCACTTTCCATGTATTTAAGTTGACGCGTAAGCAGGCCAGCAGCACCAGACTGAGCCATTGCCACTTCTCTGTGGATATTGTTGCGGTGCGTTTCTGTAAAAGCTTTGGTGTATTCCGCCTGTTGCACAATGGCCAAAAGAATAGTCTCGGCGTTCGTTATGGCGGGTTCGTAAATTTTGCTACTTGTAGTGAATGATTTTTCGTTCAAGATCGATTGGGCGTAGGGCAGCTGGTGGAATTGAAACTATTCACAGAATAGTCTGGAAGGGGCAGTTGATTAATGGATAGGCTTGGAACGCGGCGTAATGTCTGTGGTGCCTTGTAGACTCGTGAAGCAAGGGGAAGCAGAGTGAACGGGAACCGTCTTAACGCTATCACACGGCGAATTGAAGGGTGTCGAGGTCCACTGAGGCGTTTATTGTGGAAGGCGAGACTGTACAATTGACGCATGAAGTTGAGGAAGATAGGGCTAGTATGTAACCGCGGGGTCGCTTCCGCTATCGGCAACGAAGTTCCGCCGACAACATATGTCGTCGTCTTCAACATCTACAGCTTCATTATTGCCTATTTAGTGGTCTTTATTCCTGAGACGCCTGGCCGAAGATTGGTGACGCTTCGCATGTCAAGATCTTCTCGAGTTGGAGAATTTAACTCGAAGCCACCAATATGACACAAAGGTCAATTGGTAACCAATTATGCTCCTAGTTGATATGCACTCTCCCTTCCAAACCTACCTTGCCATAGCAAGCACCCAAATCCAAATTCTCATTCTGGAAACGTCATTGCAAGAAACAGATAGATCATACATCTCTTGGACAATTTCGCGTTGGTGTATCCGAGGATAATGAGGTTGTCTTCCTCCCAGAGATCCATTTAAATTTCTGCCATATTGTCCCACAAGTTATAGTACTCCCACCAAACGATTCCAGAGCTGTTCTTTGATTGGCATTTTAATACTCAATATCGCAAAAACCAAGGAAGCTTTAACTGGTCAAGCCTAAAGTTCTAGATCAGCTTCGTGACTTCGGAACACTTCGGACGAGCCAACTTGGTTGGGCAATAATCCCATCTTCACCAGGATTGGCCATATTTTTTTGAACATCGATCGATAGCCGCTCGAGATATAATAGCCGATCCACCTCCCGCGCGGGAGGACAGCCTAGCTGTCAAGCGAAAGCGCCGGCAAGATCCCTGAATCATAACATCAAGTGAATGATACAGTGACACTAGGCCGCGGGTTCCCCCTTCTGGCAGTCCGAGGACTCCCAGAAGTCATCGTGTACGCGGCCTATCGTAGTTAGAACAAAGTGGCCGATTCTGCCGAAGCTGATGTTATCTCACTCAGTCAATACCTAGATATTCTAGATCATTTTCGTGACTTTAACATCTTTTTATATCAAAGTCTTGTACTGTACAGTATAAGTTTCGCGAAATTACTATTTTACTAGTCAAGTAAGGTTCTGAAATATTTTCGAAACTTTAAATTCTCCTACAGTCTGTTTTGATCGGCCAATTCTTTCTGGCATCGATGGGCGGCTAAATGGATCCTGACATGCAACTTCGCCAGAACAGCTTATAATCGGTGTTCAGCTAAATTAGCCTTCCGTTAGGTGTAGGTAGTCTACCTAGACATTTATGAGGCAATTGTGCACACAGATAAACCACACATGCCCGACTATCAGTTGTACCTCTTATTGGTGCTTTGGGCCACTTTAATTCTGGAAAGCCCGCAAGTCAGGATGCAGCATCTTCCTAACAAGGAAACCCGTGTCATTCGTCGTGTCAGGCTCGGCCCTATCAACAGATGAGTTTCCCCACGCTTCAACGACGATCGGCAAAGACATCGACTAGTTTCTACGCAGATCTGGGGCCCCATGAGGAAGACGTATGTCAATAAGAGAAGCATGCCCGCACACATTACGAAAATTTGTCCAGCCTGCTCGAATTGCCTCGGAGACTAACTAATTGGTTTTGGTCAAACAAACAAACTTACTTTATCCGCTTCAAAGGCGATCTCTTTCTGTCCCGACACGAACTGTCCAAGAAAATACGAACGTCAAAAATGTTGGGCAAGAGCGGAACCTTCTTTGGCCTACGCGGCGTTAGGCTCCAGATAGCGGTGGGACTGCTGGCAGGACTGGACTTTCTGTTGTTTGGGTACGATCAGTAAGTTTTATCAATAGCGCTTCCAAGCGAGCGTGGGCTCTAACCAATTCCTGAAGAGGTGTCACCGGAGGCCTTCTTACGTTAGATTCGTTCCGCAGCCAGTTTCCGGGCATTGATCCATTGCAGTCTGGGATATCAGCAACGGAGTCCAGCAACCGATCAACGTATCAGGGGATCACAGTTGCAAGTTACAATGTTGGGTGTTTCCTTGGTATACACGCTTATGCTCGTTTCTCTCGTTTGTTTTAGAAATTAATTACTGCAGGCGCTATCATGTGTATCTGGATCAGTAACCCACTTGGTCGAAGGAAAACCATCTTTCTCGGGACGGCGATAATGGTCATCGGGGCAATCCTGCAAGCATCATCTTATTCGATCGCCCAATTCATCATTGGTCGTATCGTGACGGGTATCGGAAATGGCCTGAACACATCTACAGTACCTGTATGGCAATCCGAATGCTCAAGGTCACATCGACGTGGACAGTTGGTCATGATTGAAGGAGCTCTGATCACAGGAGGAATCATGATTGCATATTGGCTAGATTTTGGATTCTATTTTCTCGATCCGAACCCTGTCGCTTGGAGATTCCCACTCGCTTTTCAGATTGTTTTCTGTATCCCAATTCTCGGTAAGTCGTCTAAGCGGGCTTCCCTGATTTGTATCTCGCTCACCCAAACCAGCTTTCGTCATGACCCTTCCAGAGTCACCTCGCTGGCTTGTGCTTCGGAACAAGGACGAGCAGGCTATGCATGTCCTTTCAGCACTAAATGATCAACCTGTCGATAGCGATTATGTCCGCAGTGAATTTGCGGCTATCAAAGACACGGTGCTGGAAATGCAAAAAGGCACCTTCAAGGACTTGTTTACAATGGTACGTATTGGCAAGCCTACCATCTTCCATTCCAATGTCTCCAAAGAATCTTGAGATATGTCTTGTTCTCTTCTCAAGACACCTTAACTTAGTAGTCAAATTCCTTTCAAATGCTAATTCTTATGGCGTACAGGGACCAGACCGCCACTTCCATCGAACGGTTTTAGCTTACTTCAATCAAGTCATGCAGCAAGTAACAGGAATTAATTTGATAACTTATTATATACCAAATGTCCTCGAACAACAGGTTGGATTGAGTCCAACTCTGGCGAAATTGATTGCTGCTTGCAATGGAACTGAGTATTTTTTGGCATCTTGGGTTGCTGTATTTACTGTTGAGAGATTTGGCAGGAGACAACTGATGTTGTTCGGTGCTGCTGGAATGTCTCTTTCTATGGTTGCTCTGTCAATTTGTGATGCGATTGGCAGTGCGGCTGGAATCGGACAGACAGTCTTTCTGTTTGTGTTCAACACGTTCTTCGCAGTCGGATGGCTGGGTATGACGTGGCTTTATCCTGCTGAAATTGTACCCTTGAAGATCCGCGCGCCTGCCAATGCATTATCGACGTCTGGCAATTGGCTCTTCAATTTTATGGTAAGCCATCTACCCATATCGCTCAAATAGGTACTTAACAAGTATCAGGTTGTCATGATCACACCGGTGGCATTCTCCAGCATAGGTTATAAGACATACGTTATCTTCGCGGTAATGTACGTTTAATGTTGCCTGTAATCATCGCGCCCGTGGCTAACAAAGTTGATCAGAAATGCGTTCATCTTCCCTGTAGTTTACTTCTTTTACCCCGAGACCGCCTACCGATCATTAGAGGAGATGGACAGCATTTTCCTCAAGACGAAGTCAATCTTTTCAACCGTGAAGACGGCGAAAGACGAGCCGCGCCGCTTCGACAAGAACGGAGACCTGTTGATCAATTACGAGGAGACGGAAGAGCACAAAAGGTGGAATGGCGAGGCGAAGGTTGAGAATAGAGAAACGGTGGTCCATTGAGCCAACAGACGAGCTCAGCCGACCGATCTTATTGTATACGTGTAGTGCAGGAGTGCGAGGCCATCTGCAGCACTGGTGTTTTCGGCAAGTAGGACTGTCAAAGAAGCCTACTAAATGTATTCCTGACCAGAGAGGTGTACGAACAACCGCAGTTTTGTAGGTTGATCAATCCAGATCTCTCTACTGCCAAATGTATTCCTTCCAAAACACTTGGAATGAGTCATATTTGCATGCTATTACAAAATTATCTGCGATGTATTTGGCGATCGAACCAGCCTACGTGCCTTGCTGTTAAGGCAGTTTACTTGAGCTTCTGGGGTCTGGACGGCTTTCTTTGCTCTTCAACCTCTAATATCAGTCTATATATAGCCCTCCGTAAGTACTCACTACCTCAATTCAGACTTTATTTACGCTTCACGATTTAGAAGTATTGTACGTGTATCTTGATTTCCTCAAGCGGAATTCCAAGTTCACTAAGCACGTATGGCTCTTCAATAAGCATCTCATAACCCTATTTTATCGCAGGTCTTTGAACTACGGCTCCTGTCATATTCACCAGACAGTATACCGGACTTAAATTACTATTGTAGCTAATGTCCTTGATATTTGGTCTCGCCGGGCCTCTAATACAGAAGGTATTTCACCACATGAGGTAATTAATTCTGTATGTTCTTAAAACTTACTTGTCCAATTTGGGAGTGCACTGTTCATGCCCGCCTATCTAGTCATGCTCAGATCAGCCTGCCTCGAGCAGCTCAGCGACATGTTAGAAAATTCTAAGCAGGCGGGCATGAACATCAAGTTCCGGAAATCACCAATACTCACACAAAGGCCTGTTGTGGCGCTCCAGAGTTAGTGAATAGGTTGCTTCATTTGAGCGTTTCATTGACTTAATGTATGTGGGTGTCATCGAGGCTACAGGTGCCTGTTGGTGCTGCTTTATTGCATTATGTAATCACCTATACGATTTAAACCAAGACGTAGGTAGACATTACAGATCAGATACTGGTCTGAGACGGATGATACGACACAGCGGGAATTTATTCTCCTCTGCCTACGATACCTTCTCTAATCCACGGTAAAGATCGCCAGCGCTTTCGACACAATCTACACAACAATGATAGCAAACGCTTGAGCCAGGGACTGTTCCGATGTGTCTACTTCGCTCAGGTTACTATATGGACACTACTATTTGGATACTAACTATGAGAGGTCCAATGATTTGCCAGACCATTTTAGAATTTCTGAGTGCAGAAGTAGGGATTGGATCGATCTATGTCGATTATCCGGAAAGGCTTGGACTTATGATTCCAGCAGTACTAATAGAAAGTTTTCGGTAGTATGTGTGTCGGATTTGCCATGCGCATAGCTCAACAGTATGGCGTTACTGAGGCTAAAACGCGTTTCTCCCAATTCATGGAGCGACAATTCACACACTTTGGCTTCTATCCTCGCTCAAGATCGTACAAATAGTTGCGCGAAACAACACATTTATTTATAGCTCTTGCATTTGGATACTTTGTGCTTGCTATCCTTTATCAGAACCGCTTTTCGGTCTTTGTTAGTTGGAACAGCTTGTCTAGCCCTCATTCAAGGTTTCTGCTTCAACTGGGTTTTGAAGACGATATCCTCAACAGGAATACTCCTGCAATTCAGTAACGTCATGTTTCGGCGTGGATATGGATTTATTGTCATCTGCCCTTCATCATAAGACAGACGCTTTCAGCTACGGCCAGGTCGAAGAATCTGGCGCACTATTGGTCGCATAACGGTGATGAGACTTTCGAGAAGTCATACGAGGAAGAATCGCTAGAATATATTGCGAATGTTCTGCGGTGTTTTCACTCGGGAGGTTTTAGGTTGCATTCACATTTTAATGCATGATATCGTTCTCTGGTATCTATGATTTCAAAGTAGCTGTTCGTTTGACACCAGAAGCACGAATCTTTTTTCGTGTTGGCGCTGTTGTCACTTCTCTGTTGTTTCTATTGGTCCCCCAGAAACAACTGCACTCCCTGGCGCCTATGGGGTCACTTGTGCAGTGATCATTAGTTGCTTAATCGTTGATCTACATGGATTCTCCAGTAAAGACCAAGATTATGTCAATTAGTCCTGGTCGCAACTTCAATGGCTTCTCAACAAGTTGTGTAAGTGACATGTGTAGACATATCTACCCCCCAATTCTAGATTACAGGTTTCTAAGCTGAAGAAAGGCCATAAGACAACGGTCAAAGACATAGTCAAGAAATCATCTCGTGAGATACCGGAGAGCAGGGGGTAGCATCTTTCACTAAACCAATCACCATAATGCCGACAAGCATCTAGCAGCTTAGGAAAGAAGCCTTTACTATGCCCGGATGCTGACAAAAAGTTATCTCGGTCACGAGATTAAGCTATTTCTGATTGTGATCCAATTGGCAGTATGTGTCTTAACTCAACTTGAGAGCCTCAAAACGGAGCATAATATCGTACTAGCTGACTATACTGGTTTGCTGGTAGCATTCTAGCGCCATATCTAGACTACCTACTCAGCTAAGCTGAATACTCGCTTGAAGGCTTTATCGTTCTCGACCAAGGGAGAATCTATCGAGTAATGAACTGATTTCGAGTATGAAACGATAGATATCCTGGGAGACGAAGTAGCGGATATGTGCGATCTTATAGTGTGTTACCGTGAGTTTTTTTCGAACCTTTTTTGTAGGTTATGGCAGAAAGTATTCCTACTGGAGGGCATTTCTACGCTAAACGCTAGTAGGAAACTAGTATAATCAGTAAAGACAGTATTATAGCACAATTTTCTGTTTTTCCACTAGCACGGGGAGTTGTCTCGCACGTGCCAGCCTCATCTTCAGGATTGCTCAACGAGGCAGTATCATGATTGGATTTCTGAACTATCTGCAACATTTTTCTCCAGACGTCGTACCTCGACTAATCTTACCGTTTCCACCATCATGCAGCTACCAATTGCACTATAGATTCGCTCCCTGTGTAGATCTCCTTAGTGTCTTTTAGTGTGAGGCGAGCCATCATGCGTTAAAAGCATTTGCTGCAGTCTCTTCCCCAGAACTCCGCAAACCTGTCATGATACGCACGGAAGAAGTTTGAGAGTTAAACATTCTTTTTGGCAGCGGGGTTCTGGCTAGACACGTCTAGGACGCTTTCCAAGATGACATGATGTTTCAGAGGGAAACAAGGTAAGAAGGAAGTAAACATAGAATCTAACAGACTTTGTATGATGTACTTCAAGAGTCGTTCTCCTGCATGCGCTCTTGTAAGCGTAGAGAGCATCGCAAGCCACCAGACGATCCGGTGGTACCAATCAGGCGAAGATAAACAATCACTTGATTCGCTTCCATCTTCGCCTCCCTCCCCACTCAGTTTCCCGTGCTCGGCAGAGTAGTTTGAACTAAAAACACCAAAGTCTCAATGCACTGGCTCCCAGAAGGCTCTCACCGACTTCTCATCCCACTTCCAGCAGTTCTTTGGACCTCTATTCGCTCAATGTTACTTCTCTCGAGCTCAACCTTCGTCCCGACTCATTGCACGTGTCCGGCTTTGGCGCCCTGGTCCTAGAGTCTCTGGGACTTTGACTGGACCCCCCGCAAACATGCTTGCAGTTAACATCCGTTCGCTCACTTCATGTTTCCAGCCATGTCTGCAAAGTCTCACGGGCTAGGCTAGAGTAAAGCGTTCTGTCTCGGGGCCGATAGCATTGTTTCTTTGAGGCTCTCACATGCTCACCCGAGTCAGCCTTATAATCACTGTATTGGACAGAGAGGAAATGTAAATTGTGGCTTGATTAGCTGCGGTCTCTACATAATCGGACCGGGAACGAAGCCCACACACCGTTTGGGCGTCTCCCCAATCCACCTTGTGTCCTAATCTAGGTCACTCACCGACACACAAGACCTTCCGAAGAATATCGCGGTCGCCAACTGTAACATGCATTCTTGGCCATGGTTTTGCAAAGTAGAGGACCGGAGATCTTTACAAAGGAACCGTAAGTCTGGGCCACGTCCGGAGATTCTCCGCTTGGGAAAACGCTAGCGACCCCAAGATGTCAAACAGAAATGTGGAAAATGACCCCAGATTATCGCACAAAATAGAAAAGATCGTTCAGGATATTTCTGTTTCAGGAAGGTCGCAAAAGGTTAAGATGCAGCCAAGTATATCCCCACACGCGGGTGCCAAAAGTCGCAGGGTTAGTGAAGGGTGGCTGGCACTTGGTGGTCGTGCACACCCTATCAAGGTCCGCGGGGTCAACTTGGCAGTGACAGAAGCTTCAAACAAGTCGCACAAAAACTCTTAGGTGCAAGCCAATATGACCTGACTGCGAAGTATATTTTCGGCTTTCTCCTCGTGGCGTTCTTGGCCTGTCTTGGGGGACTTGGCTGGTCGAGTCATCGAAGCGAGTGATTCGTTCTACAAGCCGGCTAGCGACAGTTTGGTAACTTGTAAAGAGGACGGCCACATATTGCTGCCTCCCGGTACCATGTGAAGCTTCCAAATCTAGTACCATTACTGGTTAGGTAGATTTTTATTGCCTAACAAGGCTGGCTTTAGGTTTATCAGGATTGAAAAGCCCAAAGCAACCAATAATATCAAGCAGATTCTATAACTAGTGGGCAACTTTTATAAAGAAGGTTTTTGAGACTCAAAGGACGAAGTTTAGTGGCTGAAACCCCTCGATTTATGATCCACACATACTCAACATTGACATTCGGACCGGGGGGAGGGATGGGAGGTGATGGTAGTATAAATGCTTGAGTCCGCCCTCTCGAACTTGGCTTTTGTGGCATTCTTGTGTGGCTTTCTTCACATTGCTTAATTCTCTTGTCCTACATTGGCAGCCTGGAGCTCAAGAAAATTATACTCGAACCTCATCAACTTTCAGACATAAGATATCACTTCACAGTCATGCGCTTCTTCCCCGCTGCTACAGGTAGTGAGCCTGCGGACCCTCTTGCCAAAGGCGTTATCCCCACGGCAAGACAAGCTCTGGGAGACTTGTTCAAATGGTATGTAACTTGGAAGCCTATCCCACCCGGTCTTCCCAATGTCAGGAGATTTCTTGATTACTTCCAATGTTACCATATTGTACCGAGACATTCCGTATCCTTTTCCGCAAGGTCTTTGCAAAAACAACTGCTTACGCTATTGTATACAGGAAGCAAAGGACTGTTGTCGTGAACGACTTTGGAGAATCAAGCTGCGAGTGGCAAGACCCCGAGCCTCTGACCAATCCAATCACCCTCTTCAGACAACTGAAAGCAAGAGACGTAAGCAGCTTTCTAGTGATACCCCAAGATTCTACATTCCAGGGCTAAAAAAGTTACAAGTGGCTGTTTTTCATTTGCGGCTTCCTCGCTTGGACTGCTGATGCTTTCGATTTCCATGCTCTCTCGATCCAGACGGTCAAACTGGCTGCATATTACAAGGAATCAAACACTAATATCAGCACTGCGATTACCCTCACACTCCTTCTCCGATCTGTGGGTGCTGCAGGCTTTGGTCTCGCGGGAGATAGATTTGGGCGGAAATATCCCATGGTGTTCAATATGATCATCCTGGGATTGCTCCAGATAGCAACCATTTACTGCAAGACCTTCCAACAATTCTTGGCTGTCAGAAGCTTATTTGGTCTGTTCATGGGTGGTGTCTACGGTAATGCAATCTCGATGGCGCTCGAACACTGTCCCGTTAATGCAAGAGGATTGATGTCTGGTATCTTACAGTAAGTCATTCTCGAAGCTCTTCTTGGTCCGCGAAAGTGGCATATTGTCTTTTGCTCTTCACACTTTGTCCAAGAATCGTTCGTAATACTAAGACCATGATCAGACAGGGATACTCTTTTGGCTACGTCTTGGCTGCATGTGCCAATCTGGGGGTCGGAGGTTCTACCGAATCTTGGAAAACTGTGTTCTGGATCGCTGCTGGCTTCAGCATTGCAGTTGGGCTCGCTCGTCTTTGTTTCCCCGAAAGTCAACAATTCCTCGAGGCCAAGAAGAACGGTCACAAGGACATTTCCGCTGGGGCATTCTGGAAGGAGACAAAGACCATGCTTCGCCAGGAGTGGAAGATGTGTGTCTACTGCGTTATTCTCATGACCTGGTTTAATTTCTACAGTCACACTTCGCAAGATTCGTACACGACCTTCATGCGCCAAGCTAAGGGATTGAAAAACGCAGCTGCTTCTAGAGCATCAATCTGGATGAAAGTTGGCGCTTGTGTGGGTGGATGTATCATCGGATACTTCTCTCAATTCATTGGCCGTCGCCGTGCCATGATCTTCGCTGCCTTCATGTCTGCATGCATGATTCCAGCCTGGATTCTGCCATCTGGAGAACATACGCTGTCGGCCACTGGATTCCTGATGCAATTCTTCGTACAAGGTGCTTGGGGTGTCATTCCAATCCACTTGAACGAGCTTTCACCACCGGCGTTCAGATCTACGTTTCCTGGTCTTACTTACCAGCTCGGAAATATGATCTCATCGCCTTCAGCCCAGATTGTGAATGCTCTAGCTGAGAAGATTTTTGTCAAGGATGAGGGTGGTCCACATGTTAAAGCTTATGGACCAGTCATGGGCATCGCAACAGCTATTATTGCCATTGGGATCGCACTCACAGTTGCTGTCGGACCTGGTAAGTCACAACAGTCCTTACGTGGCCCTAAAGATATGCTAATTCTGTTTTCTAGAGAAACGTGGACGCAAGTTCGAGGCTGCAGCCATTGCTGGTGCCACTGGACCTCTCCCAAGTAAGGACGTCGAGCATGGAGAAATGGAGAAGCAGGTCGAAACTGAAACCGTCGAGACCAAGGCGGCATTATAGATACCCAGAAGCTCTTTATGGTGAACGGGACACAAGGAGTGTTGCCGAGGTTCACTTCGATAATATGACAATACCTAATTCAATGAGATACAATCAAGCAACTTTCAAAATGTTCGATCCTTCATCGAGACAACTGATGATGACGAGTTTTCTTCTATTCGAGCTATCGAGATCAGAACCAAGTGGCCATCAGGGAGAAGTCGACTCTTAGTCGACGTAGCATCCTGATCAGAAGTACCACTTTATTTTCGTGACTTTGACTTCTACTTCAAATCCAAGTCTTGCAAGAGTTTTATGATATTGCTATAAGTATTAATAGTGGGAGTTGAACTCGCCACTTTTGGGGCCATTCCCAAAAGTAGGCGAAAGCGAAATGTCCGTGCAAGCGAAATATGTCCGCGGACTAATATATAGATTATATTAGAAATACTCCTTTACAAGCTATATGGTGAGTCTTCTTAAAGATATTTATCATAACTAAAGTACAACATTTTCTTAATCTAATAATCTATATCTAAGAATATAGTTCATAAAGAATGTAATAAGTCTTCTTTGATATTACCTTATTTCAAGAGGAAAGATAATAGGGTTTGTAGGAAATTCTCAAGCGAACCGACAGGAAAACTTACTAAAAGATATATAACTTTCCTTACACTTAGTATTATAGGAAAATATTGTAGCTTTAGTAAAATATACAATTATATTTGAAATAATTAATACAAGGCAGTCGTACCTAAGAACAAGAGTTCTATCACTAACTACACCTAAGTTCGGTTATTTCAGATACTAAATCACAACCTAGAACGGACACATTTCGCTTGCGTGGACATTTCGCTATCGCCCACCTTCGGCAAGGGCCCTGAAAGTGGCGAGGTGCATTCTCACTATTAGGTGGAGCACTAGAATTATTTCCCGACTTTGACTGGCTTCTACTTCAAGTCAAAGTCTTTATAAAAGTCTAGTGACATTTCCATAAGGATTAAGTAAAGTCCTGGAATTGTTTCGTGACTTTACTCCAGCCTTTCATTACTTTACTTGATTCTCTTATCGCGAGGTACTCTTATTGTACTTAGTGCCCCAAAGAGCCACTTTTTTCTGGCAATCAATACAGTAGCTGAGTCTTTAACGAGAACATGAAAAGGTCTTTCATTAGTCGTCTGCCATTCTATGGCAATCAAACCAGGTTCGCGCCGGGATGGGAAGCTCGCCGCATCCCTGAAGCAATCAGATTGTCGCACCCAGGTTTTACTACATAATTACGAGAAGTATTTGGGGAGTGTATTCACGTCAGCCTACGCCTCTGATATGTCATATGTACAATAACTTCACGTTCACCCTTACACAATTAGCTTATGTCCACACTAAGTGCACAGAAACAAGATCTGCAGAATCATTCAAGATAAGCTCTACTTTTCAACAAAGCATTGCCTGCCTTGAAAAGTGCAGCGCTACACCACCCAGAGAAGTTCATGTAGAAAGCGGGAACCACCAAGATCAAAGAATAAGTCCGCCAAATTGTATCCTCGTTTGCCAACCTCAACCGAGCGTAAACTTGAAGAGCCTCCTTCCTTGCCTGATCAAAACACAGTTTGACCACCATTGAAGCCTACTAACCTAAATTCCGGACCACTGTCGGGTGAATTCGCCAATATCTACCCCGATCCTATCATGAATCAGCACACATGGGCAATCCACCTTAGCCATACCTTGGTGGCGCGTTTTTGTCAAAACCTCATATCTTTCTCCACTGCCTTGGAATAAAACCCAGTCCAGCGTGTCTAATCGAACAAGTGCAGTGTTATCTGATTTGGTGCGACTTGAGGCCATGTGATCGAAGCATAGACCGTGTTCCTCGTCATGCAAAGCGTGAATATACGTGTAAGGCGTAAGATCAAACGGTTCTATCCAAGCTGAAACCGCTACGAGATCGTTAATTGTGGATGCCGATGGCGGGAACTGGGTAAATTCTGACTTTGCGTCTGTTTTTTGAGCGAGTGAATAATCGTCATGGTCGAGGATCGAGAGCGACACTTGAACGGATAGCGAAGAGACAGTGTTCGTTAAGCTCGCTCCCTCCTTCAGGGATGAAGTGGCCTTGTCTCTTATAATCATATCATGGATCTCCGAACTCTTCGATGTAAAGGATGATAATCTTGTTGGCTCCTCTTGAAGTCTTGGTCTTCCAACAAGAACGGTAGAAATTGAAACTGTCAGAGCCAACGGTGTAGTAGTACAATTTGAGGTGGTTTTATGGAACACAGTCTGTTCCTTACACTGTTCCTTCGTCGAATGCCGTATCACGTCATGATCGTAAACGGACATAGGTTTGCTCGGCTCCTCAGTTTCCGCACCATTATACATAGCCCACTTGCATGAGTGATCGACGTTCTAAAGAGTAAGATCGAAACGTGCCACAGGAGCCTCGAAAGAATAAGAGAGAGGATTTGGAAGAAACTTGTCAGGGAATCTGGGCGAACATCAGGAACACCAACTCGGGTCTATACCAGCTTGGTGTAAAAAATGGAATTCATTCGATAGGAGTAGACTTGTGTCTCCTGACTACAGCGCTGCTGTACGACAATTATGATGAGCTGGTGATCACAGTCCAGCATTACTGGCTCAACCTGCGATCAAGTAATTCTCTCGCAAACTTCGAGGAGGAATTTGAACCCATAATTTCTATCTGTAAACTTGGATATCCAAAAACAATAGATTGAATATCTTCTACCAATCTTGCAATATACGAAGAATTTTATGTCTATGATTTTTCGTTCTTATTCGGAAACAGTCCTAATTCTTTTTTTTCGAAACGTCTAGTGGGGCGGGTAGCACATTTGAAGCCAGTATATGGATATTTCATAACGTAGCGAATAGCGGGTGAACACCTGTACCACTCTCGAATGGTGTCGTTTTTTTGTTACCAGCTTGCTTCCGAGCCACCGCAGGAATTGTGTGACGCTTTTCGCCTGAGTCGACTGTCTCGAGTGCTTGGTTGGATACCCCTGGAGGATAGTTATAGTCGTTCCGTGAGCCCAGATAAGCTTAAGCTTGTAACTGAGATATTTTGACTTCTTGATTGGTCCATGTATCTTTCTTCGACCTTCTACACATCTGGGTTAGGTGGAATGCGCTCTTTAAGAGCCTGGATATTCCGCATTGTTTCTCACACCTGTATGCGAAGGCACATCGATGCTGGAGATAACGAAGTAAAGAATATATTCTTATCAAATTTGACTAATTCATTCGATTATATGCGTGTACATGCCGCATGTATTTATATGAAAGACATGCTTTCTTCTTCTCTTTTGATAGCCGGCTCTGAGCCACGACTACAGCGGCTTCTCGGCCTCATGTTAAGCAGACGACTCTCAATCTTCTGTCAGATTCTACTCGTAGTCTGAAAATCATCCATACAGCCCGTAATCAAAGCTTCGGAATTAAACATTGTCGGATACTTCTCCAAAGTCAAACGTCGACAACTCCTTAGCATCCCCAGCACCAACCTCCAAAAACGCCTCAAACTCTCGATATACTCCCTCGGAGTTCTCAGATGGAAAGTCCCGTCCACCTCACTTGCTCGTTTATGACTAGACACCACAACATGCACTTTATGAATACCATCTTCCCAGCCCTGTCGTATTGCTTTTGTGACACACAATTTTACTTTCCCCAGCACTTATGGAACACCACCGTAAACGATATCAGCCCAAACAGAGCCTGATGGAAGGAGCCCATAGAAAAGCTCTGTCATGTGTTTCGGATCGCCCCACTTCCACTGCCTCGAAATACTCCCTTCAATTTCATCTCATTGTTCCTCGCAAGTGGCTTTGTCAAGATGACCTTTTCCTCGATTTCACCCAGGAACTGCTTTCCCTAACTCGACTTGAAGTTTTAAAAATCTATCTCCTGCTCCATATGTCTTGTTATTACTGCCGTAGTCACTGATTCTGCATCATGGAAATGCTTGAGTAGAGTTAGGATTCATTAGAAGTGATATCCGTGGCCAGATGTAAAGTAAGTTTTGGAGAAGCGCATTGACAGGATGATGGCTTTGATCCAGGCTGTCAAATCCTGAGTCTCAGCCATGATCATGGGGGTATTCACTAAAATTGCCTCTTTACTTCCGTGAATAAGAGTGTAGGATATCGGTGACTAGAAACGGCGAATTTTTCCATCGGGCTTCTTCCTGTACGTCACGAGGAGTTGGTAGTTACGTGTTTAGTCATACTTCAGGGAAGGTAAGAGCAGCGAGCGATACGGTACGTTTCTTAATTCCTGTAATGATCCTCCCACATTCAAACCTAGCCAGAATCGTGCACGAAGGTAGCAAATACGCGTTTTTCTAAATCACCGAGGACTAACCATGGAGTCAGAATCATCATTCTTCCTTGCACGTTCAATAGATCATTCTCGAGCCATGTACTTTCTGACTTCTGGTAGAGTATTTCCAGCCAGCCTACCACATCGCTTCATCGAATCTTATAAGCCTACCCAGACAGCTCCAACCGACTCCTAGACGTAATTATCGTAATATAACAGAGGTCAAATGTCAAAGAAGCAAAGCACGCACTTCGAAACTCATGCAGCCATGAGCTCATAGTAAAAGATAAAGATTAATGTTCAAGCTTGTAATGGGGTTGAGATTAGGCTCACACCAACTCCGCCAACTGGACCAAAAGATCACAATGTACTGCGCAAGCGCAGGACACGCCTAATACCGTACATATATTACCGACTATTGTTACGTGCCCATTACAAAGCTACACAAGACACTATCCACCTAAGTAGATATTATCAAGGGCATCTATCTCAGAGGTGTAAATGCATAACAATTACAGCAGAAGAACTGGCCCAAAGCACGTCTTTGTCTCTTGCATACAAAAGAGATATGAGAATCGTGAGAAACAGTCCGGTTCATCGGTAATGAGTAGTAACTGAGTAGATGCCCCTTGACATGATACTAGGACGTAGTATTAAAGGGTGGAAGATTGAGATTATAATCTTATTCTCTCGATCCAAAGTCGTACTCATAAGCATCATACTACACTCTTTGAGATCGAAATCCAAATCCGTTGCAACTCATCCGAAGCGACTATCTGCTCCACAGAAGAAAGTCGCGGTATTAGAACTTCTGGTGTAGCAGCACACTGAGCCCCTAGCTTGATTGACACAACACTCCCTCAAGGTGCCTTGATCGTGGAATTTGTCGCTTTGTGCATAGCCCTGTTCTATATCGTTCGCTCGCAAGGCATAAAGTCATGCTCCAGTAAATATGTCTGCAATGTTGCCACGTCGTCCTCATGAACCATCCTAAGAAAAGCCCAAAAGCTCTGTGAGATCCTCATTGTCCATGTCTTTGCACCAACGCGTAACTCGGTGGACCAGGCTGAAATTGAGCTTGTTGATAAGCTGCTTTGCGCATCTCAGCTTCCCTCTTCCCTCGTTGGTGCTGTCTCCACGCAAAATAACACCCTACTATAGCCGCAAGTGTCGCAGGAATAGTCACACCAATCGCTAATTTCTCACCGAGACTGAGTCCTGGTGGAGAAGAAGACGATGATGAGGGAGGAGTAGGAGCAGGATCAGGAGCATTGTTCTGATTGTTCGAGTTTGTGCTGGTGGAGCCAGATACCGGAGCTTGATGGAACGGTCAGCGCAATCTTACACAGGGTACGTGAATGGATTTAAGTAAGCGCGACCCTCGAAGACAGTAGCTTCTCGTTGAGAAATTGCGGTAAATGTTTTTGCTTACCGGTTGTTGTTTTCCCAGCAGCTGTATCCGCGGGTTTCCTGTTCGTAGCCGTCGCAGCTGGACCAGCTGTACCAGCTGCTCGTGCCTCGACACAATATTCGGAAAACACTGCCAGTCCACTTGAAAAGTTTTCTTGTAATCCAGCCTCATTACCTCCTCCAGCGGCGCACCATATTGGTACCAAAATGGACATCGAAAATGAAATTCCCGCGGAATTTGCAGTCTTGAGACAAATACAACTCGCCGCACTGGCCGGGTTTGCTTGGGGACACTCGCTGGTACGAAGACCTTCGTAGACCTGACCTACGGCATTTGTAAGGCACGAGGGTAGATCGCTGAAGATGGATATTTGCGTTATATGGGTGATTGTCTGAGAAACCGCGCCAAGCGCGTGGAAGGCCAGGGCTAGGATATTGGGGATGATTCGCATTCTTGCAGTCAGAGGCATTCGGACGTGAGTTCTGGCGGCGAAGAGAGAAGACAAGGAGAGGGGAAATGCAAAATTGGAGTAAGTCACACGATGCTTTCAGCTTCAAGCCACCGTGTTTGACGGCGCTTTCCAGAAATGGAAATGCGGCTGACATACTGGAAATCTGCTCGCATCTTGGCTTCTGTGGAATTAAATTAAGGAGCGAGCATGCAAACTTGACAATGTCGATAGGGCCGGTGCAATTAGCAGATAACGTGTTTCTTCTCCCCGAAAAGTTGCCGGAGCATTGCCAAAGCCCATCCATGATATCAGTGAGAGGTAAGATACAGTCGGTGGCGGGTGTGTTGCAGTCGTGGCGTTACATATTTCAGCTGTCTGCAAGCCGCCAATCGTTTCTTTGAGAACAAATCTTGATTGGTCGGAAGCAGCTGGGAGTCACCTTAACCTTCTTTTCGCCGGTCAATTCCTATCTTCTATTGTTAATAATGGAATTGACAGCGCGCAAAATTATCGTCTCCTCGCGCAGCTCGGGTTGACATGCGGAAGGTCTCTTAGGCGGCTTAGGACAAGAAGTCAGCATTGGGAAGCAAGTAGCAGGAATCCAAACCTTTAGCAAGGCGCGATATTGTCTTTGTCAGGGGCAGAAAGTTTTGGTTCGTCGTAAATATAGGGTTTCCAGTTGGGTTAAGGTATGCACCGAAGAAAGAGATATCGAGATAAATGACGGTGAGTAACTGAAGAAAAAGAATCTGTAAGGGCTGGTGCTCCTATTTATTTCAAGCTAATATTAATGAGGAAGTCGACATTTTTCTAAGATGGGCAATGAACCGATCATCGAGAGCCCCAGAACGAGGAGAAATTAATTCAAAAAGCAGAACAGAACATGCGAAGGGAGACGTGTGGCCAGAAGCAACGCTACCTCGGAGGGAACAACAGTAAATATAGCCAAATATCTTAAGCGAAATGATAGAAAAAGACCCTTACGGCTTTGAGCAGAATCCTATTAAACATTTGCTGGTCACTAAGTCAAGAAATATCAACTGATATTGAATTTACAAGAGGAAATGATCAGGTAAGCTGATCTACATTCACGATTATTTGTTGAAGTAAAGCGCTCACAGCAAGCTCTCTCGGGCCGCCATGTTCGCGTTCGCTACAAAGTTCATCGCGTCTCCCGAATCAGCATAATCTGCAGCGTCTAAGACTATTGCCACTAGAATTGTGTATGAAGTTGAGTTGGAACCAGACTCATATGATTTTCATGTCACTTCCAAATAGGCAGGTGGAGTCCCTAGCGTATGGAAGATGCGACACGCACTTGTTTAACAGAAAACGGAGCAACAAGGAAGGATTCACAATATATCTTGGCAGGTCTTAAGAAGGCTCCGAGTCCGAGGCGTTGGTACTTGCAATTCGTGCTCGCGGCGGGCGGCGCTCGCGGATGGTGGGGCTTCTTCCTCGATCCTGAGATTGTCCAATGTGGGGTGTTCTGCTATTTCTGATCTCCTAACTGTGAACTTCATTGGTAGAAACGTGAGCACTTTGACGGGTTTGATGAGCACGTCTGCAGCATCAATTTGTACCATTATGTCGAGACTCGAGCCCAATTGTCGTCTAATCGATGATCATCAAACTCCAATACTTCATGAATGGGGCTCCCCGATCCTCTGGCTAAAATATCTCGCTTAAAATGCACTAGAACGAACCCATAACAATCCAATAATTCTTCCCTTACCCATGTACGTGCATGCTAATATCAGATACCCATGACATTCAGCTCGCATTTAATTCCCTGTTCCCCCCGCCTCTTCATGGAATTTTTGCTTCTCATCCGTAGCACTTCGGACCAAAACGCCAGCCACATCAAACCAGGTGAGTTTTATTCTGCGGTCGTAGCATGCTTCAGAAAGTTCAGCTTACGCCTCTCCCACAGTTAATTTAGAAACTGCGGCACTTGAAAGGCTCAACCATGAAGTTTTTCTCGCCCCTTCTCGCTCTGCTCGGCGCCGCATCATGCGTAACTGCCCTGGTATCGAAACGTGTAGACTCTGCAGGTGGACTGGATTTTGTCTACCCATACCCGGTCAAGAGCTACCGTTTCGTGTCTCAAAGGAAGCAGCTCACTATGTCCTACATGGACGTATCACCAGTTGGTGCGCCTAAAGGTAACATTGTCCTCCTTCACGGGAAGAACTTTTGTGGCGCAACCTGGGATGTCACGATCAAGGTCCTCGTCAGAGCTGGATATCGTGTCATTGTACCTGATCAGATTGGATTCTGCAAATCTACCAAGCCTTCTGAGTATCAGTTTACTCTGTTTGCTCTCGCTCAAAACACAAACGCTCTTCTGAACAGTATTGGCGTCACAAGCGCCATTATCATGGGACATTCTATGGGAGGCATGCTTTCTGCACGTTACGCCTTGATGTATCCAGCTCAGACCTCCCGTCTGGTTATGGTAGACCCTCTTGGACTCGAGAACTGGTTTGAGCTTGGTGTCCCATACCAAGCACCAGATCTTGCCTACACCGCGGAGCTCGCCAGTACCTTCAACAGTCTGAAGACGTATCAACAAAGCACTTACTATGCTGGTACTTGGGACCCTTCGTATGATGTCTGGATCAACATGCTTTTCAGTATCTACAACGGCACATTAGGTGACCACTTCGCCTGGAATATGGCAATGACCACCGACATGGTCTTCACTCAACCTGTCATTGAGGAGCTTCCCAACCTTAAGATGCCGTCTCTCCTGATTGTAGGTGACAAAGATACCACAGCCATTGGAAGCAAATGGGCACCAGCAAACATCAAGCCACTTTTGGGCCACTATGACGTCCTCGGACCAAAGGTCGCTGCTCAGATTCCTGGTTGCACCTATGTTCACTTCCCTCTGCTTGGCCATGCTCCTCAGATCCAGGATCCAGTATCGTTCCATAAAGCCTTGTTGAGCTGGTTGCCTTGAAGTGGGAGTTGGGATCGTTTTATATATGATTCTTCCAAAGCACAACTTAGATAATGTAATGATAGTAATTCTAGTCTCTGCTCCCGACCAAGGCACGACATATTGAACCTTAATTCCAATATTGACGATCATGAACTATAAAACATACAAGCGAACACGACTTTGTCTATGCATAATCTCAAAAGTTTATAGGCGAATTCAGCAACCTCCAGGACATCAACCCAAAGTATAATCCACGCCTTACTTTACATCTCGCTTACCAAGTTGATCAACTCCAGATCGAGTATCCTGCATTAAGCACGCAAACTGAAAAACTGCCCATAGTTGCTTTGAAAAGCACTGCAACTCGACGAAAGGAGAGTCCAAGAACAATATCGTCAGTACCAAGTTGTCGCTCCTGCAAGGCTTCAATTGCCTCAAGATTATCCAGTTGCGACAAAGACGCAGGTGCTCGGACTTCTTCAACGGGCGACAAGCCCGGCAAAGAGAGCTTTCCCGCCAGCCGAGCAGATTGGCACCCCTGAAGCTTTTATCCAAGCCTGTCATTCTGGGGTTGAGGACCGGGATATAGAGATGGTATCGGGCTCCGGTTCGGGTTCGCCTAGAATAGGCCTACTCGCGAGCTTATTTTCAACTGCCCTTTTTGGAATCGCCGGCTAGAAAAGCCTAAAACTTCTATGTGGGTGAATAACTGGACAATTTGCGATTGGTTTAAGGTTTTGACTTGGTCTGATGATCCAGTCTTGATGATGGGGAAATATCTGAAAAAGAGACGAATCGTGAGAAGAGATTTTTTTGGAAGGTGAGTCTCATTATAGAATCTGTTGAGTTGTGATCGTCCTTGGTGCTGTGCTCATCAGATGTTCGATATCTAGGTTTGCAAAGGTCCGACTAGGTTCTCCAACTGCGGAGCGGAACTCTCAGTCACCGCCAAGGAGACTTTCATGCAGGTGCACCTGGATTAGGCTTTTAGCCGGGCAAACTCTAACTAAAGTCATTCCTTATAAAACTTTAATATGAAGAATGACATGCTCTTGACTGGGAGAAAGCTGCTCGCACGGGTCGCACTCCAATAACCCATCAAAATTGCAGCTGAGGATTGAACACCTGCCTACTGCAGGGTCACTCAGAGGCTGCATCGTGAGTTCGTGGGAAGTATGTATCGAGCCACACAACCTTGCCAAAGTTCAATTCTGCTTAAGGGTACAGATGCAGATACCTTCCAACCTAGTACCAACGACAAGCAAGAGCCACGAAGCGAACGTGAGATTTCTCCACGACCTTGTCAGAAAGGGGGCGGCAGAGACCGAGAAGAAGTGAACATGTCCTGCACTCACGGCTCATGGCTATAGTCATGAAACCCCATGCCCATACTAAACCGTCCAGCCCAGTCCCCACGAGAGCCCTACTCATCCACATGAACCCTCCAAGGTTTGAAGAAGACCAATACCACAGTAGGAAAATATCGTCCCGAGTCCGGAAGTCAAATAAACATCCCGAACAAATAAACATCTGAACCGCAATTCTCTCGCTTAGCCCGATCCCATCCCCATCCTACCCCAACGGCTGGTAAAGATCGGATGGATTTCCACATATGAATCTCATCGTTCCCCTATGCTTTTGGGACGCGATCGATATGATCTTATATGTATCACCTGTTACCAGTTCCTTCGCGAGTGACTCACTGGTCCAGTGACGATCGATTTGGTTCGATTCGATACTGACTCCACTGTCTTTACTCAATACGCCGAAGATACATCCACGGTACGAGGACGGCATCTAATCATGGTTTTAGCGATCGACAATTCGGATCTCCATCATGGAGATTTCGAGAAGAGGGCAGTCATCATATTCCTCTGTCTCACACCGACATTTCTATTCCTGCGATTCGTGAGTCGAGTCACATCGAAGCAATTAGGAAAAGACGATTGGGCCGCCCTGGCAGCTTTTGTCTTCACAACATGCTGTAACATCGTGACGCTTGCCGGTACGTTCGATATAACACACGCACTTCCTCTTCGAGCTCCAAGACTGACGGACTTTACCACAGCATTTCCCCACGGCTGGGGACGTCACAAGAAGAACCTCCACCCGCGAGACCTTCAGATCTGCCTGATCGTACGTATCCTCCTCCGGTATGCTATCCTACTCCACTCGCTAACAACCCCAAGCTCCACTGGATCTTCCAAATAACCTACAAGATGTCCGTCGCATGCAACAAAGTCTCCATCCTACTCCTCTACCTGCGCATAATGCCACAACGTCTCTACCGCCTCGCCATCTTCACGCTCCTCACCATCGTCGGACTATTCGCTCTCGCCACAACCATCGCAGGAGTCTTCCAATGCATCCCAGTGGACAAAGCATGGAACAAGAAAAAGCCCGGCCATTGCTATAACCTAGTTAACGCATGGTATTCAAATGCAGTGTTCAGTATCGTGACGGATATCTTGATCCTGATGTTGCCCATGCACATGGTCTACAAGCTGCAGCGCGATCGGCGCGAGAAGTTCTTGCTATACAGTGTCTTCGGGTTGGGGATCTTGTGAGTTCTGTCTTCTTCTAGAATTTTAGCGAGACGTAATGTTTACATACTGACTAACGTTCTACAGCGTCACGTTCACGTCTATAATGCGATTCTTCGCTCTCAAATCCGCCAAAAATCCAGATACGACCTGTGAGGCTTTCCACCCCACCCCCTTACTCACTCTGCCTACTATTCACACTAACACCCCCCTCCCCCACCAGACGACATAACATCCGGGTTCTGGTCCGTAATCGAAATCAACGTCGGCGTAATATGCATCTGTCTCCCCCCCCTCCGCTCCCTCCTATCCCGCCAATTCGCATTCTTCAACCACAGCCGCACACGCATCACCGACTCACCCCCCAACCCAAACTCCAAGTCCAAATACCCGCATGACTCCTCCTCCAGCGCACCAAGTGAATTGGTGACGATCGGTGGGACGGGAGGGAGTAGGAATCGCGAACGAGAGAGAGATTTGGATAACAGGAGGAGGAGGCAGGAGCTGGGTGCCGAGAGCAGTGAAGAGGATCTGGTGTTTGTGCGAGACGGGAAGGAGGATGTCGAACATGGGCCAGCGAGTGGAAATTCGGATAGGGAGTGCGGGATGGGAGGCGGGATAGTAAAGAAAACGGAGTTCGATTTCGAGATTACGGAGAGGAGGGTCGATGGGAGTGATGCAGAGAGTGGGGTTGAAGAGAGAGAGAGGCAGAGGGAGAGGGAGAGGAGTGGTAGGACGTGGGAAAGGATATTTCCGTATGCGTCGTGACGAAGAGAAGAGAGGAGGAAGCGCTTGGTGATGCTCCTGAAACCCTCAAGGAAGAAGAGATGACGAATGCCTATCTTTGATATTATGATTGTTTTGATATGTATATTCAGCGAGCTTACTCGTTTGTGCACGAAGCTGATCTTTTCCCCTGGGCACGCAGTATGTCGAAGTATTTCTGAAAGTAACACGTACATGGATAGTAGATCGATCGCTCCGTGAAGAAAAAAATATCGAGAAGTTCTTTTCCCGGAATTATTGAGATAGCAAAGAGATGATTTAGATTACACGCTAAATTCTATTCAATGTAATTTTGGGTGTCTTCTATGTAGGGGACTTTATTTGTTTTACATTTGACTGTATTTGATGCTGTTTAGTTCTCGCTTAGGTCTAGCGTATGGACGGAATCCTGTTTAGCAAATAAGCAATTAACATGCACAGGATAATAGATGTTTCTTCGACTGATCATAATTCAGTCAAACGGGTGATTTACCTACCTAACCATCAAGCGCTGGCTACCTGCCCTAACCTGGTGCCCTTACCTACCTAGGTGATATCACAAGCTCGGCTAGCTTAGGTAGCTAGCCGAACTCTAGAAGTAACAGATCCCCATAACACTCGTAACTCAAAAGCGTTACAACTCCTCGTTTACTTTCTCATTCCTCGCCTACAACTAATTATCCAATTCGTATGTTTGTTTGAATCAGTCTATTATACAACGGTGTCCTTCTTCCATGATCGCAGACACCTATCCATCCAACTCTGCGATACTGTCTGTATCCGCGACCTTCTTCCTTCCATGGTCGCGCTACCCCTTTCAACTGTCGTGTTCCGAGCGACATGCTCTTCTCTGACTTCGGTCAGTCGTTCTATAGTACAAATCCATTCCTCGCGCCGTTAAGCAGTCCAGTCCAGCCCAGGCGGGCGTATATATCCATCGTCCGTCGCTTGCAAGTCATCAGATACCCAAAAGGCAAAGACAAAGACCCCCCGACGCAATGCATTACCAAAATATCATCGCTCACGTACTCGCATGTTCTCAAATAAATGCACCACCCCTCCCTCTCCCGCCAGCACTCCTCAACCCACCACGCATATCATCCTCTTCGTCAGGCGGAGGCGGCGGTAATTCCCTCCCCGTCGATCCGCCACCCTTTGCCCATTTCCTCCTCTGCTCCTCGTAAAACGATTCTTCTTCATTCCTACTCCTCGATTGACTACCACCAACGTCCCCAGCAGCCTCGAGACCTTTATCCGCTCTTACGGCTCGACTCGTTAAATCCCTGCTTACTTCAGAATCACTTCTCATCCTAGCTTTGTCATCGCCCCATCCACTACTGCTACTCCCATCCTCTTCTTCCTCATCATCATATACCGGCCCCGGACCAGGTAATCTTGTAGAGGAATTAGTATCTCCCTTAACCAACCCCAACCTCTCCTCTTCCGTCGCCCCCTTACCAGCAGGTGTACTCCCCCTCCTACTCCCCAAACCCTGCCTAACCATAGGCGATCTCGACTGTGCCTGATGTTGGTTTTCCTCAGGGGTCGATTGTTGTGCCTGCGATTGTCCTTTCCTAAAAATATTCTGAAACGAAAACTGTCTCCTTGCAGAATGCGGAGGCGGTGTTGGGCCCACGGATGGATGAAGACTTCCTGAGCTGTTGAGACGAGGTTCATGGCCTTCTACGATGGTGATGTGGCGCTCGCCTGCGCCTTGGTATTCTGTTTTACCGGTGGGCATACCATATGTCAGAGCGTCAATCTGGTCAGGGTGGCCATAGTAAGCATTGCCACCTGGGAGATTGATCTCGGTTAAGGGCACTGGATGCATTGGACTTTGGACGTGGGATTGTGTGTGTGTGCTGTTGCGAGATCGAGGACCGACTATGCTTCTCGCTCTAGCGAAGAACGACATTGATGACCCGGTGTTCGGACGCTCTTCGTCTTCAAGATCTGACTCGCTTGGGAAACGTGACATTCCAAGAGGAGGATGCTGAACAGGTGTTTGAGGGTGAGATTCGAAATCCGGAAAAGGGGTAGTGTTGTGACGTGATCGGACGCTATTTGAACCGTATGTCGTCCTACGTCTGCGGAGTCCATCCCATTCGATATGCTCGTTCTCTCCGATGGGTTCGAGATCTTGTTGTTTCTCTTCGTGTAATCTTTTGGCTTCTGCTAATTCGTTCTTGTCTCTCACTTGTGAGAAACGTCTGACGATAGCTGCTGCTCCTCTGATGGCATCGGCTTTAGGCTCCATCTCTGATTGTTCCTGTTCTGCGATGGTACGGACTTGGTCTAAATCGCCAGAGAAGACAGCCGCATCTGGAACATCCTTGGCTGACTTCGAAAGCTGGAGTAGAACCACACCGGCGCAGATAGTGAAGAATCCAAGAACGACGGTAATGATAGAAGTTGGCGTTCCCTTGAAACCTCTGAACAGAATCACAGATGTAATGATCGTGCAACTGGTGAATATGACATAGTAAGTTGGCGTAACAAGAGCAGCATTAAATAGATTTAATGCTTTCTGCGTCACATTAGTGGTGTCTCAACCAAGATGCGGATAACTTACGTTCAGATAGATGATTTCGGTAACAAGTGTGAAAACTACAAACACCAGCAGAACGTAGATGAACCACTGGTTGAACTGAGGCTTCCCGCCAATCTGTGCAACAATGGCAGCACCCAGACCTTGAGTGGCCACCACACTCAGGCCTCCCATAAGACTACAGATCGAAAGATACACAAACATGCTCTTTTTCCCGTATCTCGGTCCAGCCCAGAATATAAGAACGGCACACCCAATCAATACCACTCCTGCGAAGGACAAAAAGCCAGGCGCAATAACGAAATGCTGCATCTCCTGGATATTGGCGACCGAGGACTCGGACGGCGAGTTCATCGCAATGACCACCGAACCAAGAATGCACAGGAAGCACCCAATCTTGCCCACCAGACTCAATCGTTCCTTTAGGAAGATAGCGGATAGAATCGTGGTAACCACGACAGACAAAGCTCCCATAGGGGCGACCAGAATAGCATCCACAAAGGCATAAGCGCCCGCATTCATAACCTCTCCCAGAATCATGAGCGTCATTCCTCCCCACCAGAAAACGTTCTTGAGATATCCATAGCCTTCTCCTGCAACCTCGGCGTATTTCTCATTTGCTCGCAGCAGTCCGATCTTCTTCAGCACGAAGGATATACCGATGAATACGCCAGACCCTATCGCTAATGCTATACCAATCGCTTTATATACCGGCGGTCTGGATTGCTTCGTTATGCCGTTGGCCGTGGTATTGGACTCTGCTCGCGAGTAGATGAGGTTCGCTGCGAGGAGGGCATGTGCTGTCTGGTCCATGGCGGCGGACTGAACGGCGTGAAGCCGCCTGGGAGAAGGGGTCGAGTCGTCGCAGTCTGCAGTTTCTCCACAGCACCTTCGTAATTCTTATCGCAGGTTCGTGGAAGTAGGGGTTTCGAGGTCGCAAGGCTTGTTGTGATTGTTGTTTTTTCCACCGGGCCAGCATAGAGTTAACCTCCGTAAAAATGAATTAGCAGCACGGTCTATGGGCAGGGCAGGGAAGAAAGGACCAAGTGGATAGGCTGATGTCGAAATCGGGTCTGGCTGTCGTGCGGTGCGGAGCGGTGCGCTTTGCTTGGTAGGTCTGGATCTGGTGCAGTAGCTGTTGGCAGGCTGGCAGGCTGGCTGGCTGGCTGGTGGATATTTGAAACGGTTGCTGCGGGAGGATCAAGTAAGTGTTTTGTTTAGATTTACGACGAGGGGCGAGGGTCGAGGGGCGATCGATGATCTATTTTCGGGCAAGTTGAATGATTATGATTCTGATTCTGATTCTGATTACGACAATGATTATGATTCGAACCGGAATTTGAAGTTGTGATGATAAGGCCGTCCGTCAACTTGTTATCGTAGCAATCGGGGAATTGGGGAATATCCCGTCTGGAGAGTTTGCTTCTTTGCGTGTTGGGCAAGAGGATTGCGAGTGCATGAGCCATGAGGAAGGAGGCTTGGAGCTGCGCTGCGTGTGCCGCCGGAAATGGCTGGCTGGGCCTATAAGTATGACCGCGAAGAGGGCGTCGCAATCAACACGAATGGGAACGTGGCAGTGCAAAGAATTCTTGCACGACGGTGACATCCCACCAAACAGATTGGAGCAACTGCATCGAGAGTTAGGAACACTCGTCTGTGCAGGCTGAAAGCTGTAAATAAAGAGTTTTCGTTGAAGTCTACTACTTACATACTACAGACAGTATCTACTACCTACCTGCGTGGGAAAGCTCGCATCTGGGCTATTAAGGGAGCTTTACCTGTGCCTTTTGCTAACCTCCTCAAAAGAAAGAAGCATTTCGACATATGCCTGTGCTACCTATCTACCTATGTGACAGCAATTGCACCGGCCTGTCTAAGGAGAAAACAATTGTAATCCTCCAAATGATCTTATAAGTATCCCCAGAAAATGCTGGGTACAGGAGAGTTCACACTGACAAGCGAGACTACTTATAAAACTAAACACACCCAAAAATAACTTCTCGTTGGCGGCAATCCAGGGACAACTCCGACAAGTCCACTACAGTAAGATAAGGAAGGTACTCTTAATCAAGGCTAATCCTCGAATCCAATACCGTTCAGCCTGTCGAAATCACCCCAGCGAATCCTTCCTTGACTTCTCCACTAACAGCAAGCTTGAGCTACGATTGCATATGAGAACTAACGCATCGTCCATATCCAAGAGAATCCATCCCGGGAGTCGCAACATTTACAATCTTAACTTACGTAGGGACGGTTGCTTCTCCACCTCTCAATATGGTATCCTGTCCTATGAAGAATGGAGCGAGGATGTCCAATCTCAGTCCTGTGATGAGTCAGCGACAAACACGCGCATGCATGCAAAACCGAGAACATCGAATGACTTGAAACATCTCGTAACATGCACCCACCCGCGCTGCCAACAATTCCCTGCAACACAAGCTACCCGTTCAACGCAAGTTACATATCCGAATCCAATCGCCCAAACAATCAAGCTCCTCCATTCATCACCCTCATCCACGCGCCGCCCCTACGTTCAGCACCTGCCTGCACATAAATACTTTATCAAATCAGACGTTTCATTACCAGCTACCTGTCAAACTCCTCTATTCTAGGGGAGCAGACACATGCGCCTACCATATTCTTTCTATGGATGAGCTACTACCTCACTCACCAAGCCTATGTTCCATCGAGCCTTGGCACAGCATTGAACATTAGGTAGCTTTCATGTACATCAAGAATCATGTTATGGAATCTACTCATCTTGATACCCGAGTGGGTTGGATGAAGGCTGTACTAACGTCATGCATTCATCTAGATTGTATTGCTGAGCCTGGAAAAAGAAGGAAGATAGTGCTATGTATCGCGGTGTACTGAGATCAGTTGACAGCCTCTGGGAGCTAAATGCCAATGTTGACTACGGGTTCTTAGACTGAATAAACTACATGAGTTCCGTCGGAGCAGTGGGTCTTGATAAGAGTAAGAAACCTGGAATATGTTTAACGAGGAATACTTGTGGGCTGTATATCTTTACCGGAGAACGGGTTGATTACATAGCCCAGGCGTTTGATTGACTCGACCTCAACTCCGTGTAAAGCCGTGCGCTTCCTCCTGATCGCCGCAATTGGATAGAAGTAGCAAGTGAATAACCTCAGTAGACAGGTCCATCCACTTCAGTTGCAAGTACACTCGTCCAATACACAAGACGAATCAAGTCCCTACCTATCATCATCCACCACCGACCAAATCTCAACAATAAATCCCTCCCATCCAAAACACTCTCTCAGCCTACAGACTGACACTCATCCATTGTCATCCCACCCTCCTTCCCATCCACTCCCTTTCATTCACGGCCATCCGTAACCGTGCTCACATACCCACGACACTCATCACCATCCCAGTCCCACGTACACCCGCTCGCAGTCTCGAGCGAGCGATCAATCGTAACGGTGCCGATACCGCGGTCCCTCGGAAATGGCTGCTTGCTCTGATGGAATACATGTCCGCCGTGCTGAATTTATCGTATTGCATGTCCGTTGCAGAAGCTCTTGGCCGCGTTTTGCATGCGGATTTTCTCGGCTTTTCACCGCTGTTGTAGCAGTCGATTTTGTCCAGCACGATTTTCTTTCGTGGTGGTGCTACGCTTGGGGTCGCGGATGGGGTGGTGCTTCTACTGCTATTACGCCGTCCGATTAATGCATATAGCCGACATATTTGGTAAGGCTCGCGATCCTCGTCGTTGTCTTGTGCGTTCGGTTTTCTGGCCGGCTGCTCTTGGTTGTTATATGGCGGGTCAATAGTATACTAGGAATCTCGATCACATCCAAAGTTTCATCCGCCATCTCATGATTTGATCTGAGCTGAGACAAGGTGTTCAGAAATGTAGCAAAGCCACTTTTGGCCAGCTGCCTCCATGATTTGGAGCTGGGGATTTGGGACCAAGAATTACTGGGGTAGTTGGAAAGATGTCCGATGGAGCTGTCGACGGGGTACTATCATTAATGCTGGTGTACTTGACGGCATGCCATTAGATGTGGTAGCAAAAACAGGCAGAATTCCTCAGCGGTGTATCGTTTTACCTTACTGTTACTTCCAGCCTGGGTAATGTAGTGATGTGACTAGCTCGAAAACTCATGCTGAATAGGTCAAAGGAGCTTGTATGATTGTTTTGGTCCAAGTCTCATCGCTGACCTTCAACAAGGGATAATAGCACTACTATAGTAACGCCGGAGTCAATAGTGATCATCTCGGAGAAAGCTCAACAAAAGCCTCGGAAAGAAAAATTAATGCATTCGGTAAGGGCCATTTTTGGCTCCTCATTACTTACGTGGTTGCGATAGACCACACCGAAGTCGACTAAGCAAGATATAGGACCTGCGAACTCTGGCTTATCCATTTGCCAAAGAGCCGAGTCAATCCATGAAACTTCGCCGAACTGTGCGTCATTGCTACGGAGATCCTGGAGCATTATCTGGAACCAGAAAGGATGCGTTTGTACGTTCAGATTGTCCAGAGCCGCAATACCCTTGCCATCCATGACAGCCATATACTTCGCTCTCATCGTCACAAGATTCTGGAATCGGACGTTGGCGCCATTCGAATCGAGACGGATCAGAGTCTTCTGACACAGCTGAGTGTTGATGCACGTATGGGCATAAGACGAAAACCAAGAGTAAAGGTCTGCTCCTGCAACAAAAATATTCTTGCACTTTGTCATTATAATCGCTCGAGATTCATCACATCCGCTGAGCTCATTACTGGCTGAGCAGCTATAATCTGGGTCGCCTTTGGAAGTCCCGACGATTTGTTTGAAGAAGGGCGCAGGCGGTATGAGCGATTGCTTGCAATATCGTGATTCAGTCTGCCCCATACCGACGAATACTTTGGCCACATTGTTGAGACTGTATTGGTAGAAACCGGTGCTCAGATGCGGTTGGGATAAAGCCCTTCAGTGCTTATCAAACTGCCTACTGCTCGTCAGCACTTGCTACTCCGATCTGGACAGCCACGAGATATGCCTACGACTACACATGTATTGACACCCATGTGTACCTCTGTGGTGAGATGCGCAGTGCAGATAAGAACAGTCAAACTTGTAAACTGAGCACATCTGAACATTGCTCTTGCACCAGATGAAATTGTGGGACCTGACTAGCGTTCTACAATTTCGGAAATGTATGCTTAGCAGATTTTAGTACTTGCACGTCGGGATCAATAGATCTATTTGCGTGGATATTTCTATGAGTATCGCTATGCATCTCCGTGACCTATGCGGACCCTGCTTTTCTATAAAATGGAACTGTGTAACCAGCATTGAATTGTATCAACTAGTGAATGTGTGTCAGGCTAACTCTGGGACTATACGGAATAAATGAAATCATTTAAAGCCCTGTAGAACTTGATCACTTGTGAGTTGGCTCACGTCTGCAGATGCAGTAATGTACCATATTACGCATCGCGCAACATTGTTGGATCGTCTCGATTGTTGACACCGGGAGAGCCGCTAGGGGCGGGCCGTTCCGCCCAGCGACGGGAAATAAACCGGTGCCTGGATGAATGAATTGTTTTGCGTGGTGCTTTGTAGATTCATCGCGGGACTTTCAGCACTAGGTGTACCAAAGAAAGCTATCACTGTTCGTAGATGTTCGTTTTTGCAACTATCCCCTTCTAGTCCGCAACTTCAGTAGCATCACAATTTCAACATCTGGCGAATCTGAATCTGACTCTGAATCCCAATTAGCGACTTACTCAACCTATAGAGAGCTTCGTAGCAGCGGTGTCATAACTCATGCAACTCTTGCCGCCGTCCGCCTTGTTTAGTCCTTCAATGGAATTCTGGAGACAGGTCTTACCGTCATGACTACTGCCTACAACATCGACGCCCAGATCGACGTCCAGGAAACAGATCTTCAGCAGACAGACGGTGAAAATTCACCATGGCATGTCATCTCAAAGTCGCCGCTGGCAACTAACCAGTATCGTCGATCAGGGTAGTGGTTGATACCTTGGAGATTTGGGTTTCAAATTGGTTAGATTTCCATAGAAACCAACCCAATCCAGACCCACATCAGGAGAGTGTTGATCTCCGGTATGACATGTCCGACTATGGCCCCAAGGCAGACGACTATCCACAGCATCTACTGGTATGCTGCGGCTCCGACCGACCAAATACAAGTCGGGCGGCGCCCTAGCAGTGGAATCTCTATCTGGACCAGGCTTTGTCAATGTTGATGATTATATCACGAAGTGCGTCCTTGGCTAATGCACAAACGCGACGACATCTTGGACGCCATGGACGTCCATGAAGATCTGGCCGGCCCGGAGAACATGGACCAGATGGTGGACCTTGTAGCGATAAATTCGTGGACGATAAAGAGAAGTTGGAGTAGTTTGTGGACCTGAGCATGCGGCGTCGGAATTTTGTCAGTAATCACGACTTGGAGAATGATACTGAATGATTTCGTCGTTCATTCTTGTCAGCATCTTAGCCACCTCCATGCACAGCGCCTATCGCTTTCGGGCTTGCACGCAAAAGTCTCTTTTGCCGAAGGTTCCCATCATCGATTTTCAAACACAGATGTTTATTGTTGGGAATCGATGCGTGCGCGTGCACTTGCGGTTAACGGAAATGGGAATGAATGTAGTTGACGGCTACTGGGTTTCTCAGTAGGGAGAGAATGATTATATCCTTCTTGACTAGTGAAGTGGCACGAACGTAAGTTTCCTGACTCGCAACTTGGCCCTCGACTGACGGAAGTGACGGGATTCGAGAACAACACCTTCCTATGGAGATCTTGTATCTTTTGATTCCTGTGATTGGGGCGGATAGATTGATTTCTCACAATATTTTCTCCGAAAGTGCAATTCCAGTGGCTGTGGTAATGTTTGTGAGGAACGCCTCATGTCGACATCCTCTACATCTTCGAAGCAAAGGCCTGATTTCAGTCATCAGGTAGGTAGGTAGGTATTGCAAGGAGTCTTCAAGCATAGTTTAATGAATAGCTCATCATCCAATCACGGACCTCCAGTACTGCGGACCTCGCGGCTCGCTCAACGTCTTGGCGTATTACAGAATCCCAATTGGGTGAAGCACGTGACGTAGTTTGAGTTCGAACAACTTCTATAAGTGCTTCTTCAAGTCAGGGATTAGCCGATTGCGTTTCATTCCACTCTAGTTTTAGCTACAACGACGGTTCATCTTCACCGGAAAGCTCTAGCTGAAAGCCATATATCACAATATGTCCGGAAACATCAGCTCGACGCCCGTTCCTCCACAGCAGGGAGGCTATGGCAACCCATATGTTCTGCTCGTAGGAGCAATTTTGGCAGGATGTTTATTAGTCAGTTGGTATACTGCAAGTGCAAAAGATGATTCTCGAGAACCTCCAGTTTTACGTCCAAAGTTTCCTGTGATAGGACATCTTCTAGGAATAATGCAATTGCAAGGGGATTATCTAAATAAGCTCGGGTGCCTGCCTACCTTCGACGAGATGATGAACCTCAAAGCTCTAACAAAAGAATAGTTCAAACACCAAATGGCCAATATTTACGCTCAAAATACTCTCTACAAAGATTTATGTGATAACATCACCAGAGCTTGTACAGGCTGTCTTTCGCAACGCCAAGACTCTGTCCTTTGATCCCATCACGATATTATCATCTAAGCGCATCTTTCAGATGACCGACCGGGCGGTGAAACTTACTTACGACACTAGTGGTGAGTATGGTGAGAAAAGTCAAGCGTTGGTACACACGGTGACAAAAGCTATGCATGCTGCGTTGCAAGCAAGTCCTGCTTTGTTTAAGACGAATTCATTCGCCTTGGAGAGTTTCGCTTCAGGATTGGACGATGTCGGATCAGAAGGGAAGTCCGTAAATCTTTACGATTTTATCCGACATCACTTTACCATTGCCACAGCGCATGCTTTGTAAGTATAAGTACGCAATGGGAAAGCCCCCTCTCCATTTCTTTCCTTTCAAATGTCTCATAATTCCCTTGAGACAATTATTTTTGTCTTCCCAAAACATGGTCGAGGAGTGCTTGCTCATCCCTTGCTGTGTAGGTACGGACCTGTGAATCCAATATCGGAGGATAAGTCGTTGATCCAGAAACTTAGGCAAGTGACACATCCCTGAGCCATCACTCGTTATTTGGCTGCTGACGACAGCAGTGACTTTGACAGTCAGATTGGACTGCTTTTCATGGATATCCTCCCTTGGTTGACCTGTCGAAAAGGCCATCGCGCTCGTTCTGATTTCGCAAAAGCATATAAGCGCTACTACAACCAGAAAAATGAAATCGCGTCCAGCCCTCTCATCCTCGTACGTTACAACAGCTTGATAGCAGGAGGCTACACAACGGACGATCTGGCCAGCTTTGATATCGGAATCATTATGGCTGCAACAATGAACTCAAACCCCGGACTTTTCTGGCTAGTATCATATATCTACTCATCACCTACACTTCTCGCAGAAATTCGCGCTGAAATAGACGCCATAACGATGCACACAGGTCCTACTTCCCAAAACACATCCCGGGAAGCACAAATAGACGTCACTCTTCTCCATAGCGCCTGTCCGCTCCTCGTAAGCTCCTGGCAAGAAACCCTCCGCATGCGGGCCGCGACTATTCCAAGCCGCATCGTCACCGCTGACACCCTCCTCTCCTCAACCTACCTGCTCAAGAAAGGTAGCGTCATCCAAATGCCCTGCCAACCAATGCACACTTCCACCACAACCTGGGGTCCCTCAGCATCCACTTTCTCGGCAACAAGATTCCTTCCCGATACCGTCTCCATGCTCAACAAAGACGAAAAGAAGAAGCGTAAACAAGCTTTCAGCCCTTTCGGAGGTGGTTCAGTCCTGTGTCCTGGAAGGTATTTCGCGAGCTCGGAAATCATGGGCGTGCTTGCATTCCTGGTTGCTGGCTTTGAGATTGAGGATGTGAGGGTTCTGGATGCGCAATTGCAGGTTATGAGTGCGCAGATCAAGGCGCCGGATGGAGATGTGCGAGTAAGAATTAAGCGGAGGAAGGGATGGGAAGGTGTGCGTTTCAAATTTGAAAGTGGTAGTGGAGAAGTTGGAGACGCGTTGGCATTTGATCAAATGTAGTTCTCGTATTTGCAACTTGAAACTTGACCTACCTTAGGCACCTTCCTCAAATTAATGCTTCATGAGAGCCTGAACATAGAATTATACACTCTGAATCCAATCACGATACAAGATGCAGGGCGATCCATGAAACAATGCTCGATTCTTCAAATAATCCAATGCCTGAATCACGACTCTCATTCGGATGCACAATCTCCGCATGAAGTAATCAAAAATTCATTCGCGTGCACTCACACGTATATCCTCATTATTTCCACTTCCAATGGTGTACATTTTCTCCCAGTCTGGGGTGCTCTATGTGGTCCGTGCGTACCAATTCTCCAAATGCTCGAATAAAAGTGGGGCTAGAATTCCAGCATGTGTGAAAAAGTGCAACATCGACCAATTTTTCCCGCGATCTTGAAGATTTTCGCGACGTGCAACAAAACCCGGGACTTCTTCGGGAGTCGAGAGGAGCCTCCACACGTGCTCTAACAGGCTGAGAATTTTGAATTAATGGGGGATTGCTTTGGGGAAGGGGATAGATGGGCAGAGATAGTTTGGAGTTGATTTTCTTCATTGATCGGGAATTATGGAATTGGATGTCTGGTCACGTGGGGCTAGTAGGCGTGAGAAGGGGCGGTTTGTTTGAGGCATGAAATGCCACGTCGAGATCTAAGGTAGTGTTTCTGCAACTAACTCGGATTCAGGTTGACCCTGACAGGTTTGAGTGGTCTGGAGTTATGGTTTTGGAGATGAGATCCATGATGATGCTGGAGCGTTCGAGGATTTAAGCGAGCACTTTGTTTACATCCATAGACACATATATTCGAGGTATTTGAGTAGAAATTTCCGGTAATGATCTTCAGTCAGAGCACTAAATCAATCGTGCCGTATGTGTAATTCCGTTGATGAACCCATTGGAACCCAACTATTGCTCCAAGCATGCTCGAGTCAGGTGATATTAGCTTAGACAAGGTCTTCCTCAGAAGGTGAAACGCCCGTGGCACAACAAACTTCAAGACTCAGACATTTACCACTACAATTAAAGTGTCAAATTTAGTTTGCTGACTCCCAAACATGAGTCGCTAGCAGCACCAGAACATGACGTAGCACACCTTAATCCTTATGAGTTCTCGCTCATGCTTGAGACTATCCAGATGACCAAATTCTCAGTTAAATCTAAAGTCTTCAGCGGGTGTCACATTTACAAAATTCGCTGCCAGGAAGACTTTTTTCACCTCCAGCTTTTATCATCAGTGTTTTTTCATCCGATCTCTGGCAAAGAAGGAAGATGAGTCTCGTCCAAACTCACCCTCGTGTACATCATTCCCAGGAAGCTTATCAGCCATACCTCACAATAACAATGACTGGGCGCACCTACGATGTTGATATCGAGCTATTTGATAACAGTTTCGAAAAAGAGGATGATAATTACACCACCCGCGTGGATTCGGGTTGTCAGTCTTCTGACGAGGACTCACTGGACGATTTCCAGAGCTGTAGCCAGTCACTTGCTTCTCGGGACTCTGTTGATGATGATCGGCCCCCTATAGAGCAGAATGAGAGGCCGGAAAATGGTAGATCTGTAACGCCGGTTCAATCAGGAAGGAGAAAATCGTCGTCATTTTCAATGGATGGGAGTAGTATAGCTACATTCCGGGAATCTCGCCTCCGATCACTGTCACGGTCAAGGTCAAGGTCACGGTCACGGGACGTGAATATGCGGTCTGGCAAGCTATCGGATCAAAACGATCAACAAGTAAGAATCTGCTTATCAGACACAAGTCTTAACATTTACTAAGCACAACCAGGAAATTAGAACTCGCAGCCGTACCCCTCCGACTGTAGCATCTTCCAACAGGCCATCGGTAGACGAAAACAGCAATCTCAAATCACAGGAAATCTACAGGGATTTCTTCCCTGCGGGTCTGAAGGTCATCCGAGAAATCGACAGTGAATCTGCGCGCTCTCCTTACTTCCCCAGTCCTACTGAGGCGAACTCTGCATCCCTAGATGACACCAACAACGCCAATGCTCTGCAAAATTCCGGTGGTCATATTTCGCTACTTGATAAATTCGGAAGGAGAGTTCAGCTAAATTTTGATCAAGATGGTGAATCCTGTGAGGTGAGAGTTGACGAGGACGGCCACCATTACATCTTCGGGGATGAGGGGTTACGAGTTATCTTGAAAGAGGGGCAGATTGAGTCGGATGATGATGATTCAACGGCGTTCTGTATCAGTGGAGGAAAGAGAGTAAAGATTAGTAAGCACATTCCACACAAAATTTACTTGTAATGATCTCGAGCTAACAGTGAGTTCACAGATATCATAGCTGATCGTCTCCGAACATCCGCTCTTCAAGACCCCAGACCAACATCAGATCTCAACGAGGAACCGATCACGCCACGAACCGAACATTTTGCAACCAACAATAGCAATTCTCTCCCATCGCCACTTCGCAATGTGTCGCAGCTGCCCATTTCCAGCAATACCAACAATGTTCACACGTCAAATCGCCGGGTTTCCCGGAATCCTTGGGCAGGGATCTTCACTGGCGTAGCTACGAAGTCCAGAGAGGTGACGAAGTCTCTAACTAAAGGAGCCCGTTCCAGAAAGAGGTCTTCTAGTGAGTCGGGGATGCCAGACTCCTCGTCAGCAGCACATCCAGATGAGTCGAGAACATCAGCTAGGAAGTTGTCGGTCGCAAAATCAGGGCTGGTCACTGGCGAGACGACGAATGCGAGACAGTCGTTGTTTGGGAGGTCTTCGGAGCGCACTTCGAGAAGGGTTTCAGTTTCGACCTTTAGGAGCACAATCTTGAGGAGGAAGGGCTAGGGCGTCTTGTACTGTTATACAGTCGTGCAGAGGGTCGTTTTAGGAATGGAAATGTCTTAAGGAATAGGTGTATACCGTTCTTGGGTGAGGTCTGCAGAAGGTCGGTTGATGTGAGCGGAATTGGAGCTCAAATGTTGCTACTGTAGTATCGAGGACGAGATTATTACCCAAAGAGAATTAAGAATATTTTTAGAGGCTCATTTGATGAATCATCGTAGACAACGTAACTGTATTGATGCTAGCAAAGTTCGTATCATCACATTGTTCGCGTGTCACTGTATGCTATGTTTATTTTCATGATCTACAACGAATACATCTTATGTTCGTTTGTCAAGAATTTTTTAGTGATATTAAATGTATTGACTGGGCAATACTACACTACCGCGCGAACAAAATTTTAAAAATGATTTAGATGAACACCACCCACGTGCGAATTTTGAGATGGGAAACACATAGCGCATGCTCAAAAACCTGACGGCAAAATGCAGACATAATTATTGTGGCCAGCACACCTCCAATTTTCCTTCGGATTCCTTCGAAATGAGCAAGAATCCTCATTAAGAAATTTCTTTCAAAGACTAGCTCTGAAGTCTTCGCCCCGTTCTTGGTTCGACACATAATGTGGTTTATCGAACCCCACGACATGGAACCGTCGCTGACCATAAGCGCAAGCATTAAAAAGTTGCCCGGACGTAAATCATACTCGAAGCTATGATCCACGACAATAAATGAGACAGCAATCCCTTAACCCATTGCAAAGGTTAATTTCCAACACAAACACTGGCGCGAGTAGAGAATGACTTTCTGTCCCGGCTGCAACTGCAACTGTTGCATGAAGATAGTTGAAAAGTCTGCTATCCGCCAGTGTGACTTTTCGAAACTAGAGCTTGGCGTTTCCTCCCTAGCGAAGATAAGGTTGCGAAACGTGAAACCGACGTCGACCATTCTAGCGAAACTTTGTGTATAGCCCACTAGTAGCCGTCGAAAAATTTGCAGGACCAGCTGCGAAATAGATGCCGACAGTGAAAAGCGATGTGACAACATCGGACTGGTATCCGGAGATCTTCCTAGATACATGCCCGGGTGTCAAGTTGTGGGATCTGGAAGTTACGAAATTAGCTCAAATCATGCAAATATGTACTCTAAGTCAGAATGAATTAATTGCCATGAACCTAGGCTTGGAAAGTGGTACATACCGGATCTCAGCAAGAGTAACACTGAGTACACTCAATACTCGACTTGCGTTCCTTCGTTGTCGAAGCAAGAGATTGTCTGTGCCATAGACTTGTACAAAACCAGCATTCTGAAGAGTAGCCTGCTAGTGTCCGCTGTGCCATATATGGCTCCGGCTGAAGCCCAAACAATCAGAAGAACCATTAATGTGAGGAAGGTGCTGCTCGAGTCGATTAATCGAGCGATTTCGTCGAAGAACCCAGCTTGTGATTTGGAAGTGATCAGAATTCCTTTGGGCTCGCTTTTGGTGGTGGATGGAAGGGCAATCTTCTTATCAACAGACAACCCTCTCTGATTAATATTGTTTGAAGGCTGAGAGGTTCGACCAGCGACCTCAAATCGGACTTTCTTTATAGATGCTGCTGCAGTGGTAGGAGTCACCTCTCGTGACACGAAGGATTGCCATGTCGAAAGCATTTTGGCTGTGTTGTACGATGGCAGATTGTTTGGTTTACGGCTGTGAGATGGATGCAAGGATTATAAGATAAAGTGGATTAAAGGTTAGATAGATGGTACAGTCAAGAATTGAAGTGGAAAGGAGCTCAGCTGCCGAGACTAAGTTGGCGAAGTCTGGGTTTATATCCTTTCTCGGATCTAGGCAGAACGAGTGCAAAATTCTGTCCCGAAGATTTTAACTTCGGAAACAGTATCCGATCGCAAAGACGACTTCAAACTCATGATGCCGGGCCAAATTTGTGATCGACGAAGCGAAGCGAAGCGAGAAAGAAGAACTTCGAGAATACCTTCATCTGTGAGATGTATAGGTATACAGCGTGCGAGGCAGAGAGTCTGAAGTGCTGGATCAGTTTGAGAATACTTCGAGAGGTTTCGTCTCGTCCTGTGCTTCGCGAGTGCTTCGCGAGTTCTACGGATTGAAACATTCGATTGTGTAATTGATAAAGGTAATCAGGTCAACCCTCAAACTTTCCATCCGATGACAATATATGCTCCCATTATCTATCGATCTCCAACGCGATTTTTGAGTTGTTTCTGGATCGACTTCTCATCGAGCTAGTTTCGTCTGATCTTTCCTCCAATCGCAACTGCGGGAGTTCACAAATCCTTGGTTGATGTTTCAAACACGACAGTCAGGAAGTTTCGTGCCGATGTTGAGATTCCATACGAAGCCTTGACCAAGACTTGTGTCACCTGTGATTTTGATGAAGAAGAACCTGAAGGGAGTTTGGATGTATTGCGATAGGCTGTAGCGAAATCGAGAGAAATTGGTCTGTCCGGAGATGCTTCCGGGCAATCTATGTTCCGATTGGCTTCTTATATTTGGGACGAAATAATGTTCCTTACGCATCAGAACAACACGACGATTACTGTTAATGTAGAAACTGCCGTCCAGGGATTGTCCATCTTAGGAACTACTTTAGCGAGTGTCAACATGCGTGTGATCTGAATGCGGATGGTCACGTGGCATCTATTCTTCTCGTCCTTAGTTTTAAACACGACACCTTGGTTAGAAGGGAAGCAGAATATCCGTATTCGATTGCAGTGAAGTGGGAAGCTCTCGAAAGGCAAAAGATCGCGGTCCCGAAGCTCAGCAGGTCAGCAAGTCAACGCCGCTTTGAACTGGCTCCCCGCTGCTTTACATATACGACCCGATCCCCAAATTATCCCTTCTGACACAATTCTCTTTTTAATCCTCATCAACGCATCTGGCCATGGAAATCATGGGAAAGTCGCCCTACATTCCGTGTATTGATCAGCTTGTCTAGCCACTAAATTGCGAGAGATCATCCCGTCCCGCCATTCATGTGAGTCCTGTCGTACACTGGCTTGAAGTGATACAGTGTCACACTTGAGTCGCGCTCACATACGTCCCCAGCTTCACTGTCACATTGGGATCCTGAATTGAAACCTATCGAGAGTATCTCTATTGTTAATGATAGTATAGTATCATGGTTATGACCACGAGACTACGATGAAGTTCAAGCGTCGAAGGTGGCTGCAATCAGCACTCTTCCCTCTGTGTGTATCGCAGCGAATTGTCACTGTAACGTGTCAGAACCGACAGAACTTGTCTGAGCCTCCACATCCGTGGAACATTGACCCTGCCGACGCTGAAAAGATGCATCTATCTCAAGGGAGATGCAGCCTTGGATGTGTCCTCAGATAGATTATCGGTCCCGTGAGGTTCTGTGCGTGTGCAACGTGAGGGAGGGTGCCAACTGTTGCCCTCCTTCGCTAACAGCCAGAAAAGGTGCATTGTTAGCGCAGCAGGATGCGGATACAGGATGTTGTAACACCTAGATCACGATATCTTACATCCAATCCATCTTCAGCCTGGCCTATATTTATCAGGCATACTTGATCCTATCGTCCCTGATGTCTAGCCTTCCGGCCCGAATCCTTTGCCTCTTTCCTTGAGGATTCAGCCAGCCAACTTGCCAAGCAGCTGGATACCCCTGCGTTATTCTTCAGGAAATAGATCGTCAATATTAATATCCCCAGATAACACCATCCGTGGTTTACTGTTTCGCACTTTGTCGTCCGTTTCCTGTCAACAATTCACAATGGGCTTCAACTACGTCGCGCAGTTGATTGCAATTAGTGTTGCTGTATCGGCAGGGAGCTCAAATGCCGTAGCCGTGAACCCACTCCCGGCGCCGATCTCCATAACCTGGGGAACTTCTGGTCCGAGGGCATTTAATGGACGAAACCTGGAACTGAAAGGCTCGACGAACACCATTGTCTCCGATGCTTGGGACCGTGCATACGAAGCAATCGGTCTTCACTGGACTCCACAAGCAACTGAGGCTCCTGCCGGAACATTTGCTCCTTTTCCAACTGCAACGGCACAGAAACGTGGTTCGACAACACTAAACTCTGTCACAGTTCAGATTGCGGATACGAACGCCCTGCTTCAACATGGAGTAGACGAGACTTACACCTTGGATATAACCGATTCGTCTCAGACCGTCAATATCAAAGCAGAAACCATCTGGGGAGTACTTCACGCTTTTACGACTTTGCAGCAGATTGTGATCTCAGATGGAAATAGAGGACTCATGGTCGAGCAGCCTGTTTCCATCAAGGACGGGCCTCTCTACCCTTACCGAGGTATTATGATCGACTCTGGGCGAAATTTCATCTCTCTGAAAAAGATCTTTGAGCAGATCGATGGCATGGCACTCTCCAAGCTGAATGTGTTACATTGGCATTTGGTAGACTCGCAAAGTTGGGCTGTTCAGCTGACTTCGATGCCCTCGATGACTCTTGACGCCTATTCCCAGAGGGAAATCTATTCTAAAAATGATATCAAAGATGTAATCAAGTATGCTACAGCTCGAGGAGTTCGCGTAATTCCAGAAATCGACATGCCGGGTCATTCTGCTTCTGGATGGAAGCAAATCGACCCAGCAATCGTTGCCTGTGCGGACTCTTGGTGGAGCAATGACAACTGGCCATCGCATACAGCTGTGGAGCCGAATCCAGGACAGCTTGAGATCTTGAATCCAAACACGTATAAAGCTGTTGCCAAGGTTTACACTGAACTTTCATCAATGTTCTCGGACAATTTCTTCCACGTCGGAGGCGATGAAGTACAGAAAGGCTGCTACAATCTCTCAATAACCACTACCGAATGGTTCGCCGCTAACAAATCACGCACCTATGACGACTTGCTCCAACACTGGGTCGATAATGCCCTACCAATTTTCAAAGCTCCAGCCATCAAGAACCGCAGACTTGTGATGTGGGAAGACGTGGCCATCGGCTCGCCACAAGCACACACTGTACCAAAAGATGTTATAATGCAAGCTTGGAATAATGGAATCGAAAATATCAAGAAACTCACCTCCACCGGCTACGATGTAATTGTCTCTTCCTCCGATTGGTTCTACCTAGACTGTGGAAACGGAGGCTGGGTAGGTAACGATCCTCGCTACAGCGTTCAATCGAACCCCGACGTCGGAACAGGAACACCAAACTTCAATTACGGAGGCGGTGGAGGCTCATGGTGTGCTCCTTACAAGACATGGCAACGCATCTATGATTACGATTTCACCGCGAATCTCACCACCGCTGAAGCCAAGCACGTGATCGGCGTGACAGCTCCGTTGTGGGCAGAGCAGGTTGATGACCAAGTTATCAGTCAGAAATTCTGGCCTAGAGCTGCGGCATTGGGCGAGCTGGCATGGTCAGGAAATAAGAATTCGAAGGGGCAGAAGAGAACTACGGAGTTGACAGCGAGGATCCTGAACTTCAGGGAGTATCTGGTCACGCTTGGTGTTGGAGCTGCGCCTCTGATGCCGAAGTATTGTTTGCAGCATCCACATGCTTGTGATTTGTTCTTGGACCAGACAGCACTGTACACAATCTAATCCATTGTTTATATACGAGTATGACCATAAGAAACAAATCGGTATACATGAAATGCTTCTTGTATTTCTAATACTTCTGCATTGGGAGAGTTGGGTAAAATGATGAAACAAAGGTCAAGTAGGCGTTTGCTAACTTCTGCTTTCACAATTTGGTCATCCAGGTCTTCAATAGTTTCCGGAGTTTTGTGTGAGAATTTAATGTTGATGAGATATTCGATCCTGACTCCTCCTTAGTAGTTCTAAGCAGAAGCTTGGAGCTACAGAATCTATGAACGAAAACTAAATTGAAGTAGCAAAACAACAATTAGTACAAACCTCATTAAGCGAGAAGTAAACCACGGGTAGGCCGAGTGGAGTTCGTCTGGTAGATTGGGTCAGTGGCACGTGATAGGGGTCCTTCCGGGATCAGCCGTGGTGAGCCGAGGACAAATCGCGAATCGTCAAATATTGCATATCAATCAACAACGCAATGCGCCGAAAACTCACAAAATGGCTTTATTTACGATGAGGACGGCTGGCCGAACTCTCCTTCGACGTCCATATCTTCCACCTAAACAACAATCACTCTCAAAACGACATAATGCCACAAATTCAACCCCTACTACTGATGCTCCGTCACCCAAACAAGACCACGCGAGTGGTATCTCGATCCCAGTTCCAAACATTGTTGGCCCTATACCAATTTGGCAGAGGCTAGGACCGGTATCGAGGGGCTTCCAGGCCTATGGAAGGAGTCAGAAGAAGAGGCCTTTAGCTACGCAATTCGTTAGCTCGTTGGTTATTTTCTTACTGGGAGATATTTCGGCCCAGAGTATCAGCGGAGATGAATACGACTATAAGAGGACTTTACGGGCTTTGGTCATCAGTGCTGGTTCTTCGATACCGAATTATAAATGGTATGCCATGAGCACAACTCTGAGAAATTGTCTTTACATGTCACTGAAAGCTGATGTATTCAAAAAGGTTCATGTTCCTCAACTCTCACTTTAACTACTCATCCAAAGCTCTCTCCCTCCTCACCAAAGTAACGGTCAACCAGATTGTATTCGCACCCTCCTTCAACACCTATTTCTTCGGCATGCAATCCTTCCTCTGCGGCGACACTCTCCCCGCGGTCTGGGAACGAATCAAACTGACAGTCCCGACTTCCGTGGTCAACAGCTGTAAAGTCTGGCCTGCGGTCACGGCTTTCAGTTTTACATTCATTGATCCACAGTATCGGAGTATCTTTGCGGGCGTTATTGCGATTGGATGGCAGACGTATCTTAGCTTTTTGAATAGAGCAGCGGAGAGGTTGGCTGCTGGGAAGAAGGGGGAGATGCAGAGGGAGATACCGGCGAATAATACTGGGAAGAAGTGATCTTGTGACGTATAGATTGGAGGAAAGGTGTTTGGGGAGCGTTCAATACCATCGCGTAGACGCATAGACGGCGTTTTGATTAGACCTTACGCCCGCTGCATTTGCTGGCTGGATAGACATTCTAGAATCGAATCAAGTCGGAACAGAAGCTCAACGAGACCAAATATTCAGAACAGTGATTCTCAGATCCTGTTTCGAAATTTGGGAACACCCGCATTCATATCGGAGATGGTCAGCTCAGCAATCCGCTAGGAGAGCGAGCTAGCCCTTGTCACAACACAAGCTACATTAGGTCTCAATATGCACAGAAAAAATGGCTTTTTGATTGGAAAATAAGGGTGCAAACTACAAACAGCAAGTGAAAGAATCACCAGTCTCGGAAAAAATCGTCTCCAGCCCAAAGATTGAAAATGTACGCGCGACTCTTGTATTCGATCAGATGTGAAGCCACCGTGGAATAGCGTCTCCTCATTTCGATCCTGGAATGTTGCTGATGAAAACAACCAGAACAGCACAGTAGCTGTTAATATCAGCATTGATATGTGGGGATTTATTTGCAGCTTTACATATGCCGCAGCAGCCCCGAAGATCTCATGGGGCTTCGCTTCAGTAAAGAGCGACAAAATAGCCGAGAAAACAAGAGTAAATACCAGCAAGATGCCAATGCTGATCGTGTAAGTTGCCTCGTGGTTTTCGTCCATGGCCAGACGGTACAGTAAGAAGACAGGGAGAATGAGCAGACATAGCAGCACTAGGGTCAATATACTGGTTATTAGGATATTCTTGCGACCTTGGCTGTAGTAATGCAGATTTGGATCGGTAGTCCTTGCGCGATCCTCCTGTAAAAGATTAATTGAACAGCTTGAGAGTCAAGTATAACTGTACGACATACTTTTGTGCAGAACAACCTCTGAAAGGAAATTAGTAGGCCTCACTAACAGGTGAATTTCTCGAAAGTTTTCTCCACTCACCTGGAGCAGCGAACAGTGGAACATGTGCAACATGTTCTCAGTGAAAGAATCCAATGGCGCTATCTCTCTTCCGTCACGCAGAGTAATCAAGTCGTCCTTCCTGTATATGAAAGCAGCTTCTTCGTCGACCAAAGGCTTCTTGTCGCAAACGTATCTTTCGTCACTATTGTAGTCGCGTGTGGCTGGTCTGTTGAAAGCGACCATTTGCTGCGATTGCAGGATCCAATAATCTTAGAACACATTAGGATCATCATTTTCCCTTGTTATTTATTTCCTGGTTGAATCACTCACCATACGTCTTTAGCTTCATTTCTATCTCATTCAGTATCATTGTTCGCGTCCTAATACCGTCTGCCTCTGCTCTAATCGGATTTCTGGCGTCATGGGGCTTTGAGTTTTGTATTTCTCTGAAACACGCGGAACAGACGTTTCGCTCACACATCTTCTGCGGGCTTCGAGACAGTCTTTGTAAAGGAGACCGACCAACATGATTGAACTCAATGTGCTGCAATTCAGGCAGATATGTAGTAGCAAGCATCTAGAAGTATCTATTACAACAATAACATGCACAAACTTGATGGGTAGGAAACCAATCCGCATTCAAGTATTATGCTGAATTGCTACCAGTATATTTGGCTGTTCCCAGATGTAGGTGAATCAGGTGACTGAAAACGCCCATACCGTGTGCAAAATTGCATGTGGGCAGTGAGCACTCGTCGGAACGATCTCTGCGATCGTACACTCAAGCATGCTCTCTGACATCTATAGACAAGGCTAAACATGGAATTGGTGTCGGCTTTAAATCGATCAAAACAATGCGTTCAAGCGAGGACTAAAAATACACGTGCATCTCGGTCGGGTCTAGCGTGGTAGCACCTGACTGGATATCTTGGCGACAAATGTCTCATCTTTTTCACTTCCAGGTAATCAATCATACGACAGCACAACATAGTTGATTCCAAGAAGCCCATGCAGCGGATCTGAAGCTCTCTGTCTTCCAATGTCTGATTTCTAGTTGCAATATAGGACAGAAGTCACGCTCGCTTCTATCGACCGCAGGTTTTTCTTATGCATTTTTGCACGTGTTGTACACACAGAAGGGTCAGCAAGTCCCGATCTCGCGGACGAGCCCCAAAAATTTCAATCAGCCAGCCCCTGATTGATTGATTGATTGACAACGGCGTATTAATACTCGCTTGAGTTGTCTGTCTCCAGGGTTAATTCCTGATGAGGTGTCTTTCTCCTCACTGTCTTTCGTTGGGGTTGTTGTCGAGTCGTGGACCATTAACCCGAAATGGACAAAAAGTCCCGGTGATAAGAGCAAAGCTGCCAACGACCACCCCTAGCAATGGTGGGGGAAGTAACCCCGCTGCATCACAGAGTCTTATCGATGATCGAAGGAAGCCTGTCGTATTCCACATACGATGAGATAGGTACATGCCATAGAGCGATTATGTTAAGTGTATTCGTGTTCTTGCTTCTTGACCTGCTTTCTGTTTATACACATCCTTGAATTACAAGAGTTTAAGATCAGAAGTTCGACAATATGGATAAGTCAGTGCAGAAATGTAAAGAATGGACAAAGGGAGTTCTCGCACAGATGAGCTTATCAACAGTAAGCCAGAAAGTCAAGGACAGTCCGAAGATCATTGTTTATGGAGCTCTACTGGTAGCACTCACATCTTGGCTTCTCGTGCGAACAATTCAGTATCTCAAGCGACCAAAGTTCAGCAGCCGGCCTTCTACACCTACCATTGAGAAAGCAGCTCGGAGTTTCAAGGCGCCCGAGAGGAAACCTGGAGGTTCGTACATTTCCCTGCTTCCGAGTATCCTCAAGAGACTCACCTATTCTCTCCAACTCAGTATGGACACCCATGGATTTCAAACGTCCAACAGCACCTCCAGCACCCAACTGGAACGTCCACACTACGAAACCAAACCCCTACCGTCCTTTCAGACATGGTCCATATCACATCACGATGGGTCTGCGGACCATGAACTGGGATGAGTGGATTGGTACCTATACCCAGACCAATCCTTACACTTTCACACTGTCTAACACTTTCCAGAACTAGATAATCACTATCTAAAATTCCACGCCGACAAAGCCAAACGCATCGAGGAACGTGGCTCAAAATGCAGCTACACCGACCCGTCCGCCTTCTCCGGCGCCATCGAGCTTCTCGAAGAACTCACCTCCTACCTCCCGCAACGGTATCCCTCACTCTACAAATCCACGCCGGTAGGGATGGACAACCTGCTGACCGGCGAATCCTTCAACATCGTCGAGCGGCCTCTCATAGAAGACCCCATGCAAATGGCTGCTCGCATGACGCAGGACGATCTCGCAATCATGTTTGAGAAAGAAGATGGACAGTATTATCTCCTCGCAGGAAGTATTCTGCTTGCCGGGTTTTGGAAGCTGGAGGATAAGTTCGGCATGGCATTGAGCGAGATCCATGCCAGTGCTGATGTCCCGGGGTATAAGACCAAGTTGGAGAAGGGCATGATGAATTTCTTTAGGAGGGTGCAGCCAAACGGGCCGGTCCTGAGGGTGAGTTGTATTTTCTTTCCCTGCACTGGGCTACTTTCTGCCCTGCTCTTCATTCATACATTACTTAACATCTCCAAAAACCGTTCTGAGCTTTTCCCATCTAACACACGTGCGGCAGAACAACTACTTCATCCAGGTCGACGACTCCCTCCCTTGGTCCTCCTCCATCGGCCCAGAAGACGGTCCCGAAGGCACTGTTGGCTGGTTCACCGCAGAAAAAGACAAGGCGATCGAACATCACTATTTCCGCTCCGAACGACAAAGTCTCCGTCGTCTCCCGAAAAGCGGTGGTGTGGTGTTCACGATCCGCACGTACTTTCATCCAATCACTGAGATCTGTGAGGAGCCGTATGTACCGGGAAGATTGGCGAGTGCGGTCAGGAGTTGGGGCGACGACGTGGGGAAGTATAAAGGGAGGGACAGGTATGGGGATGTGTTGTTGGAGTATTTAGATGGGAGGCATAGGGAGCAAGTCGAGGGCGGGTTGGTTGTCGAGAGGGAAGAGGAGGAGGGGAGGGGCTATCCGTATTGAGTGAGGGTGACATGGAAATCTTTTTAATCGCTTTTTTCTTGGTCTGACAAGGAAAGTGGGAGGAAGCTCATCATTCGATGAAGGGTATCAACTAATTATACAGCATATATCCTGTGATCCAACAAATCTTATCCTACAGACCTATGCAATTCTCATTTACCACCATTTTGGCCATTCTGACCATTCTGACCATTCTGGTTACTCCACTGCCCAGGTAGGAACGCGGGATTAATGAAAGCGCCACCAGGAGGAGGTGGTGGGCCCGAATTTCCAGGAGGTGGCTGCCAAGGATTCTGCCCATGCTGGAAAGCTTGCTGAAATTGAGGTGGGAATTGAGGCCAAGGCATCTGAGGTTGTTGAGGAGAATAGGCTACTGGCGGCATGTAGAAGTTCGGAACGCTTGGTGATGTTGCAGGTGGTTGATTGAAAATTCCCGGTGCCGGTTGTTGGTATTGACTTTGTGGGTAGGTATTGGGAGCCTGTTGATGGCTCTGTGGCCGTGGTGGAAGAGAATGGCCGTTGCCACCACCGCTACGACGATCTTGATAGCCCCCTCGACCTCTTCCCCGATCTCCTCGAACTCTACCACGATCCCCTCTTCCTCGATCGCCTCCTCTACCCCTACCCCTATGTGGCTCACGATTTGGTCTTTCAAAGTTTCCCGTGTAGGCACCCTCCTGTGGAGCCTCACCATGTCCGACAGAGTTCTCAAAGCCAACTGGACGTGCAAGGGGTCTGTAAGGTCCATCTTCTTCGGGATCATCATAGCTAATTGGCTGATTTGAGTCGTATGGTGTCTGTTGCTGTTGTAATGGGTGACCACCACGACCTGAACCGCCGTTCTGCACCTTCCCACCTCTGCGTTCTATCCTCTTCTGCTTGACTCTTCGCTTGTGTTCTGCTTCTTTCTCATCATCAGAGAACTCCATCTCTTCGTCTCCAACCTCTTCGTCGTGAAGATTTGATGCATCTGAACCCTTGTAAGCTTTCAGTGCTTGCGTGAATATGAATGTCGAATGCTTCTCCGAATAGAAAACTTTGGTTCCCAATGTCAGCCCTGCTTCGGTGATTTCCCCTGCATTTGTAAACATGACTGAGTATAAAGGCTTCTGTACGGGTCCGAGAATTTCTGCGACAACTCCAATTACACTTCTGTCTTCCAAACACAACACGGATCCGCTCTCGAGTGCTCTGTTCTCTCCAGACGTCCTCGCCTTAATGACCAACACGTTTTCCACAATATGCTCAACGTTTCCGACTTCCATAATGGGCATTTCTGGTGTTATAATGACATCAGGTTTTGGCACGACGACATCTGGAACTTCGTTTTTGGTTCGTAGTTGACTTCCAGCTTTAGCCTTTCCTCCTCCCTCATCATCCGAGCCCCCGTCTCCCTCCATCAATATACGAGCTTGCTCTTCCGGACTAAGCAGTTTGTACGCATGTTCACCAGTCTCACTCTCGCTTTCCGAGGAATCGTCGCTTGAAGAGTCGTCGGAAGATGATTCAATTGGAGATGAGTCGATTTCCCATTCTGGATGTTCGCCTTCTACTTCAGCACCCCCTGCCATGGGTGTGTCTTCGCCTACAGGCACATTATTTCCCATCTGGATATATCTTCCAGCATTTTCGGTATTTTGTACACCGGCTTGACTGGCTTCATTCTGGACTGGAGGTGGCACAGGAGGATCCACCGCATTGCCCAAGAACAGTCCGGGAATTGCAGGATATGGCGAAGGTGAGGTGGTGTTGATCTGGTTCGTAGTAACAGGTGCTTTTTCGGTCTCGATGTTTTGGTTGGTAGAAATGTTTCGTGTTGAGGAAATTTGCTCGATAATAGGCGCGTTAACAGTTTCAGCGACAGACTTATCAGTCTGATCTACCGAACTTGATTCGGGCACCTGGACCGTAGAAAGAGAATGTGTGACAGGCGCATGTGCTGCCAGCGGAGAGATCTGTAATTGCTCTGGTTCGGCAGCAGCGTGCAGAGCTTGAGCTTGTGGGACGACAGAAACGGCTTCAACGGCATGAAGGGGCGAATCGAATCCTCCTAACAAAGCCTCCAAAGCATGCGTGAGTTGCGGACTGGCAGGCTCTTCAGCAGTTCCTGTTTCGATCGCATTTTCCATTGTGGTATCGGTATCGTGAGAAGTCGCATTCTCTGCCGGCACTGAATGATCTTGAATCTTCGTCTCCATGGTTTGTACGTCGCATGTATTGATACTTGTGTTATTTGTATTGGCACTTTCATGTATATTTGGGTTCTCCATGTCAATACTGCTAAGCTGGTCGTTCTGCTGTGCTGATGCGCAGAAAATATATTTGGTTCTGCGGACAAATAACTGAAGTTTCCACTCATCTTCTGGACCCTCGAGAGTTTATTCTAAAAAAGTTTAAACTTTTTAGCGTGCAGGGTCCTTTGGCGGCGTCATGCCGAGCTTCAGCCCAACGCGCATCGCATCGTCTCTCGTGTCCGGACGAAAGACATCGCGAACTCCTGTAAGACTACCAACCTACAGAAGGCTCGAGGAGAGACGGTCACGGGTACACAGTCATTCATTAAATACCCATATCCAAGATGCCTCCGACGGCTCCGAAGGCTGCCAATATGAGGCCCGAGAATCCAGAGGCTGCCCAGAAGAAGAAGAAGAAGTATGATACGATTCCCAAACCATGCCCGCAGCTTCTCATCTCAGTTCCAAACAACAAAAGCTCCCTCCCCGCTAACAGCTCACCCACCAGACCTGCCACTCCTTTCGCCGTCCAACCTATAAGCGCATTCTACGTCTTCTTCGTTGCCAATATACTTGCCGCATTATATGCCCCAATACAGGATTGTGACGAGACATTCAATTACTGGGAGCCGACACATTACTTGAGCCATGGCTATGGATTACAGACGTGGGAATACTCGCCCGACTATGCGATTAGGAGTTGGTTGTACATTATACTTCATGCCCTAGTAGGGAACTTAAGAAGGCTGTTGCCGTTTTCTACAAAGGCATGCGAATCTACAAGCCAACCTTCAATGGCTAATATTCGCAGGTTGGCGAATTTTACTTCGTCCGATATTTCCTGGCTTTCGGATGCGCCCTCAGTCAGACGATACTATTTCGAGTTGTGAATAATACGTTGAATCCACGAATTGCACTATTCTTCTTGATGGCTATGGTGTTTAGCCCCGGCATGTTCCATGCATCTGCATCCTTCTTGCCATCAAGTTTTGCTATGTACACAACAATGTTGGGAATGGCACAATTCATGAATTGGAGAGGCGGTCTCAAGACAGCTCAGGGAATCTTTTGCTTCGCACTTGGGGGAATACTTGGATGGCCTTTTGCAATGGCTCTATCGGCTCCATTCTTGTTTGAGGAGGTAGTCTTCGCATCTCTCAGCAGCAAAGACGCATTTATCGAGACTATCCTGAGATTTATCAGAGGGATTGTAGCTGGACTTCTACTTTTGGTAAGTTTACATCAATCCTGGGAATTTCGTTCTAATAGACCCAGACATTTGAGTTCGTCGTATCCGGGTTCTTCTACAAGTCTCTAGTCCTCGTTCCCTTCAACATAGTGTGGTATAACATATTCAGCCAACCCGGACGTGGCCCCGAGATCTACGGTACCGAACCATGGCATTTCTACATCCGCAACCTACTCCTAAACTTTAACATCTGGTTCATACTAGCGCTGCTTTCTTTACCGCTGTTCATTCTACAGAAGCTATTCTCCCGATCAGCTCAAGCAAACACCGTAACAGGACTACGCAGCATCATATTCATGACTCCCTTTTATATGTGGCTAGCAATATTTAGCTTGCAGCTGCACAAAGAAGAACGATTCATGTATCCCGCCTATCCATGTCTCGCCCTTAACGGCGCCATGTCCCTCCACATCCTTCTCGCCGCCTTCGGACAATCCGATCCGAAAACACTCGTCGGCAAGATTCCCGCCAAGCTCAAACTCCTCATCATAAGCACTATCATGGTCTCTTCGGTGGATCTCGGCCTTGCAAGAATTTACGGCATATATTCCGCCTACTCCGCTCCTCTAAAGATCTACGAACCTCTTCAAACAATAGGTAATTATGGAGACTCGATCTGTTTCGGCAAGGAATGGTATCGTTTCCCAAGTTCTTTCCATCTACCGAAGGATATGAGAGCCAAGTTTGTCAAGAGCGAATTTAGTGGTCTACTTCCTGGGGAATTCTCGGAGGCGAAGACGGGATTTGGATATTGGTCTGGGGCGTGGCTTACACCTGCTGGAATGAATGATATGAATATTGAGGATATGGGGAAATACGTAAGCCAATTTCCCTCTTTTTCTCCACCCAATTCATACCTGCTGACCTGATTTGCAACAGACTGGTATCAGAGCCTGTGATTTCCTGATTGATACTCATTATCCCGGTTCAAATTCTTCAGCGCTTGAACCGCACTATATCAAAGATGCAGAGCATTGGGAACAAGTTTCTTGTGTCCCGTTCCTGGATGCAGCAAATACGCATGCTCTTAGTCGGATCCTATGGGTTCCAGATTTGCCGATCGTACCTGAGAAGTATAGGAGGAGATGGGGTGAGCATTGCTTACTCAAGAAGAGAGAGTCGAAATAGAAAGGGAGACTTGGCTACATGCGTACGTCATATATGTATGCTGTCTACATATGGTCCTTTTTCATGATGAATGCATCAAAAAAGAAAGTAGGTGCCAGATATATACAAATCACCAACATATATACAGTTTGCAACGACGGTCTTATTTACGACTTCTCCCACCTCGAAGCTTCTCAGCTCATCACATCTTCCATATTGTCTCCAGGACAAATTCTTACTCATCCGCAGTCTTGCCATTATAAGAATGAATCTAACACAACCAGGTCAGCCAAAAGCCCACAACATCAACAACACTACTACCACAACACCTTATTGGAGAGGGAGAAGCTCACAGTCTGATCAGAACATCCGGTAGGTGTCATGTACCCATAAGCACCCAAATTCGCGAAAAGCCCCTGCTTCTCACACACCAACCACGCACTCGCACTCGGCCTTGTCAGACCAACCGCACTCCACTGCAAAGCATCTCCACTCCACACAAACGTGCCATACGTACTTTTCTCCTTCTTGAACTCCACCGCTAGTTTATTGGCTCCTGTTCCAGTAGCAGGGATGACGTTAGCGTAGAGGAAGCTCCCAGTGGAGATCAGCTGGGTGAGTTGCCCGTCGACGATGGCGAATTGTCCTGCGGTGGTACCCGAGGAGAGGATTGCGGCGCCTGGGGTGTTGGCAGGTGAGGTTTGTAGGTATTTGTGGAAATTTGGCGCGGCGACAGCGCGGATCCAGAAGTAGCCTGTTAAGAGGGTTGTGCCTGGTCCTGTACCGGCCGAGCTTGTGCTTACGCCTGTGTCTGTGCCTGTACTTGGGCTTTTGCCTGTATCTGAGCCTGCTCCTGGGCTTTTGCCTGTGTCTGCGCCTGTGCCGGGGCTTGCTCCCGTATCTGTGCCTGTACCCGGGCTTGTGCCTGTGCCCGGGCTTGTGTCTGCGCCTGCACCTGTACCTGGGCTTGTGCCTGTGTCTGAGCCTGTGCCTGGACTTGTTCCTGAGTCTGAGCCTGTGCCTGCTCCGCTACCGGCTGAGCCTGTACTTGTAGGTAGAACACTGGAGCATTTCTTGGTCTTGGTTGCGAGGGTTGTATGTGGCTTTTGAGGCTTGTTCACTGGTTTGCATGGGGCTTTAGTTGTTGCCGCAGGTGCTGGAACTGGATCTGCAGGAGCTGGATCTGGAGTGACTGGAGGTGTTGAAGGTGGGTTGCCCTGGTTGCCCGGATTGCTCGGGCTGCTAGCAGCATTTACGGGTTGGCATTGTGAATACCAATCGCTAGGTGATCTGTTAGAGGTTGATAGAGAGTAAGGTAATCACAACCTACTTGCTGAAAACACAGCTGTATCCACTAACGCAAGTCGTTGCACCTTCGTAGCCCTTTCCACCACCTGGATTGTCAGTACAGGTCTGTATAATTCTTAAGGACTTGAAGTACGGAGTGATGAGGATTCAGAAAGTCTGGGAGCTCCATAGATATCGCAGAGCAAGGTAGAGTTGCAGGACCATGTTCCCGAAAAACTTAAGAGACTGGGAGAGTGTAACTCACATCGACCCCAAGCAGCTGTCTGCGCAGTCGCAGCCGTCACCACCGAAAGTCCAACAAGAAGCGACCACATCTTCAAGTCTTCACAAGATCTAAACAAGAGGAAGAATGTTCAAGCAAGCTGATAAGAGAATAGGTATGCGTAGAAGAAATGAATGTAAACCTGAATCATCTGAAAACCTACACGGTATCGCTTCCCTTTTGATGATTTCTTCATGATCTCACACAAAGGCAATTTTATCACATATAGCGTTCCGATAGTACTTTAGCAATATAAGAACATTCTTCTATATTGAAGATATCCGATAATGGATCCATTTCTCAATTTGTACCTATATATCTGGCACCCGAGTCTCTTAGCGAGTGGGATGAACTGGCAGTGAAACAGCCTAGTGCCAAGTGAAGGGAGTGCTTGATGGGAACTAGCGACGTGATGTGATCGTTTGATGGATGTCAAGAGTTTCGGGCAGTCTGTGGTATATGAATCGTTCGGGATAGAGTGTTCATGCATGGAGTGGACATGGATGGTCGAGACGTAGGTCCGGATCCGAGGTGCAGGGGTTGGATCACGTGTGAGGGACAATTGTTTGTTTACTTCCACGCTTTTGCTACCGAGATCGTAGGATTATGATATCTTGTGATTCCAGTAGAAAAGATAATGTAGTTCATGAATTGCGTCGCCCCAATCCATTAAAGTATGGTTTTGTAGCGGTAAAGCTTAAACAAGGTAGTCACGCTATAATCCCACTCTGCTTTCACATCCTGACACCCCCTAGCCACGGCCAAACTCCACTCTAGTTTTATTGAATAGAAGAGCCAAGACGTCTAACAATTATCAAAAGACAAGCTCAAACATCGAACGTCCAGAACACAAGATCTAACCATTCACCTGCAGTCATTTCCGCAACACTCATCTTCCATCCAAAAAACACCATGCCAAAAACTTTCCTCATAGTCGGAGCCACCCGCGGTATTGGTCTAGAGTTCACAGCCCAACTCCTTTCCCAAGGAAACATCGTGATAGCCACTGCACGCTCACCTACCTCATCACTTCTGGCTCCTAGGTCTTCTACCCAACCTCCAAGTAACGCAAGCAATCTCTGGGCCTTGACCGGTTCGCCTAACGGGCACAATCTCACCATCTTAGAATGCGATGTCAGCGATGCGAGTAGTATTAAGCATTTCACGGATGAGGTCAGAAAGCTGGGGAGGAGAGGAGGGGTTCTGGAGAAAGGAGTGTTGGATGTGGTGATGTTGAACGCGGGAGTTTTAGAGTATCCCGGGAGGATATCGGCAATGTGAGTTTATATTCTTTGTCGAATTCTCAATTTCATTGGTTCGGACTTGGCTGGGTCGAGTAATATACGAGGGAGCGAAAGAAAAGAGATCATCTGCTTGCTTGCTTCACTTCACTTTTTGGGTTTCCTACCTAATGTTCTCCGTATGCGTTCATCCCAATATCTCAAAACCCACTTCCCAGCAAACCGCTTATAACCACTAACACCCCCTCAGAACATTCTCCGCTTTCTCACATCACCTCCACACAAACACCATCGGTCCCTTACTGACAGCCTCTCATCTGCTCTCCCTCTCAACACCACCCTCTCTGCCCACTCCAGCCCCTTCTCCATCATCCCTATCAAATCTCTCACCCTCCTCCTCAAATTACGCTCTTCCCCCTCCCCTCTCACCACTCTCCACAACCTACCACCACAATCCCAGTCCCATCCACATCAAAACACTAGTCTTCATATCCTCCGACAGCGGCTCCACGACCAATTTCCGCTCTTTCGAAGACGGGTTCGGCGCCTACGCTGCTTCGAAAGCAGCGCTGAATCAGGGACTGAGACACCTAGCTGCTGAAATGCATCGAAAGAATACAAAATCTCAATTTCAAGCTCAGATATCTCCTTTGCAAGACCAGAGTTCAAAAACGATATTCCTTGCCCTTCACCCTGGCGAAGTCAGCACAGACATGGCGGCAAATGTCTCGCTAGACTGGGATGTGGAGGGGATCATTAGCCCCGAGGAGAGTATACGGTGCATGTTGAAGGTCATTGCTGAGAAAGGATTTGGAGGTATTGATGAGGGCGGTGTGTGGAGTGCGAAGAGCGAGGGGAGGAAGAGGGAAGATGGGGAGGCGACGTTTTGGACGTGGGAGGGAGAACAGTATCCGTGGTGAGTGGAGAGGATAGTGCACGAAGAGTACGGATAAGGCAGTATATGTTCATACTCTGTAGATACCTGTTACCCATTTTATATGCCTATGCACCTAGTATGATGACCCAGTCCACCAACGCCTCGCTTCGAATTCAGAGTTCCGATATATCCCATGACTTTTCATCTATGCAACGGCAACATCTCTTCTAGACGACCTCGATCTCTGCCTAGCCTCCTCAACCTTCTGTAGCCTCCATTGGCATTCATCCGCGAAGTCACAACTTTTGCATTTAAATGCCTCTTCGACAACCACGCCTTCTGCCTGCCTCTGGCCCTTCCACCACTCCATCTCGTGATCAATGAATGTAGTCAGTGCTTGATCATCCATAACCACTGTCTTGACTCCCACAATCTCTCCGTCATCTCTGGATCGGTATTCTGCTTTAAGAACGCGGCCAAGGGAGTCCACGCCACCTGGGAGCGTGATTTGGAATTCAGAGATCATCAGAGACCAGAGAAGATCGAGCGTGTTGTGGGCCAGAAGTACAGACATGGAGTCTTGATTCCAACTTTGACTTGCATCTTGGCTGCCAAGACCTGTCTGTGTATTGTGGAAAACCTCGTTATTTAAACTGCCTATTTGGGCTATGAATTCATCTGAGAAGACTTTGCTAGTATCTAGATTATATCGCGTAGCCAAGATCGAGAAATCGACCATATTTGTTGCTAAAGTGGAAAGCAGTCGATGATATAACATGAGTTGTATTTTGGTGGGTGCGAAAGAAGTGGATGCAGGTACGTTTCGAGCTCCTCGTGTCTTGACATCGCATACATAAACCTTCTTCGTCTGAGCCCGTAGCGTGGTCTTCGGGGCCTTCGTTGCGTATTCCAGAGACCTTGCTCCTGAAGCTTTGAAAAAATCTTCAATTGTATTCTGGTCCGATGGTGCTTCTGTGTGGGACTTCTCCCCCGCTGCCGAGTTTTCAAGCTGAGGATTTGGACATATGTAGGATAATTCGTCGATCACTCCGTTGACAACAAGCCCGTCGACTGTTCCCCAGACTTCTAATTCTCTGGTCTGTCCGGTCTCTCGCAAGGTCCGTAGCCCTTGTATTACGTTCCATATTCGAAGACCCCAAGCATCCTCTCTTGTCTGGACCTCCACTCGCACAGTTGTATAGACCTGCTCTTCCAGCACCTTGTGAACTCGAGTCCCCTCCTTCATAGCAGACGTACGCTTCTTTCTCCCATGTTTGGTCAATGTATACCAGTATTGTAGTTCACACCACGCCGGCGAAACCAAATCCGTAACAGAAAACGACTTATTCGGTGGAGTACGAAAGCGATCGAGGGGCGATCTCAGATCTGGGGTTTCTCCATTCAAGGCTGAACCCCCGAGACCCTGCTTTGCTGGTTCGGCACTGATTTCTTTCTCAGGTGCATTGTTCATTCGATCGGCCACTAAACGCTACACATCAGTCAGAACTATCACGAAGCAAAGACACTTGACTTACAGTTCGCGTGCTCGCCACTCTCCACTGATTCGGCGATCTGCTCTGCGATCCTTTCTGCAGCGCTGGCCGCCTGGAACAAAGGAGACCTCTCTTCTCTGCCAAAGACACGAGGCAACCGGAGAGTCTGCCGTGGCTCATCATGCTCGATTTCATTGACGATCGGGTTATCGTCCTCGAGGTGTGTGCCTGAAATTAGGCGCTCGACTATCTGCTCTTCTTCTGGTGAAAAATCTGATCCGTAATCAGTGTCGCTGTCATCTATTTTGGAAGGATCCGTTACGGTGGTAGCTGGACCAGCCATGCCGCAGAAATCATTGGATTAGTCTACTATGTCAAATGTTGACGTCGATGACTTAATCGCGAGAGCGCGGACGGACCTCAAGTCTCGATCTCGCGTTATCACGTGAGGCTTCCTCATGTCCACTTTGCACTCGAAAGCTTCCATGCGAAAAAGCAAGTCAGTGCAAGGTGATACAGTAGGTAATAGATGTAATGTCCGCGTCTGAAGAACAATTTATCGCTGGAGTGGAAGATTCATAGAGTTTGGGGACGCAGGCTCTAATGGTGGCACACCGGTACCGTCATGATTGGGTTAACATTCATCCTTCCTCTTCTCTTCCTTCTTTCCGCCTACTCTTACAACTCAAGTGCATCCCAGAATCACGACCTGCATACCTATGAATCCCCAGCATCATGTCAACAAGACTCTGCCGTACCTGCAATTCAATGATTACGGGCCCTCTAATGCTCAAGCAGGAGCTGCCACATCATCAATCGCATGAACATATCGTATCAGCCGCATCTCAGGGCTGTTACATTTGCCAAATCATCACCAAGAGCGACGGCTAGAAATCCATTGTCATCGATACTGACATTAAATTGAAGTTGTATCTCGAACCGCTCTTAGGCAGCCTAACTGGCTGATTCAATAAGACACTTGATGCTGTGGACTTTGATGAGGACGTAGCGGAGGATCCGAAGATGGGGACCCAGTCTCTGTGGAAGCAAGACGGGTTGCAGATTTTGAACATATAGCCTCGGGAGTGGCTAAACCTGAGCAATCAGCACCTGTATGGAGCTTCCCGATACAGCCTGCTAACGGCAGGTATTCATTTGAGGTAGTTTTTGTTTGAGGAGTCCTTGACAATGTGCTCTATCAGAAGTCAAGACTAACATCGGAACCTACCTCCCACATGAAGAATCTCACCTTCCATCTCTTCTCAATCTGGGTCAGTAGTGGCTCTCCAGATGTAAATCGAAGCATTCCACTTGCAATAAGCAGGATCTAATGTTCCGGCCTACTAGGCTGCTATGAATTGTCAGTATGCACAACTGGCGAATTGTGTTATCCGGTGAAAGAATCGGAAAGTCAGCCATATGCAAAACTCCCTCACTGTTGGGGCAAGAGAAAAACCCTCACATTGTTGACTACAAACATTGATCAGCTGCGTACCAGTGTCAATCTGAGGGAGCTTCCAGCAAGCTACCAAGAAGCGAACTTGGTCTGCAACAGGTTCGGGTTTCGGTACATTTGGAATGATTCCCTTTGCATCGTTCAGTATTCCATAGAAGACTGGAGCAAGAAAGAGATGGCTATGAGATGTGGCTATTGAAATTCGATGATGAATATCGCAGCAAGTGCTGCAGCAGAAAATGCGGACTCAAGCTTCATCGCCAGAAATGCTTCAACAATGTCGCCTCTACCCATCACCTTACAATGGGAAGGCCACGAGCCTAGTCAATTCTACCTGAGTAATGAAAATGCCTACAGAGATGAGGTTGCATCTTCACCATTTGATAAACGCGCATGGGTAGTCCAAGAAGTGTGGCTAGCTTCACGGAATTTTTATCTCACCAAAAATCAACTATGGTGGAAATGTTGCGAGATTGAGGCTTCTGAGGCATACCCTGAGTGTTTACCCGAAACCATAAGCTCCAGGGATCCCTCGCCGGCTTTGAAAAACAGCGGTACGATGCAGCTGGACTACATCATTCATGGGCTAGACTCGTTGAGACATATTCAGCTTGCAGTCGTACGTTTCCTTCCAATAAGCTGACAGCATTCGCAGGGATAGTACAGCACTTTCAATGTCTACTTGGCAGTCATGATGTCTACGCCGCAGGACTCTGTTGCTCCCAGCTAACTCAAGCACTCTGTTGGTTTTCCACGAAAGAAAGCTGGACTCACAGACCATCTACATATCGGGCACCATCTTGGTCATGGGCTTCGCTGGACGGTTGTGTCCGATTTAGCCAGAATTCACCGGAGTCAGAGAAGGGAAGTGTCAAGATGCTGTGTTCTGTGTCATATTGTCGGATACGTCCAGAGACCCAAGACTTAACCGGCTTTTTATTCGGTGGCGCTCTCACACTTCGCGGATGCCTGACAAGAAATGGGTTTCTGGAACGACCGAATGACCGTCGAAGACTCTCATGGAAATTTAAGGCTCATTCCAGGAGCAGACACAGTAGCATATTCTTTGACCGAAGAGCACTAGACTCTTCTAGACGACGATAAGACCACACACGTTGGTTGGTCCTACATGGACGGCCTGACGCTTGAGGATCTGGTGAGCGTCAGGACAGACAGGGCAGTTCGACGGACAGCAAAGTGGACCGCATACGGGAGCAATCCCGTACTCAGTCTTCCAATAATGAGCTAGATTGGAGTTTGTAACCCATGGATGAAGGGCTTGATACTGTTCCTTGTTGAAGTTGAAAGTGTATACACTTATCAAAGGATTGGAAGATTCACAGCCAGACCTATTCTAGCTGATGAATTGATGGAGCTCGACAGAGTCTATAATAATCATATAATCATTGTCTCGTCGCCTAACATCCACAGTTAGGAGACGTCGTATCGCGCAGCCGCAACGACGCCGGCATCAGCCACCTATTCTACCTCGGTTTCAATGTACTGAGTAACATCCATAAATGGAGAGGTAGAATCTCAAAATGACACAGCTGGCCCGAGGAAGCATAGTCCACATTTGAGTGCCAAAGATGAAAGAAGTTCGCCCTTTGTACTAAGCACCTACTTGAAATTGTTCCACCCAAGTGGATGTGAATGTTTGCGGAATCTCTGGAGTGTAGACCATTCTGAAATTCTCTGGTTTACTCTGTTGCGAGGAGTGGATTCTTGATTGAAGCGAAGTGCGGGTGGGTACGCTGTCAGCGAAGCAAGGGATTAAAGATGCGATAGTATCACTTCTCTACTTGGGAATTAGGATGTTTTCTTGTCATAGAGCGATCTCTTCAGCGAGTATGGTGTATAGTCTCTGTATAATCTATAATTTTGTCATGCCTCTTAAAACCTCAATCTTTCCAACCCCTCCTCCGACCAATCTCTTTGACAATATAGACTAAGCCAAGCAAAACAGGAACTTCAATCAGCGGGCCCACAGTAGCCGCCAAAGCCTGCTCACTATCCGCACCATAAGTAGCAACAGCCACAGCAATCGCCAGCTCGAAATTATTGCTCGCTGCCGTGAAACTTTGTGTCGCTGCCAATTTATACCCAAAGCCTAATTTATGACAAACCAGGAGTGTTAGGAAGAAGATGATGGCGAAATATACCACAAGCGGTGCTGAGACCCGGACCACAGAAACAATCTGCCGAACCACCTGCTTCCCTTGCGATGCGAACAAAACGATAATGGTGAAGAGCAGTCCGATCAATGACCATGGAGCTGCGAATCTCAAGAATACTCTCTCATACCAATCCGGACTGAAAAGTTTGCGGAGACTGAATCTCGTCAGAATTGCAGCCGCGAGGGGTATGCCCAAAAATACAGCCACGGATTTCGCAACGACCTCATAAGAGACCGTTTCATCGCCATCATCGAAGACCTTCAGGAATAAGATGGCAAGTGGAGCAAAGAGGACCATCTGTAATACGGAATTCACGGCAACGAGGATAGCGCAGTATTCGTTATCGCCACCTGCCAGACCGGTCCAGATTAAAACCATTGCGATACAGCGTGCGAGACCGACGAGGATCAGTCCTTCTCGTAGATTTTCTTTATCTGGGAGAAAAGCCCATGCGAGACCGAGCTGGGCTTGTGTTAATTCAGTAAATATGGATGTGGGATACGACTGAACATACCATGAGTAGAGGTGCGACGATCCAGTTGACGATAATGCTGAATCCTAGCTGTACCCAGATCTCACGCTCGCGAAAGACATGGTGCAGTGTCTCGTAGCGTACTTTGCATAGGATGGGATACATCATTACCAGGAGGCCGATTGCTTTCCAGACACATTAGCTTCACATCTCAAGATTGGAAAATCAGGAGCTCACCAATCGGAACTGACACGCCAACAAATTTGCCTTTCTGTAATGCAGGTCCAGTGTTGGGTACGAAATTCCCTAGAATTATACCGATTGCCATGGATAGGAATATCCATAATGCTAGGAAGCGGTCAAGCCAGCCTAGACCTTTGAAGGCGGATTTTTTAGATGAACGGCCATTCGCGATGGGATGATCTGATAATGATTCAAGGTCGGGACTGGCATGTAAGGGCTGTGTATTATTATGCGTTTGGCGGCCTTTCTCGAGATGCATGTTCGCAGAGTCGTGTGGATTTGTTGACGGCATCTTTGATGCCACTGCTTGTGATCTGAAAGCTGAGATTCCGTGTTACCCTCGGACGTGACTCGAATTTACCACGTATCGTAAAGAAGGGCGCCGTCCTCTACTTGAATAGTCTTTGTAAAGATCAACTTTTGAAAAAAAAAGTCATCCCAGGTCATGTTTGCCCAGAGATGATGTGAGGCCTACAAGTATACCAACTGTAGAGACTAGCCACTGCGGGTAGACTAAGAGTGGCATTTGACCAATGAGAGCAAAGAAGTGACATTTTCACTGCCGAGATTTAGCGAGTGACATTTGGAGCTTGGCAGGATCCCTTGTCCACTCGTTGTATGCTGATGACAACAACAGAGAGAAGACTGGAAAATTCTTCATGCCGTTCAAAGCTGATGCTACCAGGTTGCTGAGACAGAATAACTCCGCCTTAGTCCGATTCTGTAATCACTGCAAGAACGGTAACAAAACCTCCTGGTTTGGACCATTGTAAGTGGTTCCACTGGGGGATAATGGCGTTGTGATCGTAATAAAAAGAAATTGACACCTAAAAACATGTCGTGTAACTTTTGGTGGTAAGAATCCCAATTGCGCATCGCATTCAATTCTGCTTTTGAAAGAGTCAAGAAAATCTAATCGAAAATTGACACATTTTAGCCATTGATGACTTGTATCGTTGACGGATGCAGAACAACAAAGACTTCTCTCCACATGGGATCTTTTCGAACATGATTCGTAGCGATATAATGCCAATAGTGGTACAGACTTGAAATGATGCTGAGACTAGCAGCACGCCCAGACTTTTCGATCCGGTTTGAACATCTGTGGAAGTTGCGAATGTTGGTAGCTACCCGTTTTGTGTTTGAAAGTTGGGCTCCTCGAACTTGTGTACGAGCAGGGCCTGCCACATTGCGAGCGTTCAGGTACGGCATGCCGGCTTGCACTGTTTGAAGAAGCGGCGAAGGCCAGACAAGTCTCTTAAGATGAAAAGGAGCGTCATATAATCTATGATCGGAGACCATTGACCATTTCTTCGAATTGGCATTGATTAATAGTCCATTTGGATTTTGAAACCCATTATACTGGTGCGATGGGGATGGGTCCGTGGATCTAGGTGGAGCTGGCTCGTAGCTACAGATGCTAGAAGTGTCTGTATCTTACACGAAGCTGTTAGTGCTTGTGTAACAACTGCGCAAGTTTTCGTACAGAATGCATTGGAAACATGTGTCGGATACTGACAGGTCTTGGTATGCTCGAGATGTGATGTGGAAGTCGGAATCGAATTTGCTAGAGCTTCGAAGTTTTGGTAGGGTGACTCCTGCAAATTTTAGCCATGTAGCTGAAGTATGAAGAACGCGATGATCAAACCAGCATCGACACAGATCAGAGGTCGACGGTTGGTAGAGGCACCTGAGGAACTCGGCTTCTCCAGAAGTCTGAACCGACAGGGTCTAACACCTTAGCTTACAAGGAGACTTTGACCAATAGAGTACACTAATTCTCGAGTGAAAATTCCAGAACTCGTATGTTTGTCGAGGCAGTAACTATACTAAGATAGCTTTTACCTTGATTTCGTGGCGTAGTAAGTCTACTTTAAGCTTGCCTAAGCGCTCGGAATCTTGAACATACGATTAGCTGAGAGTACGTCCTTTGAATATAAAGAGCAATATTCAGGTTAGGAGGGAAGAAGCACTAAAATTGAAAAGGCAAGTAAGTCACCGCGATTAAAGAGATTACAAAAGCTCTCCCTTGTAATAATACGGAGTATTCTCCCCTCCCTGTAAATAACCCCGGTAGATTCAGACTTCTGGAGAAACCGAACAAAAGTCGCTGGAGCTGAGAAGCTACATTGCTACGTAGTTGATACAGCACTCTCCATGGGTCCATGTGGAGAATATCTCGACTCCACTCAATTGGACCATTCAGGAGAGAAGAGATAAGCACCCGGGTACCTGGGTCAACCAAATTCCGGCGCAAACATGCTTTTCTACAAATTTTCAACAAGGTCAGAGGTGCGGAACGGTAAGTCTATTGATATTATACGAAGACACAGCGTCATGTAACCATAGGCTTAAGGAAAAGCTACAGACCACGTTATGATCCCTGGTCATACATAAGCTATACGCAGTACGGCGGGGCTAATCAGATTTGTCTCCGGCGAAGCAAATACGTCCCCGAATTATCACTTGATAAGTTATCAAATTATCTTATGACTTTAACGAACTGCTTTTATGATGTTCCACAGCACTCTCGCAGCTTTGAAAACTGATTGCAGGGATTTCGTCAGGTAATACTCTAATGTCATATAGCTGTTTGATGACTTTATTTAGTAAGCAGGACTCGCGTCGCCGGTCAAGGATTGGATCCGCCTCGCCGACTAGCTATCATATGAATTTGAACTGATTCGAAGTGCCGTTCCGCGTGTCACATGCGGATTTCAAGACCGATTCGAAGGATCCACGGTTGTTGTGTGCCCAGAACTTGAAATGCACTATCCTTTTCAAAGGTGTATCTCCCCAGCGTTCTTGTCTTTGATTTTCAATGGGGTATCGCCAGTTACTCCGAGCTTTGATATTCGCCAAGATCAAGACAATCTGACTGCCGCTTGAGTACTATCATCCCTGCGCGGGCGCCAAAAAGCTACGGCGCAAGACGTAGCATGCCTGTAATTGTGGCGCTTTGCTGAAGACTCGTGAATCAATAGCTGTGGTCTTATTGGACAGATCGTAAAGAGGATTTCTTCGGTATCATGTGGCACGCTACGCATTTCCCAATACGAATCGCGCCGTATCGATGTCAGCATCGGAAGATGGCTTTATTGCCCAGTCTCGGACGAGGTTGTGGCAGGAAAGCATAGGTGTGGACGTGGTTTTGCGGCTTGAGAAAGTTGTTGTAACCTCAAGTTCATGTTGCCTTCATTACTTACGGAGTAGGTAGAAGTTGAGAGAACTGAGCGAGGCGAAAGAAGGTTCATCGATTTGGCGAGCAACCAGGGGACTGGGTACGTCGACACTTTGTCGTCGATTTTGAAGATAAGCTTCAGTGTCCTCCGTAATGTTATACTCGACACGAGCCTCTGTTGTCGCTTCCTACTAAGTAGATACGAACATGCGATGTTGCATAGCATTTTGAAACAAGCAACCCGACTCGTCACCTCGGTTCGTTCCATTCTCAGCCTTTCAATCATTTTTTCAAATCCAAAGCAAACAGCTGCCCTTGTACGTAAATGGCACGTTACATAGATTGATCAAACATGGGTTGTGGTGATACTTGGCCTAGCGGTATGCAACCAGCCAGCCACTGGCGGGGGGGCATCGTGGAGTAGAGTTATCAGGGGAATTGTACTGGGCGGGCTGGAAATCTCACCACTCACGGCAGCTAGAGAAGCTCAGGCAGGGTTGCTGCAGGCTTCTCGCCTCCGTCGCTGATGTGCGGAGAACCAGCCAAATAAGGCCGTAGGGTGGACATGCCGTTATCTGAATCCTGGCTGGTCATACGTGGGGTAAGATATAACATTAACGACAGCTGCTATGCTGCTATGCAGCTATGCAGAATCCGAGGTCCAATTTCCTGTCTTTGAGTCTACTGTCACCACTCGAAGTCACTGAATACGCGACCGTCAACAAGAAAGCCATCCTCGCTTTCGATTAGACCCGCATCGAACTATTCAAGCGGAAGACCAAGAATCGCTGGATCGGTGTTATCATTATAATCAGTAAACATTAATTATCAAACGACATCATGGCTGACAAGCAAGCCGAAGCTGGTGTTACAACGGCCCCCACCAATACTCCTCCTACGGCCAACAGCGACAAGGAATTTGAAGAAACTCATCACGACCTCGACCTGCCAAATGGATGGATGTACAGGCAGCGGAAGCTCGCCATGTTCAATATTCCATGGTTCGCTTCGCCTAAAGTCCAATTGATAATGGTGTCTTTTGTGTGTTTCCTGTGTCCTGGGATGTTCAATGCTCTTGGAGGACTAGGAGGAGGTGGAAGGAAAGATGCCACACTCGCCGATAACATGGTGAGCAATACAAAGGGGATGACCATTGGCATCATAGCTTACACTTAGTGCAGAACATTGCTCTTTACAGTACATTTGCGATTTTTGGCTTCTTCGGCGGGACTATCGTCAATAAGCTAGGTGTCAAGCTTACTCTGGCATTTGGCGGTATCGGATATTGTATATACGCTGTCAGCTTGTTGGTCTCGCTCCATGCGCATGTTGATCCTTTCAACATCATTGCCGGCGCGTTACTAGGTGTCTGTGCTGGTCTTTTATGGACTGCGCAAGGTACCATCATGCTCTCGTATCCCCACGAGAACGAGAAGGGAAGATACTTCGCTTGGTTTTGGAGCATCTTCAACATGGGCGCTGTTCTTGGTAGTTTGGTGAGCCCCCTGCCTCTAGATGATATTTTCTGCATGCGAGCACATCGACTAATGAGCAATTCAGATCCCACTGGGTCAGCACATCCACACTAAGGGTAATGTTGACGTTGGAACTGGTACATACGTCGCCTTCATCGTCCTCATGCTTTGTGGCGCGATTCTCGCCTTGCTTCTCATCGATGCTAAGAATGTCATCCGTGATGATGGCACCAGAGTCGTATTGATGAAGAATCCAACCTGGAAATCAGAGTTCGAGGGACTGTGGGAGACACTCAAATTCGAGCCATTTGTCGTTCTCCTTTTCCCCATGTTTTGGTCTTCTAACTGGTTCATCACCTACCAAGCAAACGGGGTCAACAACGCCCACTTTAGTACACGAACCAAGTCGCTAAACAACTGCCTCTACTATGCGGCGCAAATCTTCGGTGCTCTGGCTTTGGGTTATCTTCTCGACATGTCTTCAATCCGCCGAACAGTCAGAGCCAAGGCTTGCTTAGCCATGCTATTCGTCATGACCATGGCAATCTGGGCTGGTGGATATGCCTGGCAGAAGGGATACACCCGAGAAACTGTTGCAGCCAAGGACTTTGTTCCAACCGACTGGACAACCTCCGGTTACGTCGGACCTATGTTCCTGTACATCTTCTACGGCTTCTACGATTCTTTATGGCAAGCTTCCGTCTACTGGTACATGGGCGCGCTCTCCAACTCCGGTCGTCGAACTGCCAACTACGTCGGTTTCTACAAGGGCATTCAATCAGCCGGTGCAGCTGTTATGTGGGCTCTCGACAGCCGCAAGATGCCATTCATGAACGAACTCGCTAGCAATTGGGGTCTTCTTGCTGGCTCGCTCCTCTGCGCCGCACCGGTTATTTTCTTGAAGATCAAGGATACCGTTACCGTCGAGGAGGATTTGGCGGGCACGGATGAGACGCTCGCGGATGTTCTGCCGTCTGGTCACCCAGAGAAGATCGTCGCTTAGCTCTTTTGGAAAGCACGCGGGTGTTGCATGGTCTCGCGGTAATGAATTGTATTCAGAGGTTCAGGAGACACCAGTTTTCTATCTCATCTCGTACTGAATCTGGGCCAGCCGGAGCCAGATCTTGATGGCTCGCGGCGTTGTGTAGATGTCTGTTTTTGGCGAATATCCCCATTTGTTTGATCTGCTGTACCTGCTCGCCGTGAATAAATGAATTTTTCAATCACATGAACTCCACAGTTCTTGCAAATATAATCCTTGGAATTATGAAAGGTGAGTCAGAAGGACACATTTGAAATCTAGAAACTTTTCCAGCCTTCCATGCAGCGTGTTCAAAAATTATTCAACTATTCAGAATATTAATCTAATCTAATCAATTAATCTAGATTAGAATTGAGTAGTAAATTAGTAGATTAATCAGATTAGATTAATCAGATTAATTGATTACTACTCAGATTAATGCCAAGACTCTCGGAAGAATCTAATTCCGTAGGCCGAAGTCGCCTGATTGGCTAGAAACTACGCTATAGAGTACCTCGGCAAAGATCAGTAGCTTAGTAATCGAAGATTCTAGTAGAATCTAGTACTCTCTTTGATATTTAATTAGTAATCTATATTAATAATCTATATTATAAAGCTTGATTA